>LPNX010336408.1:546269-639953 GCA_001517045.1 Pseudotsuga menziesii | reverse complement strand
GATCTCCCTGGTCCTGGAAGAGAATGAATTAGACTCCTACATTCATGAGGAGGTTCCAGTTCTAGAGGGAGATGAGGCAAAGGCCTTACATAAGAAGAAGTTGGTTATGGCAAAGAGGATCATTGCTAATTCTATCAAGGATCATCTTATCCCACAGGTGTCCTCTCTCAAGACACCTAAATCTATGTTTGATTCCCTAACCAAATTGTTTGAAGGAAAGAACATCAATCGGAAGATGACCCTGAGGAACCAGCTGAAGAATGTGAAGATTTAGAATGCATAAACTATCCAGTCATACTTCACAAGGGTTTCTCAAATCAAGGAACAATTAGAAGCTATTGATGAAGAAGTGGAAAATGCAGAGATTGTCATGACTACTTTGAATGGCCTCCCTAGGTCATGGGATGCCTTCATTCAAGGAATCTGTGCTAGAAAGAAGTTAGTCAAATTCAGCAGACTATGGGAAGAATGCTCTCAAGAAGAATCTCGGATAGCAGCTCGAGAAGAGAAGATGGGAAGTGAAGACCAAGCTCTCATGATACACTCCAAGTCTCACTCCAAGTCATCAAGAAAGAAGTTTCATCGTTCAAGAGTTAAGCATTCTTACAAAGATAATCCTAAAAGAGAAATGTCTAGGGTCATATGCTATACTTGTGATGAAGCAGGACACTTTGCAAAAGATTGTCCTAACAAACAAAAGAAGATGAAGAAGAGCAACAAAAGAAGACATCATGCTCATGCTGCAGAGGATGATGAGCCATCCAGAAAGAGATCCAGATATGAAAGTGAAGATTCTTCAAGCGAGGATGAATATGTTCTAATATCATCTCTCATAGGTAACATTACTCATGGAAGTGATGATTGGCTTATAGACAGTGGGGCTTCCAAACATATGACGGGATTCAAGGAATCCTTTGTAAGACTGTCAGAACATGAATCACCTCACAAGGTGAAACTAGGAGATGACTACCAATATCCAATAAAAGGTAGTGGGGGGAATCTTCATACAAGCTAGACTTTGGTAAGTCTCTAACGATGAAAGAAGTATTGTTTGCTCCAGGACTCAAGAAGGAGTATACCCACGAAACAAATAAAGATAAGTATTCAATTGTCATTTCATTGTTTTGTTATGCATTTGTTTATATTTAGTTATTGTATTATGCATGATAGGATGTTTGCATTAACGACAGTATACTACTAATATGCATGTGATGGGTAAGTAGCTCATGATGCTATACAACTCTCCATTGCTACTTATCTAGAATGAAACCTCTTTGCTGACATATTGGATTAGTGCACAATCTCAATGTTGTCCTGGTAGAGATGGAAAGCATCTAGAAAGTTTCAATGAGATATGGATGAATGTTGTATTGGCTAAAGTAGTTGCATGATCATATATTTATGCATAATTTTTTTCCAGTATAAATATTCCTTATGAAATGTTTCTAACCATACAATTGCATTTGAGTTGTAGGAAAGACTGCATACATAATCGCCTACAAGCAAAGAAGAATGAAGACTTGTTCTAAAGAACAAGTGACAACATTTCAAGACAAAGAATAATATGATGAATGCAGTGACATCATTGATACAGAACCTTCCAGCCATGAAGAAGTAACTAAGAAGAAATGGAAGACCAGTTCAAGAAGAATGATGTCAGGGCGTATTATCGAGACCTAAAGAGAAGTTCATAGTTCCATCATGCAGTAGATGGAAACATCGTGGGATACAAAGCAATATTCGTAGCATGAGGCTTCTCACGAAAGGAAGGCCTAGACTACGAAGAGACATTTGCAGCCAGTAAGAGTTGAAACACATACATGATGAGATTGATGAAGATCTTAACCTTTTCTACAAGGTTGAAGATGCAAGATGGTCACATAGAATATTAGTAGCATAGGAAGCTACTTGTCACTCCGGTACAGAATGTTTTCAGAGCACATAGGGAGTATGATGCTTCACTTTAGAGGGAGTGACTACAGAATATATTGAGGTTCGACATGATACGATAGGATGGGCAGATTACTGATGACTCTAGGATTTACTGAGAGTAAAGAAGATTCCAACCTTTGCTTCAAGGTTGAAGACGGAAGACCAGTGATGCTCCTGTTATGTGTCGATGCACTATTGTTCCAGGCATGGAGGTGTTGCAGAGTACAGATGGGATCTTCCTTGGACAAGGGAAGTATGCAATAGAGATCCTGAAGAGGTTTGGGATGATGGACTACAAAGCTATGGTGACACCTATGGCATCGAACTTGAAGCTATTGAGTGATGCTTCATCAAAGTCGGTTGATGTTACGATGTATCGTTAGATGATTGGGTCATTGATGTACCTGACGAACACGAGACCAGACATTTGCTTTGCTATGAACACCTTGAGCCAGTACTTGATAGATCCAAGAAGTGTTCACTTGACTGCTGCAAAGCATATTCTGAGATACCTGAAGGGTACAGTTGATTATGGGCTCAAGTACGATGCGAATCAGAAGATTAACCTGGAGGGTTATGTTGATTCAGATTGGGCAGGCAGTGCCATCGACATGAAGAGTACTTCAGGATGTTGCTTCAGTATGGGATCATGTGTGATCTCTTGGTTTAGCAGGAAGCAATCCTATGTGGCACTGAGTATAGCTGAAGCAGAGTATGTTGCAGATTGTTCAGCTAGTTGTGAGGCAGTATGGCTGTGGAAGCTACTGTCTGATATATTTGATCTCCCATTGGATGCTACTTGTATACATTGTGACAAACAGAGTTGTGTGAAGTTGTTAGAGAATCCAGTGTTCCATGACAAGTCGAAGCATATCGAGATCAAGTATCACTATATCAGGGATATGGTGCAGAGAGGAGCAGTGAAGCTCCTGTATGTTGCGACAGAGGAACAGATAGCTGATGTATTGACGAAGCCATTGGCTAGGCTGAAGTTTGAGTACTTTAGAGAGAGACTTAGTGTTCTCCATATCGAGGCTTCCTCCTAGGGAAAGTGATGAGTCCCAAATCCATTCTGACGAGCAGGTCAGATATAAGGGCTGAGCCATTCTGTCATGGTGAGAGGATTCAGTTCCTTCCATGTCAGATATGAGTGCTAGAGATCCAAATCCATTCTGACGAGCAGGTCAGATATAAGGGCTGAGCCATTCTGTCATGGTGAGAGGATTTGGTTCCTTCCATGTCAGATATGAGTGCTGAATGCCATTCTGGGAATGGAGGCACCTGGTCAGTTACCAGGAAAACTCAGTCTGGGACTGAGAGAGCCATTCTGACGAGTAGGTCAAATGTAAGGGCTAAGCCATTCTGGTCATGGCTAAAGGATTAAGTTCCTCCCATGACAGATGTGAGTGCTGGCCATTCTGTCGAGTAGGACAGATGTAAGGGAAACTGCCACTCTCTGGGAGAGTGGAGGCGCCTGGTCAGTTACCAGGTAGCTCAGTCTAGGACTGGGGGCCATTCTGACGAGGGTGCAGGATTCAGTTCCTGCCAGGTCAGATGTGAGTGCATGCCCTTCTGATGAGTAGGTCAGATGTAAGTGCAGAAATATTTCTTCATTGTGGCGGATGTGGTTCCATCCTGGGTGAAAATAATAGAGTTCTTTCATCATTGTGGCAGATGTGGTTCCAGCCTAGGTGAAAAGAACATGGTTCTTTCATCATTGTGGCAAATGTGGTTCCAGGCTGGATGGATGTGATTCCCTTCTGACGAGTAGGTCAGATGTAAGTACAGAGCCATTTCACAGATGGTAGTTGTTGTTCCTACCATGCTGGTGAATGTGAGTGCTGGGCCTTTCTGATGTGATTGTAGTTTACTACATGATCAGATGTGAGTGTTGGGTGTTCCCTTCTAATGAACAGGTCAGATGTAAGTGCTGGGCAAAGACCTACCTGGTGTCTAGGCCTACAACCAGCATGAAAAAGGGTTGGCTCTATAGAACTTCCTATGACAAGATAGTACACACATGATGATGACCAGAGGAGATCCAAATCAAGCTATGATCCAGATCCAGTTATGATGACTCTGAGAGATCCAGATCGAGAGATGATCCAGATCCAGCAGTGATGATCCAGATCGAGAGACGATCCAGATCCAGCAGTGATGATCCAGATCGAGAGATGATCCAGATCCAGCAGTGATGATCCATATCGAGAGATGATCCAGATCCAGATCCAGATCGAGTGATGATCCAGATCCGGTCCAGTGATGATGATACAGATCGAGTAATGATCCAAATCCAGTGATGATGTTCTATGATGATTTGGATCGAGTGATGATCCAGATCCAGTTCTATGATGATCCAGATCGAGAGATGATCCAGATCAAGATGACTTGAAGATGAAGATGACTTGAAGACGAAGATGATCCAGTTGATACAGAGAAGAATACTAGTGCTGAAAATTGTGTTGAAAGAATACCTTCCTAGTTAAGAGGGAGTGTTGATGTATATGTAACTTCGGAATGTATTCTTCTATGTACCTTATATATTGTAACCCGAGGTTTATTTTGGGATGTTTCTATTATGTATTTGAGTCATGTTGTCATGCCCTGATGTTCCGATCGGGAGGATTAATAATGTAAACAAGTATTGTGAAGTCATTAGGTAAGTCCCCATAGTTTTGGGGCACTTGAGTTATTATACACTAATTAAGGTGTAGGCTCGAGTAAGTAATTGTAAGTTGAGCCTACATGATTAAGTGCACTTCAAGTGAACGGAATAATATAAATAGAGAGTGAGAGTATCTCTATTTATCACTTGTACAACACATCACTTGCTCTCTCAAGTGTGGCGCACTAGTGGAGAAGGAAATATACTGGGACTAGAAGACTACTGCTGTTGGGAGTGCATCTTACTATTTTGGGGTCTTACATCTTGTGGTGATTCTATATTTGAGGAAGTTGCGGGGTTTTCTCCATTTATGGTTTCCCCGATCAAAACTATTTGTGTCTATTGTCTCTTGTGGTGTGCTTATGTTATTTTTGTGCTTGTTATTCTCTCAGTGAAAAGATCCTAACATAATGCTAGCTTAAATGTTGAAAAACTAACACTTAGTGCCTCTTAGGATGGTTGTTTCTCATGTGCTCAACTCCAGCTACATCATCACACTGTTGAGATTTGTATAGGGTATTGGTCCGTGTAGTATTTGGTCAAAGACCTCAGATGTCACCTGGATCTAGCACATTGATGAGTCTATTTGAGGGACCCCAACAGGTTCATGTCCCTTGTGATTTTTGGGTTGCACTGGAGACAGTGTTCAAAAGCCCCAACAGTGCTTCTATATAGATTTATGATTGATGCAACATACTTGTACCATAGAGACTCTGACTCTCCGTCAGTAAACTATGTACTGTTCCAGATCTAGAAGACCATCAGTCATGAAGATATAGAATTCCATGAGAATTGCATGGGTCCAATATAGTAGTTCTTCAGATCAGTATTGCATTCAGCCTCTCATTGAGGCAACCACTATTGTAACAATAGTTGTACATGATCGACTCTAGTATTATAGAGATTAGATCACATTATTCTTTTGAAATCATTATGAGCATGGGGATGCCCACCTCATCCATATACATGTCACACATTATTTGTATCTCACCCATTGATGGGAACCATATTAATACAAAAACCAAAAGCCACCATGCCCTAGCCCAAGAAGCACCACCTCTCCTCAGAAAATCCTATGATGTCTATTGGCCATACGATGAACTCCTACCCTCACACATTAGGGGGCAATCTGTTAATCCAAAAAATCATGCATTGAGCTCTACATGACCTACACCACCTAAATACATCTAAGTATGACCCTCATTTGACCCCATTTGATCCCCACACCCTCAAGAAGGCTTAAAAATATGAAAAGGGGCTTAAAAACCTTTAAAAAGAGCCAAAATAGCTCTCATAGGGGCTAAAGCCTCCAAAAAGGGGCTAAAACCCCTCAAAGGAGCTTAAAACCCCCAAAAGAGATAAAGATTGAGTGAAAGTGGCTAAATTCCCAAAAAAGGGGCTAAAGCCCCAACCAGGGGCTTAAAACCTTAAAAATCTTGAGAAAAAGTATAAATAGAGGGGTGGGGGTCACTCTCAAATCACTTCTCATCTCCCTATCATTGCGCTTCCCATGTGATTTCCTTGAGACCCTTTTCTTCTCAAGCCATTCACCCTCCCTCTTCTCCATTCCTCCATTGAGCCATAGCTCCCCATTCCTAAGAGAGGTGCTCTCCCAAGCTAGGGCATGGTGGCCCATTCCAACAAGAGAAGGTATACATGTCTTTTTAGTATTTTGCTTAGTCAGATTGTAGTTTTCTAACATTATTTGTTTGTAGGTTAATTGCTTAACATTTTCTTGCAGGTTTCCATTGATTGCTTGCAAGTTCTCTTGTTTTCTAACAGTTTGTATGCAGGGTTTTGGAGCTTGGCCCTAATCTTGTGTGTAGACGGGTTCCATTTAGTTGTCTATTTATTTCCTTATATTCTTCCATTCTCACAGGAACCCTACCCTTCCGTCCTATAGACAGAAGGGTGTTGTTCCTTCCTTTAGCAAGGGAAAATCCCTACTACAGCCACTTTCAGGACGATGGAGAGATCTGTAAAACCACCACCGGTTTTACACCTTTTCACTACATGGAATTGGTTATTCCCATTGAAGGCCGTATTCTACCACCCCTCCTTGCCAATGAACATTGTCTCTACAAGGGGGCATATCTCTTCACTGACTCAGATGGCCAACTCTTGAAGAATCTTTGCAATGAGCTCCTCCTCAAGAGGTTCTATCCCTAATGTCTTCCACAACAAGTCACTTGGGGCATAGTTTTTATTTTTTGTTTTGCATTTTCTTTTACCACGAGTTGGTGACCCCCTCCAATTGTTGTTCAATTTCTAGTCGCAGTGAGTCCATTGTAGAACTCCATTGCATCATTTGCATGTGAGTAGGTGGATCTAACACATCCACCTTGCCCCTGCTCTGCTGGAAGCCCACTAGAGGGTGCGGTCCCACTTCTGCACATGCATACAGTATGTTGCAAGTATGATCTACATACCACTATGCTAAGCATACCTTTCAAGTCCCTAAACCTTACTCAAGGTCGAGGCATCTTCATATCTCCCCGGTTGCACAATGCTCTCGGGTCGAGAAACAACCTTTAGAATGCCTCCCTCCCAACTGATTCCTTGGGCCATTTCCCAAAGTCACATCGATTTGTGTGTCACCACACAAATCACACATTGTACGTTGAGCTAACTCCGTACCCATAGGTCTCCATTTGGTCTAGTTTTTCCCCATGCACCACCGCACCAAGGGCAGCATCACTAGTTGTTAGTCAAAGTCATCCAGAGACCGTTTGAGATGCCATTCACATCACTGGGTTCAGTTTTCCATCCTTTTCCTTTCGACAAGACCCTTGTCTTTTGCTCTCATTATGATTTTTGACACACTTCTTGGAAGTCACCTCGATTTGCGCACCATTGCGCGAGTCTCCCTTGATATGTATTGGAATGTTCACCAGCCATCTGCTCCATCCATACTGCATAGCTGTCCACCTTTGACCGCTATCCATTTTCCTGCAACGGGGCACCATTAGTGCCCCCTTTCTTGGTTGACCATAACGAAGTTTTTGTTAAGCTCCTTTCTGACTCCTAAAAGAAAGAAAAGATTATCAAGCGCCCTTGGTTCCTTTCCCACTTGTTAAAGTATAAGAAAGGCGTCTACATCATCTCGTTTATCTCCTTTTATGGACTATGTAGACTACCATATGAAAAGGACCACCTTAGCACACTCAAGCCAAGAAAATTTACCTTTGCATCATTTTACACTTTCTCAGGCATTGGGATAGAACATTATGAAAAAGATCATCATGGGTTGTCTTTAAGCTCTTTTCCAGGCTTCTCATAAACAAAAGATCACCGAATAAACTTGGTTTCATTCATGCTCATAAAAGTATTTGAATGACCGTCTAGTTAGTACATGTTTAACCTTTCTTGACCTGATTGGACTACCAACAGTAAACAAGTCTCCCATCCCCTAAAGGATGGGAGAGCTCTCCTATGTACACTTTTATCCTTTTTCGGGAACAGGAGACTATCAACAAAAGAGATACCCCACTGGAGTCTTCTTCATGCTTTCAAACTCTCTAAAATTGAAAGCACCATAAATCATTTACTTTATTGGGATCACTAAAAATCGACGAGATTGTACCATAACGATGTCTTTAGACACCACCCCACATGTTACAGTTCAGCAGCATTCCCCCTTTGAGTCTCCTTTTTTTCAGATTATTCTGTAATGAGTCTTCCTTGAATCCCATGAACACCAAAAGTATCTACCCCCCAAGAATTTCCCATCTACAGTTACATTCTCGGTATAATAGATATGACCCCCCTCCCTTGGGTCAATTTCATTTGCTGCCAGGTCAGCCCTATTGTCGTACTCTGAACAAAGGAATTTTGAGTCCCCCGTGATTCCCTGGCCATGTTCCGTATTTCAGTGTGTCAGTCCCAATATTGTCGCAAACCCTTGGTTATCACCCTTGCACTTCTCAATAAGGAAACATCATTGCCTTGTTCAAGTGCAGGTCTCCCTCTGTCGACAACAACACATTTATTCCAGAGGATAAACCTAGAGGTCCTTGTATCCTGGTTTCATTAACCTCATTGATGAGTTCCTTAGACCACGTTGAAAGCAGTCCTTAGTGCCTTTCTATTGGAATATATTATATTTCTTGGAAGGTAATAATGTCTTTGTATTATGTTGGAATTCGTCTATAATCTTATGTAAAAGAGTAATACATTTAACCCATAGTTATATGTTGTTGTATTTACTTGTGTAGAGTATTTGTCCATGGTATTGTATTAAGAGATGTTATTTTGGAGAATTATATTATCCCACATGCAATATGTGAGAGTAATTCCTCCTCATCTCTTAGTATATAATATGGTCAAGTGAGTCTCTACACATCATGTATTTTGATGTAGTAGTGGTGCTATTGTGACACTATTGTACATCATCTATATTCTTTGGGGTGTTTGCGCTTTTCTCTCTTGTAAGTTTGGAGAAGATATTCTGGAGGTAATAGAAGACTACCTTCTCGTGGATGTAACCTGCTAGGGTGAACCACGTATATTGGTGTTCTTTTGTCCTTTTCTTTTCCTGTTTTTATCTTTTATGATATGTTGTTGGTTGCTTAGATAGGTTAACTAGTTTAGCTTGACTCTACTATTCTAACATGGTATTAGACTAGGTTGCTATGATTTAGTACCTTCTATTTCTTTCAATTAATAACGATTATCATTTGGGAATTATCATTTTTTTATAGATTTGCTTTCTATCTGGTAGCCATTAGGCTTCTCTTCAAATATGGGCATATTTTTGCATTTTTTTACCCTAACTCTAACTTGTTGTGTAAGATTTTTATAGAATTTTTTCAAGGGTTTCTTGATGTTTTTTCTGTAGATCTACATGATTTCGGGGCTCTCCTCAAGGAGATATTTCTTCCGATTATAAAAATGGTAGTTATAAAAAAGGGCCATAACTTGGTTAGTGTTTACTAGAATTTTTATTATACTTGTTTTTGGAATTGGAAACACCATTCGGGATCCATCCACACCCCCAGAATAGAAAACTGGATATTTCTAGGCTTCCTTTTGGTAATAAAAATGATAGTTATACAAAAGGGCCATAACTTGGTCATTTTTTACCGTTTTTTTATTATAATCTGATTTTGGAATTGGAACAGTCATTCTAGATCCACCCACGTGCTAGAACAAAAAACTGGGTATTTCTGGGCTTCCTTTCGGTATTAAAAATGATGGTTATACAAAAGGGCTGTAACTTGGTCATTTTCTAGTAGTTTTTTTATTATAGCTTGTTTTTGTAATTGGAATAACCATTCTGGATCCACCGACATGACCAAAAAAAAACTGGGCATTTATGGGCTTCTTTTTGGTAATCAAAATGAAAGTTATAAAAAAGGGTCATAACTTGGTCATTTCTTATTGGATTTTTTAATATAAACTATTTTTGGAATCAGAACAACCATTCTAAATCCACCTTACGACCTTTTCTGGGCACATGTTTTTCACAGGGTTGTAAGTGAAAGCTTCTCCTCTTTTCTTAACTATGCTTTTGCAGATTTAGATCAGTAAAGTGTAACTATTTTCAAGTTCTTCACTATTTTTCTGTGATTTTCAGTATTAGGGTTTCTTATTTCTTGAAAAAATTTCACTCATTATGACTTCCAAAGTAGCTTCTATTCTTGAATTAGTTAGTTCTAACTATCTTGTCTGGAAGAGAAAGATGATTGATGTTCTCAGGAGTAAGAATATTTGGAGGCTAGTTAATGGTGAACACAAGACACCTACTGATGCTAATGATTTGGCTATATGGGAAGATAAAAGTGATCAAGTAGGGGGCTCATTGGTCAATCTGTTGCAGATAGTATTTAGGTGAGTATTGAGGTAGAAGACGACCTGGTTCAGGTATGGAAAATTATTTCCTCTTTATTTGATAAATCTGATGATGTTTCTGCATATTATCTTGAAAATAAGATATTTGACCTCAAACCTGCTGACTTTGAAAGAGTTGAGTTATATATTGCTGAATTGAAAACTTTAAATGAGAAATTAAATAGTTGTGGTGAATATTACAAGAAAACTAACACCGCTCTTATTACTCTTGTAAACGTAAAATTCCATCTTTTTTTTATATGTTCATCCAAACTAGGAATAGAGCTCTAGAATCATCTCAAAGTACTACAGAGCAAACGTTTGATGACTTTTGTAAATGATTGATCAATGAGCAAGAAAGGTTAATTGTTTCAGGACAACTCACACCTAATAAAGCTCTAACTGCACTTGATAAAAATCATAAGAAAAGTTTTAATAATGCTAAAGGTTCTAATCCTTCTGATACTAATTCTGGACATGCTTCTCATGCTTCTAATGAAAATTGTAAATAGAATAAAGTGTATGATCCTTGTAAAAATTGTGGTAAAACTAACCATCTTGAAAAGAATTGTTTTAAAGCAAAACATTTAATGGCTAAAGCTAGAAAGAAAACCTCTAATGACTCTCAAGTAGCTTTATGTGCATCTGTTGTTTTTCCTAATAATTCTTCTTCTAACGTGGAATGGATAATAGATTCTAATGCATATAAACATATGATTGGTGATGATTCTTTATTTACTTCTTATGATTGCAGAGGTTATCTTGTTCCTACTTGTCTCTAACGTTCCTATATGAAAGTATTGACATTTTCAGGGCACTCATCTCTTGCATATTAACATAATAATAATAAGAAATGCACCTATGCTTCAGATTAGTTGCTTGATGATTAAATTTTCATGTATTAAAGTGAAATCTCTTGCTCACTATTTATATGTTGTGGCCGATACCTAATGTGTAAAAGTAACTTCATTTTCCTTAATGAGCAAGTTACTTTTTTATTTGATCATATTATGTTTCCATTCCTTTATATGATGTTTGCTAACATTTGGTATATAAGAATTTTCATTTCTGTATGAGAAATTTTGTTTTATGATCTTTATATGCCTTAATCTTGAAATTTATTGTGCAGATAAGTTCTTTGTTTAGGATCTCACCTTATTCCAGGAATAATGAAGCACCATCTTCTACTATTAAAGTCATGATGTTCATCTGTATGATATGATTTTCAATGTATAGACCATTGGGGTCTTGTTTCTTCAATGTTTGAGGTCTTCTACAGATATTTATATTGCACCTTGATTGGAGGAATGTCTGCTATCCACGTGTGTACTAGCCATCTAGTTTTTTTTGTACACCGTTGTGGTGTTCTTAGCCAGACATTATGTTGAATCGCTCGTCATAAGGTATCTATACACTGGTGTGGATGTTATATCAAAGTTCTTCAACTATCATGTATGGTTGTGATGATTCTTATGGTGATTTGGGCATCTTGTGATTGGATTTCGTCACATGTTCTCGACATTTTATTGTTGGGTCTTTCATCGTACAACCCGGTTCATGTGCGCTTTCATGATTAAGTGAGAAACGGTTGTTCATCATCAAATTCCATCAACCAAAGTGTTCTTCTTATTTGCAGCTTTGGTTTTTCTGGAAGACATCATCAAGGGGGAGCAGTAATGACTCCTTCCTTCCTTAGTGTTAGTGTGGGACCTTCTCCCAGCCATTATTAAGGGGGAGTTTTGGAATATATTATATTCTTTGGAAGGTAATAATGCCTTTGTATTATGTCGGAAGTCATCTACAATCTTATGTTAAAGAGTAATACATTTAACCCATAGTTATATGGTGTTGTATTTACTTGTGTAGAGTATTTTCCCATGGTATTGTATTAAGAGAATTTATTTTGCAGAATTATATTATCCCACATGCAATATGTGAGAGTAATTCCTCCTCATCTCTTAGTATATAATAGGGTCAAGTGAGTCTCTACACATCATGTATTCTTGATGTAGTAGTGGTACTATTGTGACACTATTGTACATCATCTATATTCTTTGGGGTATTTGTTCTTTGCTCTATTGTAAGATTCAAGAAGATATTCCGGAGATAATAGAAGACTACATTCCCGTGGATGTAACCCATCAGGTTGAACCACATATATCAATGTTCTCTTGTCCTTTTCTTTTCCTGTTCTTATCTTTTATGATATGTTGTTGGTTGCTTAGATAGGTTAACTAGTTTAGCTTGACTCTACTATTCTAACACTCTAGGGATGGTTGTGTCTCACAAGCTCGACATCCACCACATCATCGTACCATTGAGATTTGTACAGGGTATTAGTCCATGCATTATTCCGTTGAAGACCCCCGGTGTCACCTGACTCTAGCACATTGGTGAGTCTATGAAGGGACCCAAATAGGTTCATGTCCCTTGTGATTTTCAAGTTGCATTGGAGACAGTGTTCATAATACCTAGAGTAGTTCTTCTGTATAGATTCATGATTAGTTCCACATATTGTACCACAAAGACTCTGACTCTCCGTCAGTGAGTCCCTATAATTATGTACCTCTCCAGATCTAGAATACCATAAATTATGAAGATATAGCATTCCATGAGAATGCCATGGGTCTAATGTATCAGTTCTTCAGATCAGTATTTCATCTAGCCTCTTATTGAGGAAACCATTATGTAACAATAGTTTTATATGATCAGTTCTTGCATCTAGGAGCCTTGATTGCATTATTCTTTTGACATTGTTACTAGCATGGATATTCCTGCCTCGTCTATATACATGTCACATAGTCATTGTATCTCACCCATTGATGGGAACCAACATTAATACAAAAACCAAAGCCACCATGTCCCGAACTAGAAAGCACCGCCTCTCCCCAGAAAATCCTTTGATGTCCATCAGCCATATGATGAGCTCCTTCCCTCACACATTAGGGGGCAATATGTTAACCCAAAAATACCCAAATTGCTACAAATGGTCTACACCACATGAAGAAATCCATTTTCTAACCCCTATTGACCCCCACACCCTTGCTTAACCTATGTTTTCCCCTCAAAGGCTCAAAAAACTTAAAAAAGGGGCTTAGAAACCCATAAAGCAGCCAAAAATAGCTCACAAAGGGGCTAAACCCCTAAAACTGAGGGGCTAAAACACCTAAAAGGGACTAAAAACCCCAAAGGGAGCTAAAAAGAGGTGGAAAGGGGCTTAAAAGTCTAGAAAGGGCTTAAAACCTTTACCAAGGGCTAAAAACCCTAAAACTTGAGAAAACGCTATAAGTGCAAGGGTGGGGGTCACTCTCAAAACACTCATTCTCTTCCTACCGTTACTTTGCCCATATGAGTGCCTTGAGAAACCATTATTCTCAAGCCACTCACTCCCTTAATTCCATTTGCTCCATTAGCCAAACCTCTTGTATGTTGAGCATAGCTCCATACCACCCAACCTTGAGGAGATGTAGCTTCTTGAGCCTGGTCATGGTGGGCCCAATTTAAACCAAAGCTAGGAAGATATATGGTCTTGTTTTTTTTGTTTTTTTTTGTTTTGTAGGTTATCCAGATATACATGCTTTGATTTCTGACATTTTGTTGCAGGTTCTCCATTGATTACTTCTAACAATTTGTTGCAGGTTTTCTTTCATCCACTTGACTCTATCCTTCCATCCTATAGACGGAAGTTAGGTGCAACTGCACATAGCCAGGGTTTTTCCTTGGCTAAAGGAAGATTCTATGTACTATGCTTCAGTTGTCCCGAGATAAACGCTAAACCATGAGATCATGGTAGATCCTAGACAATAACATCCACCTAAGGTGCTCTCTCTGTCTGTGGCACTTCCTTCCCAAGTTGAATCCATATATCCATACAATATGTAGTCATGATCTATAACATATTATATTCCAAATTCTATCATAACTTTTAGGTACCTCATCACATGCTTTGGAGCTATCAAGTGAACCCGTCTAGGTTTAACTAGATACTAACTTAAGGTGTTCATAGAAAAGCATATATCTATCCTTATATTCATTAGATAGATCAATGACCCAATAATATTTATGTACTGATTCATATCCACTAGCTCTAATGATTCATTAGATAACAGCTTCAGGTTAGTGTCCATGGGTGTGGCCATGGATTTATAATCCAACATATCAAATCTTTTCAATATTTCTATTGCATAATTTCTCTGGTTCAAAAAGATTCCTTCTAGGTTCTGCGACACTTCCAACCCGAGGAAATAATGCATCAATCCAATATATTTCATCTCGAATTATTTGTTTAGCTTCTTCTTGCTTTATGTGATCTATATCCCATTTCCAGTCAGAAATAGATCATCTACATATAGTAATAGTATGAAAGGTTCATCATCCATAATATTCATGTAAAGGTTAGGATAAGCTTTACTTTTAATAAATCCAAATATTGTCAAGAATATATCTATTGTACCATACCAAGCACTAAGAGCTTTCTTCAGTCCATACATATCCTTTTTCAACTTACATACATGAACGCTCTGTCTTCGACTTCAAATCCTCGTGGTTGTTCGATGTAAACCTCTTCCTCAAGCATACCATTCATGAAGGTTTTCTTTACATCCATCTCATGTAGATCCCACCTTATCATGGAAGAAAGTGTCATGATGGTTCTTATGGAAGTGTACCTTGCTACTGGAGAAAATGTCTCTTCATAATCAATCCCCTCTTTCTGAGAGAATCCTCTAGCCACAAATCTTGCCTTGTAGTTTTCAATACATCCATCAGCATCATGTTTTATCTTGTATATCCATTTCAAAGACGCCACACTCTTTTTTTTTGGTTTGGTTACTATATCCCAAACATCATTCTTCATTATTGACTTGTACTATTCCTTTATTGCTTCCACCCACTCTTTCTTCGGGACAACTTCCTCGTAGTTGGTGGGTTTTTTTATCTACAAGGTCACACATCAAAGCTACATAACTAGAGTATGGATTTGATCTTTTGTTTTTTCTTGTGGAGCCTTCTAGAGCTCCATATTTCTCTGCTCTTTATGATTTCTCTTACCCAAGAATGTTTTCTCTTTCGATATATATCCATCGTAGGGGGTTCCTAAGGTTCTAGCATATCATGATCTTCATATGCTACTATTTTAGGAGAGAGTTCAACTTCTTGTTAGGATTATAATCCTCCCTTGTCCAATTTGTTCAATTATGTCTAAATCTGGAGTCCTTTCAGTCTATTTTTAGTCACTAGCACCATTGGGTCCACTTCACCTAATTGGGCCACATATAACAGTTACTAAAATGTGGGGAGCACTAATTGAGGAAAAATTCCACTGATTTCACTTACATGCATCAGTTTAGGAGCCTCCTAGATCAATTCCTACAAATTAGGAGCCACTACGAGTGTCGATGCCAACCTCCATCAGTTGAGTTCAGTTGGTGACTAGTCAAGCTCAGTTAGGAGTTAGTTACATTCATTTATACTCCCTTACATTCAATTCTACTAAAAAAGTGCTAGGATTTCATGGCCACATGCAGGTGAGGCACATTTACTCACCTACCTCAATCAATTAGACTAGTCAACACTAAACTAGACACTTGAGTTTGGGGTTTGAAGTTTGATGAACTCTGATAATGATTTAGACAATGTCAATTAACCATTCAGTCAAGTAGAGTCCAATCAATTCCAATTTCCTCACATGGATTCGAATTGCATGAGGCTATTTATCCATTGTACTTCATTGTAATTAATTTTCTAATTACTTTTTATTAATGAAAGAATTCACAGTTGCAAGCCATTTTTGCATTGTTTCATTCTTCAATTGCTTAGTAAATTATATGATCTATCTTGTGACTTGTGTTTTGGTCCACAGATATATGTGCTCAATTTAATATGGTATGAAAGCCTCAGTGGGACAAGGCACTTATCCTACTATAGATCCATACTTGGATAATAAAAAAATTGAGCAAATTTGCTCCTTCCAGTACTACACCAGAAGCAGATAATTTACCACTTAATATCCCAAGTAAAGGAATTGTTGATCAAGCTTGCTTGATCAACTATGCTGAGTGTGATGAAAATTCCAAAATTGCATGCTATCGACCTTATTTTTCTGTTTGATTGTGTGATTTATATATTTATCAATCTTCTTCACGGCATTCGCTACAAACAACTCAGTCTCCTTCACTACATTCACTACAGCGGCCTAGTCTCTTCCATTTAATTCCCAATGGACCCTCCAATGGAGCTTCTCACTCCTTTCAACTACCACTAGTGAAAGGAGGAAATGGAGATGCAGCCAAGCTCCAAAAGAATCTTCATACTCACAATGGAGACAGAGAGAGAGCCAATTCATTATGTTAACAAAGAAAAGTACTAGAATAGGCTTGATGAAGCATATGGATGCTTGTGCCTCTCAATCTCTCAAGATATTCTCTTCCACATAAATGGATTTAAGACTCCCAAGGAGGTTTGGGATAATATTGCTTCCTTATGTGACAAGAAGGATGATATGAGGATCTATTAGCTAGAGAATGAGTTGATTTCTCTTCATCCAGCCAATTTCAAAACACTAAATGACTTCTTCACCAAATTCAAGAATCTAGTGTTCCAAGTGAAGCTATGCAAGGTTGAGAAGGAGGGTGATCAACTCATTCTTTCCATTCTCTTCAAAATGGGTGCAGACTATTCAGTATTTGTATCAACATTTCATTCTGTGAAGCTCTCTACTCCAAACTGGAATCATCCCACTCTTAAATCCTTCATTGAATCTCTCACTCAGGAGCATGACAAGTTGATCCAAATGGGGATCAGTTGATCTTCCAGATATCAAGCACTGGTTGCAGGAGGACCTAAGGTAGCAAATGACAAAGGGAAGCAAAAGGATGAGTCTCCTGTAGAGAAAGAGCATTGAAATCAGCCTTTAGGTTTGAAGAGAATCAAGAATAATGGAAAACAAAATACATTTTGTTCTAACTATGGAAGGGGATTTCACCCAGAAAGCTCCTGTATGAGAAGAACAATTGATGAGACGTCTCTTCTTCTGAAGAAAAATAACATTACTGTACCTGCTAGCGCAAGGAAGGCTGAGCATAGAGAAGAAACTAAAGGACATGAAGAGACATGCCATGCACTGAAGGCTAGCTGCTCAATAGCACATGCCTTCCTCATTGATTTTGGAGCTTCCAATCATATAGTTGCATTCAGAGAATCATTCTCTTCCTTGAAGTCTTTTGATGGTCCTAGTATTCATATGGGAAATAATAGTAAAATTCAAGCCAAAGGGAAGGGTTCTATCAAGCTTGAACATGGAAAGTTCAAAGTTGTGCTTGATGTTCCCTTCTTAGCTGCAAATATGTTATCTATATACCAGATGACTCATATTTCCTCTCCAAAGAGAGTGATATTTGGTCCTAACTCAGTGGAGATCATAGATATCTCTACTGAGAACATCATAGTGAAGGGTGATAAAAATCATGCCTCCAAGGTATATGAGTTCTCACACTTCATGAAATTTCTAGAACCAGTGCACTCTCAGCAACTACTTGCAAGGAAACGTATAAAAATTCCATCTACTTCTTTTGTACTTTCCACTTGTATTGCAAAACTAGCTACATCGATTTATGATATTGATATTTAGGGCGATTCAGATCCAGATCCAGTCCCTACTCCCAAGTGAGAAGCTAGGAATATGATTGGAAATCCATATGACACTCAGAAGGGAAATACCCTTAAGATATGCCATGCAATCTCACTTCCTTCAGAGAGATGCAAAAAAATCCCCGTGACATGCTACATGGAAAGGGTTGATCAGTCACACTACATTCAGAATAATTAAGTGGATCATACACATCTTCATCCAGAAAGAGGAAAAGGTTACATTCCTCCTTCATTCCATCATCATTTTGGGAGAAGATGGAGAAGTCTACATGTCAGGCCCTAGGATACCTGTGCATAGATTATCATGCATGATGCTTCGCTATATCATAGATATTGCAACAACATTATTTAAAGTTTTTCAAACTTGAATCCTGATTCTACCTGCTTAGTTAGAGGGGGGTATTTTTTCCCATGTGGTTTTTTCCCTAGCTCCTTATGTTAAGCAGTTACTTTACCTGTTGTAATGGGTGACCTGTGGTATTAGTTACCAGGGCCCACAAATTGTCCAATTTGGCATTCAGCGGGGGTGTTAGGATTATAATCCTCCCTTGTCCAATTTCTTCAATTATGTCTAAATCAGGAGTATGTCTAAATTTGGAGTCCTTTTAGTCTATTTTCAGTCACTAGCACCATTGGGTCAACTTATCCTAATTGGGGAACATGTAACAGTTACTAAAGTGTGGGGAACACTAATTGAGGCCAACTTCCACTGATTGCACTTGCATGCATTAGTTTAGGAGCCTTCAAGATCAATACCTACAAATTAGGAGCCATTGGGAGTGTCGATACCAATCTATATCAGTTGAGTTCATTTGGCGACTATTCAATATCAGTTAGGAGTCAGTTACATCCAGTTCTACTCCCTTACATTTAGTTCTACTCAATTAGCGCTAGGATTGCATGGATCCATGTAGTTGAGGTGCATTTACTCACCTACCTTGTTCAATTAGACTAGTCAACACTGAATTAGACACTTGATTTTGGGTTTTGAACTCCGATAATGAATTAGACAAGGTCAGTTAACCATTCAGTCAAGTAGAGTCCAATCAATTCAAATTTACTCACATGGATTCGAATTGCATGAGGCTATTTAGCTATTGTACTTCATTGTAATTAATTATCTAATTAATTTTGATTAATGAAAGCATTCACAGTTGCAAGCCATTTTTTCACTGTTTCATTCTTCAATTGCTAAGTAAATTGTATGATCTATCTTGTGAGTTGTGTGTTGGTCCATAGATCTATGTGCTCAATTTAGTACTTCTACCATTCTGGGAGGTACATCCTCTTCATGTACTTATTTGAGATGACGCCTTCTGTTGGAGCAGGGCCCCACAGCTACAGGAAAAGCTGCTATATCGGAACAAGGAAGTCAAAGGAAACAGTACCTAAAGCGACCGAGAAGAGAGAGCTCAACCACTGCATTTAAGGCAGCGGCGATGACAGGAGGGATTAGCTACCCACATAAATGGAAAAGGAGCAATGGATTGAGGTATTAAAGACAAAGGACAGAAGGGGAGCAACCGAGGAAGTGACGCCCATACCCACGATCAGCACTGAAAATTGTGGAAGACTGTAGAAAGCTGTGGCGTGACCAGTAAGCGGTAGTTCAAAGTACAGATAGGTCGGCTGTCACAGTTAGGGTTTTTGGGTTACTATTGGGATAGGCCCACAGTGTTGTATCATGGTGAGACCTTCGGGCCACCTATTAAAGAATGTATTTTGTATTATGAAAGGTTAGATAGTTAGACAGTCAGTTGGTCAGTTAGCCAGTTAGATAGTTGTCACCAGTATTGTAAGACATTGAGAAAGATTCGAGCCCTGGTTCTGTTGTTAAGTCTGTAGTGTTGGGCACGCACCCTAACGGTCCTTAAGGTGGGTAACTCCATGGAGTTATGGGAGTTTGTAAGCGGAGTTATGACTCAAAATAGTCTTAGGGGTGTCGGGGTTGAGGAAAAAACTCCTTTTGTAATAAACTCATGGTTTAAGTCCAGGGTTTAGGGTTCGGGGTGCCCATGGTTTAAGCCCATGGTTTTGTAATAAGTGCACTATAAATAAGCACTCTTGTAAAGAATTCAGTTTAGGCTTTTGATGTAAGATGAATTAATGTGAAGCTAAGGCTATTTTGTAAGATATGGTTAAGTCCCAGCTGTGTGCATGGACGACCTCTGCAGCTGTGTGCGCAGAGGCCTGTAGCTGTGTGCACGGCTTTGAGGACTTGAAGGGATCTGCAGCTGAGTGTGCAGATCAGAACTATGGTTTTTGTAAAGAGTTGAATAAAACACAGTTCTATGGACGTAACCCCTAAGCTGGGGGTGAACCACGTTATATCATGTGTTGTGGTTTTTGTTGTGTTGTTGTTATGTTCTTTATGCATTGATAAATATATATCGGATAGTTAAGATCACTGCTAAATATTAAGCTTCGCTGGAATTCCTAGTAAAGGGTTAAGCAAGGCACTGTTTGTTTATCTAACCATGAAGCTAAATAAGTAACTATTAAAGTGTTGCATTGTATGATTATAAGTGTTAGAAACTAAAGGTGCAGTAATATCCCTCTTCTGGTTGTAGAAACCTAATTTTGCGGCACCCCATAGCTGTTTCAGGTGAGACTGCAACCTGTCCGCAGGTTGTTGCCGAAAGGGCCAACACTGTGGGTCTTTTGTTGGTGCGAAGTTAATGGTATAAATCCCGGGTCTTCCCTATAGCCCAACAAATTGGTTCCGTTGTCGGTTGAACTCAGTATTTGCTCAAGAGGGGTTTTCATCATACCTCAAGGGCTATGTTCTGGAGACCCTCTGTGAAAGAAATTGGTGATTGGCTTGATGAGACTTACCTAAAATTCGCTGAGTAAGAGAACAAAGATCCACGTCGTAGTGCAAACGACTTTTTACAAAGGTATGTTTTCTGTGATGTTTATGAAATTTTATTTAGTAGTATCCACATAGAGTTGCACCAGTGGTTATCCAGGTTAACAGAGAGAAGGATGAACTTCCAAGAATGTCAGTTCCCTGGTTGGACCCCCACAAGAATTAACATAATGAAAAGGGTGAACAATGAGATATCCTGCACTGTTGATTTCTGGACAATGCGAACCCTTGAAGCATTTGTGATGGAGTTCTCCATCGACATGAGTACTTCCTTTAGTGAAGCCGAGTGACAGTTTTTCAAAGGACCAAGGGGTAAGTTTTTGAATTCATTTAGTTTGAGAATTAAAATGCTATTAGCTAAAAAAGGTATATTGCTCATTGAATTAGACTGTTAGATTTAGTATTACTAATCTATGTTTGCAAGTGAAAATACCTTCGATGAGCAAAGTGGTTTGCTGCAAAGTGGCAAAAGGTACAAGAGAGATTTTGGATCTTATTCCCAGGGTCAGCATACCGATTATTCCCCTATCAATCCTGCAGATTCAGAACCCGAAGAAACCCCTTCTATTGGAAACCCTCCAATAACCCCGCAGGGCAGACCTATTATCCCTAAGAACCTGTCGCAGTCTGAAAGTAACCCTAGCTCGAATATTCATGTCGTAGGTCAGTCTACCCCAGTAAGTTCCCCCCTGCCTACTTCCAATGCCCCTCCAACCCCCTCTAGATCCACTATGGCCCACATGCATGATGATATTAAGCTCCATGTTTTCAAAGGAACTGGATCAGAGGATTCAGAACAGTTCTAGTTTTTATGTGAAGCAGTGTGGACTGCTAAGAGAATTACAGATCAAGATACAAAAAGAGCACAGCTGGTTACTTCTTTCAGAGACCGCACTCTGAAGTGGTTCATGAATTTTTGCAGTACTCAGAACCATGTCTTGGCTGATATAAAAGAAGCAATGATAAAGGAATTTAAGAAGCCGAAGTCAGAGTCGCAGTGTATCACTGAATTGAAAGAGATTCAGCAAAGGCACAATGAATCAGTGTGGGACTTTGATCATAGGTTCAAATTTCTGCTAGACCAAGTCAGTTTCACCATTGGACCTACACAGCACAAGGAATGGTTCATTGCAGCGTTTCTACCACATATCAGAACTCCACTCATGCAACAGAAGGTTGCTGACCAGCAGGAGGCTCTGGAAATCGCGATGAAGCTTGAAACCGCTCCTGTCGAAGACAATTCTGGTATCGCTCAAATCCAAGCGCAGTTGGCAGCGATGGCTCTAGAGATTCACGATATGAAGAAAGGAAAAACCGATCGCGAAGAGGTTTGGTGCGTACAATGTCGGACAGAAGGTCACGACAAGGAACAGTGTCCTGTGGTAAGAAATTACCTGAATACTGGTGCACCAAACCCGTTCAACCCTGCTGTTCTATATTGTGAGATCTGTCGGACAACTGGCCAGCATCAACCTAAGAATCGCTATCTACTACATAGGTATGTGCAAGTCCCCAAGAATCCCTACTGCAAGTTCTGTAAGTCCGTAGGACATAATTAAGATGAGTGTCGCAGTTATGACCTCATGAGAGAGCGCACCTATGACACCTATCGGGTACAAAATGAGGGATAGAGCAATGATGGCTATGGCTACAGTGGTGGTGCATCAAGTAGAGGTGCTTTTGGAGGTCGTGGGCGAGGTGGTATGGCCAGAAGAGGAAGAGGCCAGGTCGTGTGTTACAACTATAACCATGCCGGGCATCTAGCGAGAGACTACCGAAACCCAACTATGACATGTTGGTATTGCTAAGCAGTAGATCATGTGATTGAGTAGTGCCCGCAGTTGATAGCTAATATTCAAGAAAGAAACAATGCCCCTACTCAGAATATTTATATGATTTCCATCGAGCAAAGACCTACCCCAGCCATTAATGTTGTTACCCGGAGTGGCGCTACGATGGAAGTACAGAATAAGGAGCAATAGCCTGACGAGGCTTGGGTTCGTAAGGCCCCAGCGAAAGTCCCAGTCTTTGATATCGAAAGAGAAAAAGAGACATTCATGGAAGCCAAGAGAGATATTGCTGCTCCTAGCACATCAGTATCACCTGTGCAACAACATCAGCAGCAGTCGCAGATGCAAGAAGCTTTGACAGACAAAGTAAGTACACTGTCCTCCTTCTTACAGAGTTGTCTGAAGCTCTTGAGAAATCAAAACGCTTTAAGTGAGTTGCAGAAAGTTATTGCTTCCTGTGAACCTTAGCAAAGTCCTGGTCAGGCAAAAGCTGTTAATAGAATCAGGAGAACTGGCAGGGAAATGAGATTGAATGCTCAGATAGGAGAGTATGATATGAATGATGTTATCTTGGACCTATGATCAGAGGTAAATGTCTTAACTAAGCAAACCTGGGAACAAATGAGAAAACCTACCCTTGATTGGTCCCCTATACAGTTGAGATTAGCCAATCAGCAGAATATTGTGCCCCTAGGACGATTCCCTAATGTTCCAGTAGATATTGATGGCATCTGTACTGTAGCAGACTTCGAAGTTATTGAGCTCATTGATGACAGCAACCCCTATCTAGCATTGCTAGGTATTGTATGGGCATTAGACAATGATGCAGTCATTAACCTTAAGAAGAGACAGATGAATTTCGAAGGGAAAGGACTGAGAGTCATAGTCCCATTGGATCCTTCTCAAGGAGAGAGATACATAGAGACAGTAAGAGATGAAGACCAGGATGTTTTGGACCACATCTATAATATCAGAGCTAAGGAAGAAGATTATGTTGATCCTACTGCCAAAGGTATCATGGATTGGCAGTGTGACAGCTCCTACATGATGGATTCAGATGATGGGTTAGAAAACTGGCAGAATAGACTTTATGAGCTGCATGGACATAGATGTGCCAGAATTACCAAGTCTCTCAGATGTCTTGGCTCATAGACAAGAACCTTACCTGTTTTTGATGGTTCGATAGACCCAGAACAGTTTATTGTGCAATTCTCAGAGCAGGTACCAGACTCACAAAAAATGGAGACTCTAGATTCAGCATTCAGAGCCACAACATCCAGATGGTGGAATGGTCACAAAATGTACATTCATAGTTGGGAAGCATGCCAGAAGTCCCTTTACCTAAGATTTAGGGACCAACCTCAGGAGGTGCAAAGCAGGTTTAATGGTAAGACTAGTCCTCAGGGACATTTGGATCAATGCTACGAGGCATGGAAGCATGTACCTCGTGAAGAATGGGTACATAGGTTTGTGTACACCCTGGAACTTATAGCAAAGAACTGGTATGCGAAGGTCAAGATTTGCCACGGTACTGTAAGTTGGGATTGTCTTGTTGATAGTTTTGTGCTAACATTTTCTATTAATGAGGTTTCTCCTGCTTTGGACACAACCGTTAGGTTGATCCATACTAAAGTATTTGATGATCAAGAAATAGCAGAATACCAACCTGATTAGAAGGCATAGGAAGCCAATGCAGTAGAATGTTATAACCTCGTAATTGACGAGGATGACGATCCATGTAACATTAACATTCTTGAGTTAGAAGGACACTGCGAAGTACATGGACCGGCAGTTGAGGCACTTGAAGTGACTCAACCCTCGAAGACGTGGACCGTAAACATTGGGTCAGAAGAAAACCATAAGTATGCTACCATTGGAGATTATTGGGATGACGAAATGGTAAGCAAGGTGACCCAACTTCTCCATGAATATCAGGATCTATTTCCAATGAAGTTTTCATAGATGAAAGGTATCCTTGGTGATATAGGAGTGATAAAGATCCCTTTGAAACCTGATGCGAAGCCTGTGAAACAGCGCCCTTATAGGCTGAACCCTAAGTATTAGGAAAAAGTCCAAATGGAGTTGGATAAGATGCTTGCTGCAGGAATCATTGAGCCTGTTGAAGAGTCTAAGTGGCTCAGTCCTATGGTGGTGTAAGAAAAGAAGACTAAGGGAGAAATTAGAATCTGTGTCGATCTGAGGAAGTTGAATGATGCCTGTTTGCATGATCGTTTCCCCACTCCCTTTACAAATGAAGTTTTAGACAATGTTGGAGGTCAAGAAGTGTACTCTTTTACTGATGGATTTTCAGGTTACCATCAGATTCGAATTGCTCCAGAAGATCGACATAAGACAACCTTCGCTACAGAAATGGGATCCTTTCAGTATACAGTTATGCCCTTTGGCTTGAAGAATGCACCTGCCATGTTTTCTAGAGTAGTCATCTCTTCTTTTAAGGAATTCATACATAAATTCTTATAAGTTTATTTTGATGATTGGACTATGTTCGGGTTATTAAAAGACCACATAGCTAGTTTAAGACTTATGTTGGACAAATGTAGACAGCATTAGATTTCCTTGAACTTGAAAAAGTGTATCTTCTATGCCCCTTTTGGAATTCTGATAGGTCACATTGTCTGTAAGAAAGGATTGATGATGGATCCTGCAAAGATAGCCATTATTGTGAACCTGCCACCTCTAAATTCTGTCAAACAACTACGCACTACACTTGGTCATACTGGTTATTACAGGAAATTCATTAAAGGATATGCTCAGATAACAGCTCCTATGGAAAAACAGTTGAAGAAGGATATTAGGTTTGAATGGACACCTGAGTGTCAAGCAAGCTTGGATATTTTGAAGGAAAAGATGGTAACTGCCCCTATCTTAGTATTTCCTGATTGGAATGAGTTTCATGTACATGTCGATGCATCCTCTATTGCTCTGGGAATAGTATTGGCTCAGTCAGGTGAAGGTAATATCGATCACCCTATTTATTTTGCAAGTAGAAAACTGTCCACAGCAGAGAAAAATTATACTACTATAGAACGAGAAGTTTTAGCTATGGTTTATGCATTACAGAAGTTTTGACATTATCTTTTAGGATCTCATTTTAAGATGTTCACTGATCACTCTGCTTTGAAGTATTTGGTTAACAAGACTGTGCTAGGTGGAAGGATATGCAGATCATTGATTTTGTTTCAGGAATATGACTTTGAGATCATAGTCAAACCCAGAATACTGAATATAGGTCCTGACCACTTGTCGAGGCTCGAGTCAGGAGAAGAGCCCATTAGCTTGGATGAAGGTCTTCCTGATGCTCAGTTATTTTCCATCCAGATGGTTGATGATTATTTTCAGGATATTTTTCAGTATTTGTCTATAGGTTTTGCACCCGCCGAAATGACAACGTAGCAGAAGAAACATCTGATGGTTAGAGCAGCTGATTTACCTTAATAGCAGGACAACTATATAATATGGGACCAGATGAAATACTGTGCAGCTGCATCCTGGAACATGAAAATCCATTAATTTAAGCTGAGGCACACTCTGGCGCAACAGGAGGTCATTACACAGGAAAATCTATAGCACAGAAGATTCTAACAGCCGGATTGTGGTGGCCCACAATTCATAACGATGCAAGAGAATATTGCCATAGCTGTGACATTTGTCAGAGGATAGGAAAACCATCTAGGAGGGATGAGATGCCTCTAGTTTCGCAGGTAACTTTACAACCCTTTGATAAATGGGCTATTGATTTTGTTGGACCTATCAATCCCCCTGCAAAGAAATCCAGAGCAAGATACATTATTACAAAAACTGAATACCTTACTTGTTGGGTTGAAGCTCAACCAGTCAAGACCTGTAGTGCTGCTACAGCCACAAAGTTTATCTTCGATAACATCTTGTCAAGATTTGGGTGTCCTAGAATTCTTATGAGTGATCATGGATCACATTTCTTAAATAAGACTATTGAAGTATTAACTGAAGAATTTCAAGTATATCATCATAAGAGTACTACCTATAATCATCAAGCAAATGGAACTGTTGAAGCCTTTAATAAGATCCTTGAACATGCTCTGACGAAGGTTTGCAATGCTAACAAAAATGATTGGGACCTTAGAATTCCAGTAGTACTATGGGCTTATAGAACCACCTACAAGAAGTTGATAGGCCATACACCTTTTAGGTTGGTTTATGGACAAGAAGCAGTCATGCCCATGGAGTACATTGTCCCTAGCCTCAGAATATCTGCTTTTATAGAGATGGATGACCCAGATATGATGAAAGAAAGGATGGCAAAGATACTAGAACTTGAAGAGGACAGATTCATTGTAGGGTTCCTGCAGCAAGTACAGAAAGCTAGAGAAAAATCATGGCATGATAGACACATCAAGAAGAAGCAGTTCCAGTAGGGTTATCTTGTGCTCTTATATGACAGCAAATTTATGAAATTCCTGGGTAAGTTCAAGACACATTGGAAAGGACCATACATAGTGCAGAAAGTTACTGATGGTGGAACAGTCCAGTTAGCTAAATTGAATGGAGAAATTTTACCTTCCATGGTGAATGGAAGTAGGTTAAAGAAGTACAGGGACAAACCGGGACCCCCTGATCAAGAGTAATAGCATGAATGACAGTCTAAGTACCAAGAACAGTTGGAATTGGGTACTAGACTATAATGAAGCTGTTCTCAAAGCTACAAAGTGTTGAAGACTGTCAAAGTCCGAAGGTTGAAGTTTGGTTTCCGTATAGGTCAGGATGGGTTGAAGGTGCATATTGTGTCGAAGGTACTTATCAAGGTGAAGTTGAAGTTAGTTGTTATGTCAAAGATCAAAGGTGTGTCGTAGCATAAAATGTGACAAACTACACTTAGCAGCACCGGCACGAGAACTTCCCTAATTACCTGCAATTATGAGATTTTGGGAAAATCTTGCGTCGTGTGGACAGGATTTCTGCCACTCGATCAGATTCGACATCATTAAGGCACCATGATGACATATTCTTTTGTGGGATTCTATAATACACTACACCAGCCTGCGACTCCTACATTGTGCATCTCTTTGAGTTTCTTCAGTTAGAACTATGTCGAATGATCGTGAATTTCAAGAGTTATTATGATTGGTCAGGGAGAGAGCTCTGCTGAACCTTCTGAGCAATCCACCCGTGCAGCCATGTTTGACCAAGGCACAAAGAAAGGAAGAAGTTCGCTCTAAGAGGAAGGAAGAAAGGCAGAATTGCGCTCTAAACCGCATGAAGAAAAGCACCGGTCCTCACAGGAAGCCTCTGAAACATCCCAAGATGTATCCTCCTGGTTTGGCAGAACCGAGGCAGCTGTTTGCCTTATGCACCTTAACACACAATTCTGGGGACCCTAAGTTGTGGATGGTCAAATGTTTGGCAAGCAGATCGAAGGATGGGGTCGCTAATAGATCCAGAAGGGCTTAACCAGCATAAATATTATGATTGAAAGAAACAAGTAGCCGACAACCACATGTATGGCTTCAGTAAGAAACGCACTATGATTCGACCACAAGAAAAGTAGCTGAGTGTCCCGGGACGGGACACTGGTGAGTCTTAGGGGCTTGTTGGGGTGCGCACCCTAACGGTCCTTAAGGTGGGTAAATCCGTGGACTTATGGGAGTTTGTAAGTAGAGTTATGACTCAAAATAGTCTTAGGGGTCTCGGGGTTGAGTAAAAACCTCCTTTTGTAATAAACCGATGGTTTAAGTCCAAGGTTTAAGGTTCGGGGTGCCCATGGTTTAAGCCCATGGTTTTGTAATAAGTGCACTATAAATAAGCACTCTTGTAAAGAATTCAGTTTAGGCTTTTGATGTAAGATGAATTAATGCGAAGCTAAGGCTGTTTTGTAAGAGACGGTTAAGTCCCAGCTGTGTACGTGGACGACCTCTATAGTTGTGTGCGCAGAGGGTTTTGGGTGATAAAGGAAATCTGTAGCTGTGTGCGCAGAGGCCTGCAGTTATGTCCACAGCTTTGAGGACTTGAAGGGATCTGCAGCTGAGTGCGCATATCAGAGCTGTGGTTTTTGTAAAGAGTTGAATAAAACATAGTTCTATGGACGTAACCCCTAAACTGGGGGTGAACCACGTTATATCGTGTGTTGTGGTTTTTGTTGTGTTGTTGTTACGTTCTTTATGCATTGATAAATATATATATGATAAGTAAGATCACTGCTAAATATTAAACTTCACTGGAATTCCCAGTAAAGGGTTAAGCAAGGCACTATTTGTTTATCTAACCGTGAAGCTAAATAAGTAACTATTAAAGTGTTGCATTGTATGATTATAAGTGTTAGAAACTAAAGGTACAGTAATATCCCTCTTCTGCTTGCAGAGACCTGATTCTACGGCCCCCTATAGTTGTTTCGAGTGAGACTGCAACCTGTCTGCAGGTTGTTGCCGAAAGGGCCAACACTGTGGGTCTTTTGTTGGTACGAAGTTAATGGTATAAAGCCTGGGTTTTCCCTATAGCCCAACATGTACTTATATTATTGTAACCAATGGCTGGCTCCTTGAGCATGAATGTAACAATCCGCAGGGATTGAGAGAGAGAGAAAGGGTATATTGTAAGAAGAAAGCATTATAGGAAGAGAAGAGATCTAAGAGAGAAGGGCTCCCAGCTGTGTGCGTGGAGTTTCCCAGAAGATATCAAGCTACATAAGAGGTTGCAGTGGAACTATGTTACTCTCTCAAGATATAATAAAACACAGTTCCTGTGGACGTAGCTTCCTCCCTGGAAGTGAACCACGTAAAACCCGTGTGTTGTGCGACTGTTTCATGTGATTGTGCTTTGCTTATTGGCTATCTGTTATCTATTACATGAACTCTGCTTATCAACTAATGAATGTATGTATGCTATCCTTTAGTTTATAGTAACATAGAAGGTTAAATGCAAGTTGAATGTGTCGAGTATTTTGTATATGATTTATCAGTGCTTGATTCACGATAGTTAACAGCTGATGTGTTAAGTGACTTCTGTATATTTAGTTCAGTGAGTCGAGTGTCATTGATGTTAATCATGTTAAACTATGGAAGCTTAAGTGAATTTGTTTAACACATTAATGAAGGTTAACTGAGTTATTATACCTAGAGAGGAAGCCTCTAGACCTTAAGAGTTGATGAGCATATCAAGTCTTGCTGTAGGAAGTATCACAGTGTAGAAAGGCGATATCGCACTGTGAGGGAAGCCGCGGTGTGAGATATCACAGGTTAAGATTTGAGTAGAAGAGTAAGTTTGCGCATTGTCCTAGAAGTTGCGATGCGATAAGAGCCAATCCCATAGCGGAGTCAGCTAGGAAGAGAGAAACAACCCTTGCTGAGAGATCCCACTGGTTAATTAGAGTCAAGAGAACCTAGGATGCTACAGAACCTGGTTGAGGAAACTTTATTCTTCAGCCACCCCATCTAGGATCACTTCGGGTGAGACTTCAGGTTGTTCTGCGGTCTGTCGCCGAAAGGGCCAGTGAGCTAGGGGTTTTGTTGGTACACTACAGTAAACCCGGGTCTGCACACCTAATCCAACAAATGGTTTCGATGCCAGTTTTGAAAAAATTGAAGAACTGATGCTCTGTTGGCATCCTACTAAAGAAGAACTTAACCAGTGGGTTGAGTCTAAGGAAAGTGAATTTGCTGAGAAACAAAACAAGAGTCCTAGGTTGAGTACAGAGGACTGGCTACAGAAACATATCTTCACAGACCTGCATGAAATATTTTTTGCGACCTATGCAAATGAGTTGTACGATTGGTTGTCAAAGTTGAATGATAAGCACGTATTCAAGAAGAAAAGGAACATTGTCTAGACACCAGAGCTGATTCACACCATGAAGAGCGTAGATAATCCCATTTTCCAGGCATTAGACTTCTGGCTTGCAAGTTTGCTGGAAGGTTTCATTACAGAGTTTGCAGTTGATCAAAGAAAGAGTTTCAGTGAAGCAGAGAGGTACTTCTTCAAAGGATATCGCGGTAAGTACTTGAACTTTTTAAATTTGTCCCTTAAGATGTTATTGTATGAAAAAGGAGTACTGGATATATTCTCAGATGAATAAGTTAAGTAAGTGTAATGTCACAAGAGTTTGAGAGTGATTTTGAAGAAATTGGATGTACACATAGCAGTAAGAAATATAAAGTAGATTTCAGATCTTCCTTCTTTGAAGACAGTTCAGAAAATACTAGAGAACATAGTCAAAGTAATAGAGAAAGAACAGCAGGGGGTATCCCTTACCACCCTTATACCCCACAGAAATCGACTGGGACTTAGAATAATCCCGCAGGATCTCCATCTACTAGTTCACACACAATACATACTACCTCTACACCACCTACATTTACACCGCCAAGTGGTAGTAATATAGAAAATCAGCATCCACCTCGTAGAAACAGAATGGGGGATGACATGAAATTACCTACCTTTAGGGGTACAGGGGCATAAGACCCAGAACAACATTGGTTCCTATGTGAAGCTATATGGACCATTAAATAGATCCAGGATGACAATACTAAGCTTGTCCAGTTGGCCACTACACTTAGAGAAAGAGATTTAACATGGTATATGAAGTATACATCAGCACAGATCATAACACTTATAGAGGTCAGGACCGCAATGATTAAGGAATTTAAGAAACCCAAGTCTGAGTCACAATGTATCACAGAACTTAAAGACATTAAACAGTTACCCACAGATTCAGTATGGGATTTCGATCAGAAATTTAAAGCTCTTATAGACCAAGTTAGCTTTGAGTTTGCGTCGGAGGAGCATAAAGAATGGTTCATCACAGCACTGCTCCCTCATATCAGACTTCCATTAATGCAACAGAAACTCCATACGAAGGATGACACATTGGAGATGGCAATGAAACTAGAGGCTTCACCTCTAGCTGAGACTAATGTAGGTATGACAAACTTACAGAACCAGTTAGCCAATCTCACTTTATAGCTACATGAGATTAAGAAAGGAAAAGAGGTTGAACAATAACTATGGTGTACAAAGTGTAAAGGACATGGCCATACCAAAGATAACTGTCCAGTATTTGTTGAGTATCTAGCAAGTGGGGCTCCTAACCCCTTAGTACAGACTCAAGGGCCATGGTGTGAAATCTGTAGAACAAGAGGACATAGACCACAAGAATGCCCTTTACTTCAGAAGTATGTACAAACTCCTAAGAATTTATACTGTAACTTATGTAAGTCAGTAGGACATGATGAAAATAATTGCAGAGCTTATTATCTCATGATAAAGAGAAAACATGACTTCTACAGAGTCCATTCAGAGACATAAGGACAAGTAGCAAGTCCATAGCATGAACCGGCTCATGATGTCCGTGGTGGAGGATTCAGAGGACGAGGCTGTGGTGGAGGATTTGACCATGGCTGTGGACCTATTGTTTGTTACAACTATGGAGCTATAGGACATTATGCTAGGGATTGTATTGCAAGTCCTATCATCATACTATAGAAGAATGTCCTATCTTGATAGCGAAGATTAAGGATCCTAAGTCAGCAGGAAACCAGAATATTTAGCTTATTGCAGCTGAGTATAAAGAACCAGAACCAAGCATCAATGTTGTGACTCACAGTGGTGCTTCTACTAGTAGGACATCGCAGGATGCTGAAAAGAATACAGGTCCGAAGTGGGTGCGTAAAGCCACTAATAAATCTACACCAGTTGACCTGCAGAAAAACAAAGAAACATTTCAGCAAGCTAAAAATTTCTTTACTGACCCTACACCATCAGGATCGCAGGTATTTCCTTATAGGGGTGTACCATAGCAGAAACCTTGTGGTTTTAGTCTTATGCAGATATCACAAGCTACCACATTGGGAAGGTGCGAAGAGGATGAGTTGACAGGAAGTGTACAATCCTTCCTGCATAGCTGCTTGAAACTTGTGAGAAATGAGAAAGCCATAGGAGAGCTTCAATGCATCATAGATCAGTATCAGCAGTCTCCTTCCGTGAGCAGTACGCAGTGTGTTGTTCATAATATTATGGGCCATACAAGAACAGGAAGAGAAATGAGACTCGCAGCACAAATTGGAGAGTTTGAAATGGATGAGGTAATCCTAGATTTGGGATCCGAGGTAAATGTTCTTACTAAGCAGACATTGGAACAGATGGGTAGCCCTAAGTTAGCCAGATCACCTATCCATCTGCGACTAGCCAATCAGTAGAGGGCATCACCACTGGGTTGACTACCACAAGTACCAGTTGATATTGACGGAGTTCACAGCTTTGCATATTTTGAAGTCATAGAAATTATTGGCAATAGCAGACCGTATCCAGCTTTATTAGGTATTGATTGGGCAATTGATAGCATGGATGTTATCAATTTGAAGAAAAGACAAATGACCTTTGAGGATAAATAGATTCACGTCATCTCACCGTTGGATCCTTTTCAGGGTCCTCGATACATTGAACCTATCAGAGCAGAGGAAGAGGTGTGTAATATGGAGAGATTCTATTAGATGACTGCTAACCAGAATGATTATATCAATCCCACCGCAGAAGGAAATATTAGTTGGCGATGCGATAGCTCATGCACATCAGATTCAGAGGTTGGTTTAGAAAATTGGTAGAATAGAATTTATGAAGTCTCAGCTCGCAGATGTGCGTTTATGACTAAGTCACTACGATGGATTGGCACAGAGGTTAAGGATATTCCATCGTTCGATGGCTTAGCAGATGTCAATGAATTTTTACAGCAGTTTGAGTAGGAAATCCCTCATGAGCAGAGGATGGCAGCTATTGACCTTGCAGTAAGAGCCACACCTGCAAGATGGTGGCATGCACATAAAGAAAATATCGCATCATGGGATGATTTTAAGATATTGATGGAGATCAGATTCTCTAATGACAAGGATCGTTTCCAACAGAAATATACAGGAGAAAGTTATTCCAGGTCACATATTAAGATTTGTGAATAGAATTTGTCAGACATTCCAGAGGATGAATGGGTTCAGCTATTCATTCACACTTTAGACACAGTCCCAAGGAACTGGTACACTGAGACAGAGTTGCGCAGAGGAACAACTACATGACCAGTTATGATAGACAGCTTTGTACTCATTTTCACTTTTGAATCTGAGTATCCAAGCATTGATCAGGCTCTAGAGATTACAAAGACTAAGATATTTGATGACTGTACCCTACCAGTGTATGCTCAGGCTGATTGGGCCATCCAGTTAGAACATGCGCTAGAGTGTTACAACTTCACATAAGATCCAGGTGATGAGGATGAGAATCCTCACAGTATCAACATTCCAGAGTCAAAAGGGACTCGTGAAGTTGATGGACCAAAGCTAGAGATTCCAGCTGTCACAAAGCCTATTAAGATTAAAAAGATCAATATTGGCACAGAAACAGAACCAAAGTTTGCCTCTATTGGAGACTATTGGGATGATGAAACGGTAGGACACATCACAGATTTGTTACATGACTATCAGGACTTATTTCCCACTAAGTTTATAGAGATGAAGGGAATAGTAGGATATTTGGGAGTCATGCGGATACCTTTGAAAGAGGATGCTAGGCCAATTAAGCAGTGTCCATACAGATTAAATCCTCGTTATAAAGAAAAAGTTAAGGATGAGATTGATAAGATGCTAGCAGCAGGCATCATTGAGCCCATAGAAGAGAGCAAATGGGTTAGTCCCATGGTTGTGCAGGAAAAGAAAACTAAAGGAGAAATCAGGATTTGTGTCGATTTGCACAAACTCAATGACGCATCGCTTCATGACCCATTTTCGACACCTTTTATTGATGAAGTTTTAGACAATGTGGGAGGACAGGAGATCTACTCATTCACTAACAGATTTTCAGGCTATCACCAGATAAGAATCCATCCAGAGGATCAACATAAGACCACCTTTGCGACAGAATGGGGCTCATTCCAGTATACGGTAATGCCCTTTGGTCTTAGAAATGCACCAGCTATTTTTTCTAGAGTAGTAGTTGCTGTCTTTAGGGAATACATCCATAAATTCTTAGAAGTCTATTTTGATGATTGGACTGTATTTGGATTAATCAAAGAGCATATAGGAGATTTAAGGCTCATGTTAGATAAATGTAGGCAATATCATATTTCTCTTAACTTGAAGAAATGTATATTCTATGCACCATTTGATATTTTGTTGGGTCATATTATTTGCAGAAAACGCTTGAAGGTAGATCCCGCAAAGATTACCATCATTGTAAATATTTCAGCACCCAACTCAATCAAGCAATTGAGGACAGTTCTTGGTCATACAGGGTATTATAGAAAGTTCATCAAAGGCTATGCAAAGATCACGAAACCTATGGAAAAGTTGTTGAAGAAAGACGTGAAATTCCTATGGACTGAAGAATGCCAGCAAAGTTTAGATACTCTTAAAGAGAATATGGTCACATCACCCATCTTACTATTTCCATATTGGAACAAACCATTTCATGTACATGTGGATGCATCTGGCATCGCACTAGGGATTGTATTAGCACAGCCAGGAGAAGGGGGTATCGATCACCCTATCACGTACTCAAGCAGAAAGTTATCTACCATAGAAAATAACTACACCACTACAAAAAGAGAAGGATTAGCTATGGTGTATGCTCTACAGAAGTTTGGGCACTACCTGTTGGGTGCCCCATTCAAGATGTTCATTGACCATTCTTCTTTAAAGTATTTGGTCAATAAGCCAGCGTTAGGGGGAAGGATCTGCAGATGGTTACTCCTATTTCAGGAGTATGATTTTGAAATTATTGTAAAGCCAGGGAGATTAAATGTCGGACCTGATCATCTCTCACGGATAGACTCAGGAGAAGAACCAAGTAATTTAGAGGATAATTTTCTAGATGTGCAATTTTTTTCTATCCAGATCCTAGATGAGTATTACACAGATATTATTCACTTTCTCACTATAGGGTGGGCACCAGTTGAGTTTACTAAGCAGCACAAGAAATAGTTAGTTGTTAAAGCAACAAACTTCACTTTGATCGCAGGACATTTATACAAGTTAGGTCTAGATGAAGTCCTACGCAGATGCGTTATGCCGAACAAAAAAGAGGCCATTATCAGAGAAGCACATTCAAGTACCACAAGAGGTCATTTCACAGAAAATACAACTGCTTAGAAAATTCTAGCTGCAAGATTATGGTGGCCTACTTTGCATAAAGACACTAAGGAGTTTTACAGATGCTGCGATATCTACCAGAGGGTAGGAAAACCTTCACAGAGAGATGAAATGCCATTGCGACCATAGATTACGCTGTGGGCATTTGACAAGTGGGCTATATATTTCGTGGGTCCTATCAATTCACCAGGGAAACGAACTAGTGTGAGATACATCATCACAGGAACAGAATACCTCACCAGGTGCGAAGAGGCCAAAGCAGTAAGGAATTTTCATGCTGCTACAGCTACACAGTTAATTTTTGAAAACATTATAAGTAGATTTGGATGTCCAGCAATTTTGATGAGTGATCAAGGCACACACTTTCTGAATCGCACTATTCAGGCCTTGATGGAGGAATTTCAGATACAGCATCATAAGAGCACTCCCTACCACCCACAAGCTAATGGTACGGTGGAGGCTTTTAACAAGATTCTAGAAAATGCTCTTACTAAGATCTATAACAGCCAAAGACATGATTGGGACCTCAGGGTTAATGCTGTATTATGGGTTTATAGGACTACATGCAAGAAACTTACAGGACACACACCTTTCAGTTTGGTGTACGGACAAGAGGCTTTTATGCCTATGGAATATATTATTCCCAATTTAAGAATTGCTCAAATTACTGAGATGGATGATACAGATACGATGAATGAAATATTAGTGTAGTTTCTTGCCTTAGAAGAAGACATATTCATCGCAGGATTTCATCAAAAAGTGCGGAAGGCATGAGAAAAAGCTTGTCATGATAGGCACATCAAGAGAAAGATTTTTCAGACAGGAAACCTAGTGCTCCTTTATGACGGCAAGTTTGTTAAGTTTCCAGGGAAGTTCAAGACACATTGGTTGGGGCCATATCAGATTCAGCAAGTTACAGAAGGAGGTGTCGTTCATCTCAGTAAACTGAACGGGGAACTTATTCCTACTTTGATTAATGGAAGCAGGCTTAAGCTTTATAGTGATAGCCACTCCACCTCCAAACCCTAACTCAGAGAAATAATTCGTGCAGATGTCCAATGTAGTTGAAAGGAGGCATCACACCCATAACTAGTCTACACTAAAAAAAAAAAAGTATAAGTAGGAGGAATCTCACCAGGAAAGTTTATTTTGAGCAACTCATAGGACGCTTGCAGAGTTTTTGAACATTGCAGAGTTTCATGCCAACTTTGTGGTCCAAGACGATGCAGTGTGACATCATAGTGAGGCGATGTTCTCTGTGCCACGAAGACGATTTTGAAAAGGGAAAGAGGGCCAGTCACTTTTCCTTCTGACAAGCAATTAATCTAGATATGACAGGTATACATTGCCCTAGATTTGGAAACAGTACAATGATTGTGCTAGATTTGGTAAATCTTGGTCGAGACTGGCGCCTGCACATAATTTTTGAGGGATATTTGATCAGATTTTCAGCACTTAATGAGGATCGAGATGAGGGGTGTTGTCTTATCCATGCAATAAATGTCGCCAACAGGTCCAGCATAAAAGACTGTTGCTTCAGACATTATCACCTTCATTACAAATGCATAGATAATTCAAACAGAAGGGTTACTTTTGCGATTTCTAAGAGTTATAGAGCAATTTTTAGAGTTTTCCCTGTGCAGAGATACTCCAGCTACAGAGTGCTTGTTTCCCCATTTTCGCAGCCATTGCCACTCCAGAGTATTGCACCAAGTGGTTTATGTCTGAGAAGGAACCTTTAGAAGATGTTGTACGACGATTCCAGTGTGGTGGCCTTGAGTCTGTTATGATGACGCCGCCCAGGGTTGTGAAATTAGCTACACCACAGGTCAGGAAGACACCAAGGATGAAGAGTCAAGCTTAGATAGTAGAGGATTCTAGCCCAAAGCATGAATAATAAGTTCATATGGCAATAGTATACATTGTGCCACAAGTCGAGGATGCACCAGAGGTAACCATTCCCAAGGGTGCTAAGTTTCCTATTTTGCTACCACCACTTGATCCCCGTGTAAAGGAAGATGGAGAACTATTAGGATATGCCCCTATTCTCAAATTTATATACTATAACCTTGGAGACAGTAAGACATATCCCCAGTTTCAGCCAGATCAATATCTTATGGTTCAGAGGAACCCGAGGAATTCCTTAGCATATAATATGATGAGTAAGAGCCCAGATGACGTAGATCAAAAAACAATTGTTAAGGATAACATGGAAATGAAGATGGATATTCAAGTTATCCCTCGGAATTACTCTGCTCAAAACACCTCAGCCACTGGTGATGTGAAATTCAACATGTAGACAAAGGCTTGTTCTCGGAATGGAATTCATGGTTTGTATAGTTTTCGTATGGAAGGATCCAGACTGAATGAAATGTTTGAGAAGGCTGGAAGATACAGATTTATATTTTATTTACGAGTTCTAACCCAGATAAAGATGAAAGGATATCTATGGAAGGATTCTCAAAAGCTTAAGATCCTTAAGGGAGCTGCTGATCCACGAAAATACCTATATGCAACTTTGGAGTATATCTTGTGTGAGGGATTCGATGGTGATCCAGGTAAAGTGGTCATTTGAAGGTAAGGAGTCGTATTCACTCAGGGATGGCAGAGAGAGATCAATTGAGCCTGCGGAAATGTCTAAGAGATTCCATGAAGGGAAAGATTCTCATCTCTATAGGGACAGTATCAAAAGATCAATGGAGGCTGTTAATAGGGCTAGGAGTTCTTGTGATACTAGGGATTTGAATCCTTATGATGAGGAAATGGATGGTAGGCTTTTAGACAAAGGTGGAGGAGTTAAAAAAATATGAAGAAAGAGATTAGGATCTAAGTCAGGTCTTGCAAAACATCACATTGGATTTACCCCAGTGTAACATCAAGTTTTCCCTACCTCTAACACAGGAAGTAAGAAGAATTGCAGATAGAGCAAAGGCTCTGGAAGAGACAGTGACCAAGATGGAGGAACACCACAAGGCGCAGATTGCTGAGCTTGAGGCTCGAGCACCAGGAACACCTGAGGCAGACAAGGAAGCAAGGGCACAGGCCTTTAGACTCACTTCAACACAGATGAAGTGTTGCATAGATGATGTAGAGTCATTACTAGCTGATGCGATGAAGACATGATTGGAGCTAGAAGAGATCCCAGATAGACTGGAATTGCAGTAGAGCATCCAGAACATAGAGAATGCAGTAGCAGCAATGAAGGAAGAATTCAAGAGCTTAGGAGCTCTTGCAAAGATGAAGAAGATGACAGAGATGAACCGCTTGCAACAAGAAGCGCAGCGGTTGCGAGAAAAAGAGATACAATTCAATAACCTGCTTCAACCATATCAGGAACAAATCGTAGAGCTTATCGATGCGGTTAAGCAGAAGGTCAAGGAGTTCACTGCAAGCAAGAGTGAAATTGATAGCACAAAAGACCCCCTGATTAGTCAAGTTATGCTTGAAGCGGCACAAGATTGTGTCGAAGCTATGGACAAAGATGCCGCAGGACTCAGGGAGAGAATTGCAAGGACTTCGCAGGAAGCCAAGGAGAAGCTACAGCAAGAGAAGCTAGTTGTTAGTGGCTCAGGGACAAGCCACAAGTAAGTGTTAGGGGACTGTTGGAGCAGGGCCCCACAGCTACAAGAAAATATGCTATATCAAAACAAGGAAGTCAAAGGAAACAGTACCTGAAGCGGCTAACAAGAGAGAGCTCAACCACTGCATTTAAGGCAGCAGTGATGACAGGAGGGATCAGCTACCGTCACAAATGGAAAAGGAGCAACGAGCCGAGGTATTAAAGAGAAAGGACAGAAGGGGAGCAACCGAGGAAGTGGCACCCATACCCACGATCAACACCGAAAATCATGGAAGACTACAGAAAGCTGCGGCGTGACCAGTAAGCGACAGTTCAAAGTACAGATAGGCCGACTGTCATAGTTAGGGTTTTTGGGTTACTGTTGGGATAGGCCCACAGCGTTGTATCATGGTGAGACCTTTGGACCACCTATTAAAGCATATATTTTGTATTATGAAAGGTTAGATAATTAGTCAGTCAGTTGGTTAGTTAGCTAGTTAGCTAGTTGTCACCAGTATTGTAAGACATTGAGAAAGAGTCGAGCCCTAGTTTTGTTGTTAAGTCTGTAGTTATATTACTGTAACCAGTGGTCAGTTCCTTGAGCATGAATGTAACAATCCACAGGGATTGAGAGAGAGAGAAAGGGTATATTTTAAGAAGAAATCATTATAGGAAGAGAAGAGATCTAAGAGAGAAGGGCTCCCAGCTGTGTGCGTGGAGTTTCCCAGAAGATCTCAAGCTGCATAAGAGGTTGCAGTGGAACTGTGTTACTCTCTCAAGATATAATAAAACATAGTTCCTATGGATGTAGCTTCCTCCCTGGAAGTGAACCACATAAAACCCGTGTGTTGTGAGACTGTTTCATGTGATTGTGCTTTGCTTATTGGCTATCTGTTATCTGTTACATGAACTCTACTTATCATCTAATGAATGTATGTATGTTATCCTTCAGTTTACAGTAACATAAAAGGTTAAATGCAAGTTGAATGTGTCAAGTATTCTGTATATGAGTTATCAGTGCTTGATTCACGATAGTTAACAGCTGTTGTGTTAAGTGACTTCTGTATATTTAGGTCAGCAAGTTGAGTGTCATTGATGTTAAGCATGTTAAGATGTGGAAGCTTAAGTGAAGTTGTTTAACACCTTAATGAAGGTTAACTGAGTTATTATACCCAGAGAGGAAGCCTCCGGACCTTGAGAGTTGATGAGCATATCAAGTCTTATTGTAGGAAATATCACAATGTAGAAAGGCGAAATCGCACTGCCGGGGAAGCTGCGGTGTGAGATATCGCAGGTTAAGAGTTGAGTATAAGAGTATGTTTGTGCATCGTCCTAGAAGCTACGATGCGATAAGAGCCAGTCCCATAGCAGAGTCAGCTAGGAAGAGAGAAACAACCCTTACTGAGAGATCCCACTGGTTAATTAGAGTCAAGAGAACCTAGGATTCTATAGAACCTGGTTGAGGAAACTTCATTCTTCAGCCACCCCATCTAGGATCACTTCGGGTGAGACTTCAGGCCATTCTACGATCTGTCTCCGAAAGGGCCAGTGAGCTAGGGGTTTTGTTGGTACACTACAGTAAACCCGGGTCTACACACCTAAGCCAATACCTTCTGGATTTCTTAAGAGTTGTCTCTTCATCAAATGTTACATCCCTACTAATATCTATATGATGGAATCCTAAAATGTATATCCTAAAGGCTTTGGAGGATTTATACTATCCAACAAATATTCCCTTCTTTCCAGAAGGATCCAACTTAGTTCTCTTCTCTTTCGGAATATGTACATATACTGGACAGTCAAATATCTTGAGATGGCTCACTTCAAGTTTCTTTCTTGTATACATTTCTTTAGGAGTCTTGAATCTAGGAGCACTGTGAGATAATCTATTCTCTAGATACAAATTTGTCCTTGTTGCTTCAGCCCATAGGTGCACAGGGAGGCCTTGGTCATGAATCATTGTTTTCGATTCTTCCATAATGGCTCCATTATTTCTTTCTGCAACATCATTATTTTGAGGATTGTAGGGAGTTGTTAGTTCCCTCTTGATTCCATCCTCCTTGCAGAATGCTTCAAATTCTTTTGAAGTATATTCTCTGTCGTTATCTGATCTCAATGTCTTGATTCTTCTTTCTAAATGGTTCTCTATCAAGTCTTTGAATTCCTTGAATTTTGTGAACACTTTACTCTTGGCCTTCAAGAAATATATCCATGTCTTTATTGAATAGTCATCAATAAATGTGACACAATATTCATATCCACTTAGTGATATGGAGGGCATAGTCCCACATACATAAGAAATAATTAATTACAATGTACCTTTAGTATTTGTTTCACTTTTCAGAAAGGGATTCTTGATGTTATTTCCTCTTGCACATCCTTTTAAAGTTCCCCCATGATCAATCTTCATATTCAGTAACCTTGTTACCACCTTGCTGACATAGGGTATTGCTCTGTAGTTGATGTGGGGAAGCCTGATTTTCCATAGTTCACTTGAGCTAGTACTATCATGGAAAAGGGTTTTCTCTACATGTCCTTTGAGTTTGTATAGTCCTCCTTCTTCTTCACCATTTACCACAACATATTCAAGTTGTTGAGGCCTGGAAATTCGTAGGAAACAATAGCAAGGGATTCTCCCCAGTCAACGTTCCCAACTAGCCCGTGACTGTTTGGTATAGGGAATCCGTCCAGTTTGCGGTCCGGCTACCGTAGGTCAAAGTAACAAAAAAAAAAGGTTTTACCAGTTGTGGCCCGGTCCACCGTGTATTTTTGTATTTTTGACTTAAGTATGATATTCATATGCCTAATTAACCATGCAGGGTGATAAAGGATGCAAGGAGCATTCACAACGTGATGCGCAAGTTCTTACCTCTCGTCTTAGCACTCACAAGCATCTAAATCACATATGCAGCAATGAAGTAAAACTAACTATCTATCTACCTATCCCCGGGGAGAAAAAATGTAACTTATTTATGAGTAATGTGTATTGTGCATGTATTATAAAGAGAAATGACAGGTAGCTGATGTTTCTTCCTACAACACATGAACGATTAAATATATTTCAACAATTAGATAGCCAATTGTTTTATGAACAGGATACATTACTCATGGTGGTAATTCCACAAAAATAAACCAGAAATCATTTTAAACAAGAACATAGGTTCTAAGAGTTAGAACCATCTCATGGTTAATGGAGAAAAGCTGGAAAAAAAAATAGTTCATCTTTTCGCCATCCATAGCATAACATTTGAAAGTCCCACCAATCTTTCTCCAACAGGCAAACAATGATTCTTTATTGCAAAAAAAAAAGTAGTTCTTCTTACAATATCGCTTTACATGTCTAGCTAGGAAAAAGCCCCTATTCCTTCTAAGCCTCCTACATTTATACAAAAAGGGTGAGACTGTTGGGTTGCCTAAAGTAACCTTTGGGCTTCCCAACTCTTCACCTCCAATGTTTCACTTTTCTCAAATGTTTTTTACAAAATCGTTACAAATTACAAAGTGACCAATCTTTTACGAGGAGGGTCCCACTTGGGTGTCCAGAAACTTCTTCCACGCCAAAGCTTCAGAGGCGAGGCCTTCAAAGGCACAAGGTTCCAGAAACTAGATGTTGATCTCAAACTTTGCAGCCTGGTTCTTTATAGCCTCAATCCTGGTTGTGCTCAACTGAAGCTGGTCCTCCAATAGCTGCACACTGATGGCTGAATGATCTACTTCACTCCTCAAGACCTGATCATCCAGGGCTTTAATATGTTGTACTTTTGCTTCCTCCTCCTGATATATCTTATGCATCATCTCCACAAATGAGTTGTGGTCCGGGAAAACATCAAGCCTCTGCTCGGCCTCTATTTGGCACCGATTGTAGGTAATAAGGAGCCTCCTGAAGAACTCTGCGCATGCCCCTTTCTTATTTTTAACAGCTTTCTTGAAATCCTCTACGGTATTTATAGAAAATTATAGTAAGTCATAATCCCGCTTGAGGGCCTATTGATCCTTTGATGGCAGTCCTGCTAGAGTTTCTTTATTGTTTTCCAGCCTTGCCATCCTCGCAGTCAGGACTTCAAGGACGTCTTGAGATCTATCAACGAAATAAGAGGAGGTCTCCAGGATTTCCTCCAATCGTCCATCTATCTATAGTACTTTGCACCTTTCCTCTTCTATGGCAATATGTAGCTGCAGCATCTTGGCCTTTTGGGCCAGTACATGCTCCTTGAAGGGTTGTAGATTGACCTGCTGCTCTCTTGCTTCTTCTAGAGAAGTTGTTAGAGAAGTGACCTGCTTTTGAAGCTTCTTTTCCTGTTCTTGGGCGTGCATCTCACTGGCCTCCAAGATTATCTTTTTCCGCTCTAAATCTTCTAGCTTTCCCAGCAGCTATTCCTTTTCCATCTTTAGCTCTTGATATTCTTTCTACACTTTCTCTAGGCATCCTTGTGTAGTTTCACTAGCTTGTTTCTCTGCTTGGAGGAGCTGCAGTTCATCCTTTGAAGCTCTCATTTCTTTTTTCATGTCTTCATATTTCCTTTTTAGCCTATTGCTTTCCTCTCTCTCTTTCCTCAATGTGTCTTTCAATTGAGCAGAGGACTTCTTGGATTGATCCAAGTCTGTCATAATCTTGTCCACATTATCTTCGGAAGCATGAATCAGTGCTGCTACGGCTCTAATGGTGAATCTAGGGTCTTGGTCTATTCCAAATACAACGGGTGTATCTGTTATCATTTTCATAGGTAGACATCCTGTTTCAATCTTCCTTTCTGTTCTCTTCACTATCCTCTTTGTCGCCCTGTCATAGAAAACAGTATTGAAATCAGGGATTTCTTCCCCTTTTTTCTGTACAAAGGGAACCAGCTTCAGTGTAGGCACCACAGATTGTCCAGATGTGTTGGCAGTAGGTACTTGTGGGTCCTGAATCTCAGGGTTCTCCATGTCCTAGGTCTGCCCTCCAGCTGTGTCAGAGGCTGACTGTTCTGTCTATGTCTATGTCAGCTTTAGCCTCTCTGCCTCTTATTTCTGTAGCTCTTCATCAAGCTTTTTTTTCTTTTCTTCTTCTTCATTTCTTCTATCTTCCTCTGCTTTTCTAGCTGCCTCTTGCCTTGCTTTTCTTTTCTCTTCTTCTTCTCCCTGTAGCCACCCTGTAGCTTCTTGTGCCAACCTTTGGGCTTCCTCATTTCTTCTTTTGGCTTCTTCCTTAGCTTTTGCTTGTTCATCTCCCTTCCCACCTTTGGTGGTGATCTTCTTCTTAAACCTTCTCCTCAATGTTGTTATGTTTAATGCACTTCGGAAGACAGATTCTTCCCTATCCCAATGGTGGGTGTATTCAAAATGTACGTTGTTTTCTTTACAATGCTCAGCTACTTTATTGCGGGAGTCACTTCTATGGAAAGACATCTCATGAAAATGAAACCTTTCCAACTCTTCTACAAATTCATCATCTTTCTTCACTCTGGTGAACCTATAACTTTCTAACTTGAAGGGAAGAGGAGGATAGGCAGCCTTCTTATGCTCAAATAGGAAGCTCCCTATGCCATCCAAGAAGAGTTTCCTAAAATCCTCCTTGTGAATGATGTAGTCAGTGGCATATTTGGGCAGCAAGGAGGGTGCTCTTGATCCTCCAAACATCCTAAAGTAAAGGCCATCCTCAGTCAGATAGTAGTCTGCATATTCTTCCATTACTTGCAGTTTCTCCTCTGACATGCAATCACACTCTTTCAAGAAAATGAGCGTATACAGTGCCATGATGAAATGTTCACATACTTATCGATAATGGATGTGGTACTTATGCGCCCATAATGGTTTATATGCAGAATAGACAGGCATTCTTTCCCTATCCCAGATGCACCTCAGGCCGGGCAAAGGCTGATTGCACAATATACAATCGACAAGTATGGAACTCATATAGAATTTAGACCTTTTTTGGGATACTCCACCAAAGGCTGAGGCCAAGCAGGTAGAGAGACTGTTTGATACAATGTTGGCCCAGTTGAAAATAGTCCCCTGGGTTGCAACATAAAAAATGACTGGCATCCATTCCAATTTGAAGAACCTGCCATGAGCTCTTCCAAAAATCCTGTTGAGCATTAAAGCTATGAACCTATATGGGGCCCTTAAGCTTGCTGTATCATACTCTCCCATAGCCCTGGTTCTAAAATGCTTTCCTGATAGCAGCATTCTTTTAAGGGTTTCTACAAGGTCCATTCTAATTTTATTCAACCAATCATCAGACATAAATATTTGCGCTTCTGGCAGGTGGTAGGCCAGAGCTACATATCCTGGGCTATATGCAGCATAGCCTTGTTTTTCAATATTCTCCAGGATCATCGTTGTTACATCTTCTCAGGGAAGAATCCAACTAATTACTTCAGAGCATGGGAAAAGCTCTAGTTTGGTGGAAATCTTCATCAGTGAAGATCCCTCGATATTGACATATATGCCCTCTTCTTCCAGGCCCATATCCGGCACCTCCAGGCATGTGATCAGCCTATAAATATCTCCCCATTGGTACTCAGGTTCCACACCAGATATACACTTGGTGTCTTCGTATATGTATTATGTTTTGGTAATGACTTCCACTTCGAGCTCCTCCTCGACCACAGGGGCCTTCTTCTTTTTCCTTTTTGACATTGTGAATTCGAAATCTTCCTGCCATATATGACATTGTAAACATTAAGCCATTCCCAGTTAATTTGAAATATTTATATAACAAAGTACAACATTTCACTCCTTCTATGTGTACCATGACAACAATTAGTTAAATGAAGCAAAATGTGCAAAATAGTTCTATCAACAAATTTGAGCATGAAGCAAATCTACATAAGAATGAAGAAAAATTGAGCTATCAGTGGGCGCCATGACCATATCGCTGTGGGGAATGACAGGGGGAACCATGCAAAATTTCAACGGTGTTATTTTAGGAAACACACTACTGTCTGCTTAAAACCGTGTTCAATAATACGCTGTGGTGCTATATAACCCCCACCGGGCTCGAATTTGAGACCGGCCGTGAACCGAATTTGTGTGGAACAATGCGATGAAATGCGACTGGTCTGAAGGATACAGGTAGCATGAAAATGGGGCAACCATTCCAAGTATCAAAGGAAAATCACGAAAAACCATCCCCCATCAAACATCATCACACAGGGCGGATTGGTGCAAACAGCGTAACGGCCGTCTGTACCAAACCCCCTATTCTCTAAGTGTAGGGTTGCATAATCAAAAGTCGTGGAGTAACAACACCCTATGTGATAAAACGCTCTACCATAGACAGTTACGATACAAATCCCTAATCCACTATATATGCATGTAACCAACGGGCCAAGGGAAAACGGCCGTGGACAAAACCCAACCGTAGAAAACCAACAAAGCCTGAAAGGAACGGGAAAATGCAATAGAAGCCTACCTGGAAACGCTGTATTGATGGTGGGGAAAGGCAGTCAATATTCCACAGTTGAAGCCACCTAGAATGAGCGTACACCGACAGCAGGGTCCGACCAAGCTCGAGAGGATGACAACACAATGAGAGCGACAGTGGGCAAGTCGAAACAACAATCCAAATAGAATAATCAAAAAATAGAACCGGCCCAAAAAATATATATAAGTCAACCACGTGTGGTGGGGGAAATATAAAATCGGATGGTGGAAGTGAAATGGATCGAAAGTCAAAAGCGTAATCCCTTCCGCAATGCCGGGTGGCCAAATCACTAAGCCATCCACGGAGATGTACGCAGCGGAACCTCGGAATACTAATCGATGGGACATCGGAGCGATAGCGGGAAAGGGAGCCACAACGACGGAGACACAAAGGATAACCCTTCCACAGTGCCAAATCCGAATCGGAAGCGAAAACACTATAGATCAGAAAGGGTAGCGCTTTCGGCAGCTGCAACGGCGGAGTCAGAAAGGGTGCGACCTTCCGCAACGTCGGGGTTTAAAATGACTAAACGACTGGGAAAGATAGAGATTTCCACAGCCACAATGGTGGAAGCCCACAACTCACAGACCGGTGAAAATAACAAATCGAGACCTGGAACATCAAAGCAATAATCGGGAGAGTTAGTAGTTTGACATCTGCAACGGCGGAGAAAGAAATGACAAATCCTCCCGATTTAAACCAAAAAATCAGCCGATTAAAATGAACGCATCGAAAGAAAAGTTGAAGTCAAGACTCGTTATTTCTCCGCAACGGCGGGAGCATCAACCAAATAAACTTCTGATTCAAGCATGCTGGAAATGCATTTAAAAGCAATGATAAAGTTTGGACAAACCGTAGATTGTTTCAAGTGTTAGAGGAAGAATCAAACAAGTGATAGATCATTTCAAGCATTAGAAAATCATTTTGGAAAAACTCATTAGATCAGATCAAAGAAGAAAATCAAACTAATCCAAGAAAAAGGAGGGTCCTGAATTTTTTTGGAATTTTGGGAAAATGTTGCGGCTGCAACAATTGGCGACTACTTGGTGAACCCCAGGTTTCTGACTTAAATCCTCCCAGTAAAGGACTGTCTAGCTCAAAATTGAAATCTTCTAGATGTTTGTATTCCTAAGTTGGCCAACTCATACATTTAACTCATTGAGAAACAGTTCATTGGGGAAAAGGTAACATCAGAAATATTTGCAAGTCTGAATAACTCTTTTGAGGCTGAATAAGTGAGATTTATTTTACCCTTGTCCTTGGGTAGTTTCAAGCCTGGACACCATAGGATTGTAACATATAGTAAACAACACTATCCATTTGTTCCTCATTCCCATGCCAACTACACTTTTGTGCTATTTGAACTTTATGTTCTTTCTGTATAATGTTTTAGCTTAAGCACGGTTAGATAATTTCCCAAGACAGAATTAACAGATTCATTTCCTTCTCCTAGCTTAGTGAAAATATGCTTCATGTAAGGTTCTCTCAAATTTTTTATCTGATTTGGGGTACCCTTGAGAGGTAACAATAAATGAGACCAGTATGAAGCAAAATAACCTCTTAATCTGGTAGACCAATCTCGGTTGAGAATAAGCCCATATCCACCCAGTATGTCAGCCACCATAATGTCAATAAATTGACATATCTTGTTATTCGCAGAAAAGTGAATGAGGACATTTTTCATCTCTCCTACTACTTTGACACCTGTGCTATCTAATTGCATCAATTCCCAAGGTGTGGACTCTGGCTGTCCATTAATCATTTTTCAAACCTCCAGTGGCATAACATTCACCGCTGATCCAGAATATACCAAGCAATTATGCACATTATGATTCAGTATTTCTAGGGTCAAAAGAAAAGGCAGGGTTTCAGCTTTTTCTTCCCAACCTGGTTCTATGTCTTCTTCTCCTGGTTGGTTTTGAGTGTGTATATCCTCTTTAAGCTCCTCCATTTCTTCATTGTTTCCTTGATCAACACCTGCCTATTCTTCCACAAGTTTGACAGGCTCACTGATTAGCTCGGTTTCCTAGTTGACAGTGGTGACTTTAGGTGTTTTATATTTAATATTTACATCAACCTTTCTCTTGACATTCTCCTGCAATTTTTTAATATTTGAAATTATTACATTGTCTTTAATTGCTAGGTCCATATCTTTTGTTGCTGTTGGTGTGCATTAAAATTTAAAAGCATTCTCTTCTATGTTGAAAAGTGAGCTACCATTCCATAAGAACATGGTATCATCATCTTGTTTCTCTATGGTCTGGTTTTTTTCTTCTTCCTTACCACTGTCCTTAGTCAATTTATAGTCCAGTAGCTTATTCATCACCAATGTCATAGAGTTTAACCATTGAGGACACTTCTTTTCAGAATGAGGCTGTTGGTGAAAAGTGCAGACATTATCACCCCCTACTTCTGTTATGTTTATTGATGGTAAATTTGGTGGAGGTATTTTCCATTGGTTGCTATCCTCTCTTTTTTGGTAGTAGGGTTTGTAATTTTTCTGAGCTTCCCTCCCTTTCTCCAGATCTATTATTCTGTTGGATAGATTCTGCATCATTTTCAGCATTCCCTGATAATCATGTGATTGTTCATCTTTAGGTTCAGGCAGCACTAAGGCTCTTGTCCTGGTAATTTTTTCTCTCAGTTGCTCAAGATAGTCTTCTATACTTTCCTTTTCAGCCTCTACCCTTTCTACTTCTTCATAAGTCTCTACCAACGTAGGCTTGGCTTTCATTTTGGCAAACATGGCTAGTTCAGGTCCTAGGGTAGAGGTGAAATATTCAATTAAGACCTTGTCAGAAGGTCTGTCAGCTTCAGAAAAGTTCTTTAGGTATGTTGAAAATCTTTGAGTGAGACTATGTACCTTCTCATTCTTCTCTTTTCTTAACAAACCAAGACCTTTCATCAGTGAGGCATGTGTCTTTTGGGATGAGTACTTACTTCTGAAAGTCCTTTCGAAGGTCTCCCAATCAGGAATAGAGTTTGCAGGAAAATTGAAATACCAGGATGTTGCTGCCCCTTTAAGGGTATGTGGGAATAATCTATAAACAACATCTTCATACTCCCCATCCCTTAACCCTTCTACTGCTAAATAGAAACTTTGCAAGTGGTCATCTACAGCATTTTTTGCATCGATGTCAAACTTGGGCAGCAACTTATCAAAGGCTTGAGGTAGGTTATGCAAAGGTGGTGTGAGGTTCAAAGGTGATCTAGCTCTCCAAGCCGGTAGTGGGTTGGGCTGATTCACATTTACACCATCCATGAGAAAGGTCATCGAACAGGAGTCTAAAAAATCGTAAGATGCAACTGGGCTTACTTATTTCAAAGGTAGAACCATAATCTGTGAGGGCTTGGGTCAGGTCAAAATCTTTCAAATATCTACTGGTGGGGTAATCTTGGGAAAATAGGTTTCCACGGCTAGCCATACACTGGCGGCCCTCCTTCTAGCGCCAGAACTGTTGAGGCCTGGAAATTCGCATGCAACAACAGCAAGGGATTCTCCCCAATCAATGTTCCCAACTAGCCCGTGACTGTTTGGTATAGGGAATCGATCCAGTTTGCGGTCCGGCTACCATAGGTCAAAGTAACAAAAAACAAAGGTTTTACCAGTTGCGGCCCGGTCCACCGTGTATTTTTGTATTTTTTATTTAAGTATGATATGCATATGCCTAATTAACCATGCAGGGTGATAAAGGATGCAAGGAGCATTCACAATGTGATGCGCAGGTTCTTACCTCTCATCTTAGCACTCACAAGCATCTAAATCACATATGCAGCAATGAAGTAAAACTAACTATCTATCTACCTATCCCCGGGGAGCAAAAATGTAACTTATTTATGAGTAATGTGTATTGTGCATGTATTATAAAGAGAAATGATAGGTAGCTGATGTTTCTTCCTACAACACATGAACGATTAAAGATATTTCAACAATCAGATAGCCAATTGTTTTATGAACAACATACATTACTCATGGTGGTAATTCCACAAAAATAAACCAGAAATCATTTAAACAAGAACATAGGTTCTAAGAGTTAGAACGATCTCACGATTAATGGAAAAAAGATGGAAAAACAAAATAGTTCATGTTTCTGCCATCCACAACATAACATTTGAAAGTCCCACCAATCTTTCTCCAATAGGCAAACAATGATTCTTTATTGCAAAAAAAAAAGTAGTTCTTCTTACAATATCACTTTACATGTCTAACTAGGAAAAATCCCCTATTCCTTCTAATCCTTCTACATTTATACAAAAAAGGGCGAGACTGTTGGGTTGCCCAAAGTAACCTTTGGGCTTCCCAACTCTTCACCTCCAATGTTTCACTTTTCTCAAATGTTTTTTACAAAATCGTTACAAATTACAAAGGTTACCAATATTTTACGAGGAGGGTCCCACTTGGGTGTCCAGAAACCTCTTCCACGCCAAAGCTTTAGAGGTGAGGCCTTCAAAGGCACAAGGTTCCAGAAACTGGATGTTGATCTCAAACTTCGCAGCCTGGTTCTTTATAGCCTCAATCCTATCTGTGCTCAACCGAAGCTGGTCCTCCAAAAGCTACACATTGATGGTTGAATGATCTACTTCACTCCTCAAGATATGATCATCTAGGGCTTTAATATGCTATACTTTTGCTTCCTCCTCCTGATATCTCTTCTACATCATCTCCACAAATGAGTTGTGCTCCAGGAAAACATCAAGCCTCTGCTCGGCCTCTGTTTGGCACCGATTGTAGGTAATAAGGAGCCTCCTCAAGAACTATGCGCATGCCCCTTTCATCTTTTTAACAGCTTTCTTGAAATCCTCTGCGGTATTTATAGCAAATTCTAGTAAGTCATAATCCTGCTTGAGGGCCTGTTGATCCTTTGATGGAAGTTCTGCTGGAGTTTCTTCATTGTTTTCCAGCCTTGCCATCCTCGCAGTCAAGACTTCAAGGATGTCTTGAGATCTATCAATGAAATAAGAGGAGGTCTCCAGGATTTCCTCCAATTGGGCATCTATCTGCAGCACTTTGCACCTTTCCTCTTCTATGGCAGTCTGTAGCTACAGCATCTTGGCCTTTTGGGCCAGCACATGCTCCTTGAAGGGTTGTATATTGACCTGCTACTCTCTTGCTTCTTCTAAAGTAGTTGTTAGAGAAGTGACCTGCTTTTAAAGCTTCTTTTCCTGTTCTTGGGCATGCATCTCACTGGCCTCCAAGATGATCTTTTGCTGCTCTAACTCTTCTACCTTTCCCAGCAGCTTTTCCTTTTCCATCTTTATCTCTTGATATTCTTTCTGCACTTTCTCCAGGCATCCTTATGCAATTTCACTAGCTTGTTTCTCTACTTGGAGGAGATGCAGTTCATCCTTTGAAGCTCTCATTTCTTTTTTCATGTCTTCATATTTCCTTTTTAGCCTATTGATTTCCTCTCTCTCTCTTTCCTCAATGTGTCTTTCAATTGAGCAGAGGACTTCTTGGATTGCTCCAAGTTTGTCATAATCTTGTCCATATTATCTTCGGAAGCATGAACCAGTGTTTCTCCAGCTCTAATGGTGAATCTAGGGTCTTGGTCTGTTCCAAATACAATGGGAGTATCTGTTATCATTTTCCCAGGTAGACCTCTCATTTCAATCTTCCTTTTTGTTCTCTTCACTATCCTCTTTGTCACCCTGTCATAGAAAACAGTATTGAAAACAGGGATCTCTTCCCCTTTTTTCTGTACAAAGGGGACTAGCTTCAGTGTAGGCACCACAGATTGTCCAGATGTGCTGGAAGCAGGTACTTCTGGGTCCTGAATCTCTGGGTTCTCCATGTCCTAGGTCTACCCTCCAGCTATGTCAGAGGGTGACTATTTTGTCTATGTCTGTGTTAGCTTTAGCCTCTCTACCTCTTGTTTCTGTAGCTCTCCATCAAGCTTCTTTTTCTTTTCTTCTTCTTCATTTCTTCTGTCTTCCTTTGCTTTTCTAGCTGCCTCTTGCACAGCTTTTCTTTTCTCTTCTTCTTCTCCCTACAGCCACCCTGTAGCTTTTTGTGCCAACCTTTGGGCTTCTTCCTTAGCTTTTTCTTGTTCATCTCCCTTCCCAACTTTGGTGGTGATATTCTTCTTAAACCTTCTCCTCAATGCTGTTATGTTTAATGCACTTCGGAAGATAGATTCTTCCCTATCCCAATGGTGGGTGTATTCAAAATGTACATTGTTTTCTTTACAATGCTCAGCTACTTTATTATGGGAGTCACTTCTATGGAAAGGCATCTCGCCAAAATGAAACCTTTCCAACTCTTCTACAAATTCATCAACTTTCTTCACTTTGGTGAACCTGTAACTTCCTAACTTGAAGGGCAGAGGAGGATAGGAAACCTTCTTATGCTCAAATAGGAAGCTCCATATGCCATCCAAGAAGACTTGCCTAACGGCCTCCTCGTGAATGATGTAGTCAGTGGCATATTTGGGCAGCAGGGAGGGTGCTCTTTATCCTCCAAACATCCTAAAGTAAAGGCCATCCTCAGTCAGATAGTAGTCTGCATATTCTTCTATTACTTGCAGTGCCTCCTCTGACATGCAATCACACTCTTTCAAGAAAATGAGCGTATACAGTGGCATGATGAAGTGTTCACAGACTTCTTGATAATGGCTGTGGTACTTGTGCGCCCATAGTGGTTTATATGCAGAATAGACATGCATTCTTTCCCTATCCCAGATGCACCTGAGGCTAGGAAAAGGCTGATTGCACAATATACAATCGACAAGTATGGAACTCATATAGAATTCAAACCTTTTTTGGGATACTCCACCTAAGGCTGAGGCCAAGCAGGCAGAGAGACTGTTTGATACATTGTTGGCCCACTTGAAAATAGTCCCCTGGGTTGCAACATAAAAAATGACTAGCATCCATTCCAATTTGAAGAACTTGCCATGAGCTCTTCCAAAAATCCTATTGAACATTAAAGCTATGAGCCTGTATGGGGCCCTTAAGCTTGCTGTATCATACTCTCCCGTAGCCCTGGTTCTGAAATGCTTTCCTAATAGAAACATTGTTTTAAGGGTTTCTACAAGGTCCATTCTAATGTTATTCAACCAATCATCAGGCAAAAATATTTGCACTTCTGGAAGGTGGTAGGCCAGAGCTACATATCCTGGGCTATATGCAGCATAGCCCTGTTTTTCAATATTCTCCAGGATCATCGTTGTTACATCTGCTTGGGGCAGAATCCAACCAATTACTTCAGAGCATGGGAAAAGCTCTGGTCTGGTGGCAATCTTAATTAGTGAAGATCTCTCGATATTGGCATATATGCCCTCTTCTTCCAGACCCATATCCAGCACCTCCCGGCGTGTGATCATCCTGTAAATCTCTCCCCATTGGTACTCGGGTTCCACACCAGATATACACTTGGTGTCTTCGTATATGTATTTTGTTTTTAGTAATGACTTCCACTTCGGGATCCTCCTCGACCACAGGGGCCTTCTTCTTTTGCCTTTTTGACATTGTGAATTCGAAATATTCCTACCATATATGACATTGTAAACATTAAGCCATTCCCAGTTAAGTTGCAAATATTTATATAACAAAGTACAGCGTTTCACTTCTTCTATGTGTACCATGAAATCAATTAATTAAATGAAGAAAAATGTGCAAAACAGTTCTATCAACAAATTTTAGCATGAAGAAAATCTACATAAGAATGAAGAAAACTTGAGCTATCAGCGGGTTCCATGACCATCTCGTTGTGGGGAATGACAGGGGGAATCATGCAAAATTTCAATAGTGTGCTTTTAGCAAACACACTATTGTCTACTTAAAACCGTGTTCAATAATACGCTGTGGTGCTATATAACCCACACTGGGCTCGGGTTCAAGACCGGCCATAAACCGACTTTGTGCAGAACAACGCAGTGAAACGTGACTGGTTTGAAGGATATGGGTAGCATGAAAATGGGGCAACCAGTCCAAGTATCAAAGGAAAACTGCAAAAAGACATCTCCTATCAAACATCATCACACAGGGTTGATTGGTGCAGACAGTGTAACGGCCGTTTGCACCAAACCCCCTATTCTTTAAGCATAGGGTTGCATAATCAAAAGACGTGTAGTAACAACACCCTATGTGCTAAAACTCCCTCCCATAGATAGTTACGATACAAATCCCTAATCCACTATATATGCATGTAACCAATGGGCCAAGGGAAAACAGCTGTGGACAAAACCCAACCGTAGAAAACCAACAAAGCCCGAAAGGAATGGGAAAACATAATAGAATCCTACCTGGAAACGCTCTATGGATGGCAGGGAAATGGAGGTCAAGCTTCCACAGTTGAAGCCACATGGAATGAGCGTACACCGACAACAGGGTCCGACCAAGATCGAGAGGATGATAGCACAACGAGAGCGACAGTGGGCACGTCGAAACAGTAATCCAAATATAATAATCGAAAAATGGACCCGGCCCCAAAAATATATATAAGTGAACCATGTGCGGTGGGGGAAATATAAAATCAGATGGCGGAAGCCAAACGGATCGGAAGTCGAAAGCGTAATCCCTTCCACAACGCCGGGTGGCCAAATCACTATGCCATCCGTGGAGATGTACGCAACAGAACCTCGGAAGACTAATCGTTGGGACGTCAGAGCAATAGCAGGAAAGGGAGCCAGAACGACGGAGACACAAATGATAACCCTTCCGTAGCACCAAATCCAAATCGAAAGAGAAAACACTATAGATCGGAAAGGGTAGCGCTTTCAGTAGCCGCAATGGTGGAGTCACAAAGGGTGTGACCTTCCGCAACATCGGGGTTTAAAATTACTAAATGACCGGGAAATATAGAGCTTTCCGCAGCCGCGACAGCGGAATCCTACAACTCATGGACCGACGAAAATAACAAAGCAAGACCCGCAACGTCAAAGCAATAATCGAAAGAGTTAGTAGTTTGCTGTCTGCAACGGCGGAGAAAGAAATGAAAAATCCTCCTGATTTAAACCAAAAAATCAGCCGATTAAAACGAACGCATCGAAAGAAAAGTTGAAGTCAAGACTCATTATTTCTCCGCAATGGCGGGAGCATCAACCAAATAAACTTCTGATTCAAGCATGCTGGAAACGCATTTAAAAGCAATGATAAATTTTGGACAAACTGTAGATTGTTTTAAGTGTTAGAGGAAGAATCAAACAAGTGATAGATCATTTCAAGCATTAGAAAATCATTCTGGAAAAACTCATTAGATCAGATCAAAGAAGAAAATCAAACTAATCCAAGCAAAAAGAGGGTCCTGAATTTTTTTGGAATTTTGGGAAAATGTTGCAAGTGCAACACAAGTGTATTTCCTTTGGAACACATAAGTACTTGTACATCTATGAAAGAAACTCTATATCCTTTCTTATCTAGTGCTGAGATGCAAAGTAGGTTCTTTTTCAAACCTGGTACATATATTACTTCCTTCATCTTCATGGAAGTCTTACAGTCAAGCTTGTATCTTAATTCACCAATACCTTTGATGGGATATTGACAGTCATATCCTAATGATATTTTCTGAGGAGAACTATTTTCTTCAAGTCTTGACAGAGCTTGCTTCTCTGATGTCATGTGCTTTGAATCAACACGGTTACTAAGCCATGTATCTTCTCTAGGTGTTACAGACCGAGAGAGTGTAGAGAATAGTACATATTCTTCTACATCTACTTCTTTTGTCAGTATATTTTGAGTTCTTTCTTCCTCATCCTCATCTTCAACTAGATGAGCATGATGTATTTTGTTGTTATTATTCTTTGATGGACACTCTTTTGCAAGGTGTCCTATCTTATGACAATTATAGCATTAATAATTTGAGTAATATTTCTTATGAATGTTTACTATTAACTTTTGAAACTTATTCTTTGAAGGTTTATGAATACCTTTCTTCATTTAGTATGGATGGCTATAGCTTGAATTTCTTTTGTAAGTAGAGATTCTTTGTTAGCTACTCTAGCTTCTTCTTAAATGCAATATTCCCATACAATGTCAAAATTCATACTTTCTTTTCTGGAAAATAGAGTCTGTATGAATGAGTCCCAAGGTCTAGTGATACCATTTAGAGCAGTCATAGCTAGTTCATCCTCATCAAGGGTGTCTCCAATAGCACTTAGTTGTTCCCTAAACTAGGAGACCTTTGTGAAGTAATATTGAATCGATTCTACTTTCCTCATATTGTTTCCCTTTAGTTGAGCTCTCAAATTCATATTTATGTTGATGTTCCTTCCCTCATACATTCTGGAAAGTGCATCATACATTTTCTTTGGTGTCTTCTTAGATGACACTTGAGTGATCAAGTGATTTTTGATAATCAACAATGATCCTCATTGTCTTGATTAGTTCTTATTCATGATTCTCTTTAGCTTCGTCTTCTTTTGGTTTTGAAACTTCATCCATGATGTACTTCTCAAGACCATTCTCTTTAATAATGATACCAATCCTATACCTCCATGCTAGGAAGTTTTCTATGCCTTCCAATTTCTCCTCAAGCTTAGTGCTTGGGGCCATCCTATCCAGGAGGTCACTAAAAATTGAAATTTCTCAAAATGAAAAGTTGACATTACCAGGAGATGTGCTTTACTGAGGCAAGTTGGTTGGTCTGCTTGATTTTTGGAGATCCCAAATCTTCACCCTTCAAAACCTTCTTGTGATGTTGCAGCTTCTGCTGAATTTCTAGTTTTGGTTTTCTATAGTTTTATGGTTCAGGGCGAAACTAGGGTTTGTATTTCTTGGAGATTCAACCACCCAAAAAATTCCATCATGGGATCAATAGAAACACTCTAGGCAGGATCAAATTTATTTACAAGAAGATATTCCAAATTACAAAGTTTGCAGAAACCCTAATTTCTTCTAGAGGGAGAGGAGAGAGAGTTTCACCTTGTGAAAGTTGTTCTATTCAGTCTATCTCTAATACCACGTTAATATTGCATATGCTAATCTAGATATCATTAGTGTTTAATCCAAAGTTAGAACCATATCATATGAAGAATCATTGAAAGAAACACAATCACAATATAAACGCAGTATTTATCATGCGAAACCCTCAAGGGGAAGAAAACTGAGCAAAAAATCCTCTCTATAAGATGTATAATATAAAACCTGAAATCAAGTATTCTCCTCCTTACTGCTCTCTCTCTCTCTCTCTCTCTCTCTCTCTCTCTCTTATGTGCTACACAAGTGAGTGATTCTATGTTCTAATGAGAAACACAGCTCCTCTATTTATACACTTTAAGTCACTTGAATTTTACCCTAACAAGTTGGCCCCACTAAAATGACTGGGCCGACATCACCTAGAAATACTCAAAATAGTATTATATTATATTCATTGGAATAATATTGACCTGACTTACAATGGAGGATTTACCTCATTACTCTATGATGGTGAATTACAATAATAACATCTTGATGGAGGAATAATAACATCTCCCTTGGGGTACATCATTAAAATACATTTAGAATATCCTTTGAAGTTACAATATTTCAATAGCCCCTCTTGGGGAACATCTTCCTCAACGTGGGAACACAAACATCAATCCTTAGCTTAGGAAGGAAGAACTCAAATGAGGGCTTAGTTGCCAAAAATATCTTTAAAATAAGCAAAATAACTCTAAATAAAATGGGAACACTTCCTCCCATCAAACATAGCACAACAGTGATCCAAAAGAAAACAAACCAGTAAGAAAAAATGACATACAACCTAAAAAATATAGGTGTCTACACTATCGAATATACATAATATAAAAAGGGGTGATGAATACACTTCCCAGAGGTGTGGTGGGCCACTATCATGACCATAAGCAAGAGATGCATAACCTCCTCTACATTGAACACATGTAAATCAACTAGAAACCAAAAACCTGGAAGCTAGAAGGGGTAGTGATGTCCTCACTAGCATGTCTTTGAACATATGAGAGATGTATCTCTCCTGCAATGCAAAGTGGGATATCAAGGAACCAGAGAAAGTACTCCTCTCTCATGGATAGACCAATAATGAAACACATGTCCTCCTCTATGGGCTAGAAGAACATATTGGGACAAAATATAAATTCCTTTTTGGCATGATCCAACAACAAATCAACTATCTAAAAAATTTCATGATCTCCTTGAGGGTTGTTTCCTCCTCATAAAACTTGAGGTGGCTAAATTTAATCAAGACATGACAATTCCAGGATATAATAGGGAGAGGGTATGAATCCCTCTGCCACTCTCCGGCCTCTTCATCATGTACAACATTCTATTGGTTGATGTTCCCTTGTTTTTAATGTCATTGATGTTATCTTTGATNGTGTGTGTGTGTGTGTGTGTGTGTGTGTGTGTGTGTGTGTATGTACATTAAACAAATTATTAAATGACCATTTTTTTAAATAATTTTTTTTGCAAAAAATGTAAAAAATAATATCAGTGGGCTTAAAAATAGTAATGCACCATCATTAGTGCATAAATAGATATAACAAACCACGAACAATCCATAAAAAATATTAATACGTGCCAAAAACCAATGTCAAGAAAATAACTTTAAAACTATATAGATTTCTTCTTGATATTGGTAACTTGGATTTAGAAATAGAAACTAATGGTTTAGATGTAAAGCTCCTAAAAATAGGAAAATTAAAAAAAAAACACTAAAAATAAACTTTTGATGTCAAAGTTATTCCCTTTTGAAGAAATGTATAAAAACGAACAAAGGAGACATGTGGTAAGTAGAGGTATCAGCACATGGTGGTGGGTGCATAATGATATTGTTGAGTAAAAAATAAGTGCATTACTTCATTAACGTTACCTATAAGCTCACTACTAAAAACAAGTTACTTTCTAAAATAAGTGTCCCACTTTTATAATATAAAAAAAAAAACACTTCTACAATGAAGTTACTTTATGAATTGAAGTTGCATGAACTTTTTCAAAAATAACTAAAGAAAAAAGGAGGACTAGATCTCAAGACATATTTATTAATTAATATCTTTCAACCAAGTGAGATAAACAAAATATAAGTTAATTAAATGAAGGATAATTTGGGTCTTGTTGTTGTAGTGGTGGTCATAGAGCATTCCTACCCAAAATGACCTTGTTTTTGTCCTACAAAACACTTTTAGACAACCACACACAAACAAAAAAATGGAATTTTCAAACAAGAATTTTTAATATTTGAGTTAGATCTTTGTTATGTTACCTAGAAAATGCAAGTTTACACTATTTTTTTTGTTTACGATGTGATATTCAAGAAAACCCATATTGCTTTAATCCTGACTTGTTAGCTTCACACAAAGTTGATCTGAAATAGATCAATATATAATTATTTTGGTTCTTTAGGGGTTAAAATGTTGGATGAATTGGCTTGTAGGGCCCATTCTTGGGGAAAGTCTCACTTTATAAATTTGGGTTCTATTACCTTCTAAGCATTGTTTGAGAGTCTAAATGGATTTTTTTGTTCAAAAAGTTCATTTATTTTCTATGTCCCTTCATACAATTATCCACTCTGATACCTTTCCAACTATCCAAGAAATGCCTCAAACTGAATCCATATGAATAAGTTATGCCTCTCACAAGATGACCCATCAAGATGAGCACCATGGTATCGAGTGGATTCCACATTAGTTCTCATTTTTCACACATGTTGAGCTAGTTATGTGTGGAATTTCAAGAAGATTATAGAATTTCCAGAACTATAGCCTTAATTGTGAATTGGGGCATGCAAAAGCCATAAAATTAAACCTAGAAGGATATTGGGCTATGTTAAATACTGGGCCATTATGAGGAAAAGTAGTTCCATTCCTATGATGTTATTGTATTTTTCCATAGCCAAGTGTCAACATGGGAGTTGATATTAAAGGAACAAAATAAGGAGGATATATTCTAGTAGCCATTATGGTCGTAGAGTCATAGGTAACTCCATATAGAGTAGCAATTTCTTTGTATTTTCACTCTATATAAAATAGTAAGGCATAATATTCATTATTGCTTAGGTTTTTCCCCATAATGGGTTTTCCCGGAGTATAGCTTTTGTTATTTATATGGATTGTTTACTTCTTTTCTCTAGTTATTTCTCATTTAGTTCCAGTTTATTTAACATTCGATAGAAATAATCTAATAAAAAGAACTAAGTTGTAAGATCCATTGTGATGAAATGTTGCAGTGGAATATCCATGGAAGTTTATGGATCATGTTGGTACCAGATCAATATTTTTTCTCGTTTTGTGGGAAATTCTAGTATCTAGTAGTTGGTGAAAAATAGTCTTCAAACCCTCATTAAGTCGCAGTTCTTCCCTATCAAGTATGTAGAGGACTAGTGGATCCATTGGCATTACTTCGGGCAAAGGAAAGGGTAGAGTGTGCAAGTGTACACCATTGAATTTAGGAAGATGGTTATCATGTTGGGTATCTCACCAAATAATCCAAATGTACTATTCAATCATCTAGGGGGTTTACATAGTCAATTACAAAAGAAATTGTTGGTCTTTAAACCAGCTACAATTGATGGAAACATGATGCTTCTAAGGAGGGGAAGAAGAAGTGGAAAGGAAAATATAACAATACTATAACCATGGAACATCAATCTTAGGTTCTATGAAAAAAATATAACCATTGTAACATAGATGGACATGCTGAAGAAAAGTGTCAGAAGATACAAAGCTAATCCCTAAGAAACACAATAAGGATGATAAGAAGTAGAACCTTCTATCGAAAGATTCAAGCAAATAGGTAGAGAGAAGCTCAGACATGGATGAGAATATTGTATGCACTTTAGTGTAGGAGCTGCATCTAAGTATCCCTCATCACAAGGAAGAGAAATATATGACCAAAACTCTTCCATATCAAGATATAAATCAAGAATACCAAGGTAGATTCTCTATTCGATTATGGTTCACTAAAAAATATCTTAGCATAAGATATAGTAAGTAATATTGGATTTGAATTACATTATCACTCTAGCCCCTATCCATTGGGATGGGTAATTAAAGACACACAACTTAGGGTCACAAAACATTGCAAGATTAAATTTTCCATAAGTGAAGATTATATTGATGAAATGGAGCTAGACATAGTAACCCTTGATGTTTGTGGCGTAATGTTTGGAAGTCCCTACATATATAATAGGGATGCAATATTCAGGAGGTCAGAAAATGAATATCACTTGTCCAAGGATGGGAAATATTTCATCAACAATGCAAAAATAGTAAATCAAAAAAAATTCTAGTAAGGTCGAACCAAGTGAAAAAGCTAATCAGTTTAAGTAGAAAGTTTTTGTTTATTTTCTTGAGACATAATTATCAAGAAGGATAATTGGTAAAGGTAAAGGGATATATGAAGGGATGTACCGAAGAGACGAAACACTAGTTGGAGAAACATTCGTAGGAATACAGATAATTGTTCCATGTCCCTACAGGGTTACCTCCTTATAGGGAAGTGGAGCATGAGATACCATGACTAGTAGATTCTCTATTGTCAAACATCAGACTGTACATATAGATTTTTTTGGAAGCAGAAGAAGTGAAGAAGTAGTCATAGAAACTATTGTAGAAAGGAGTAATCCAAGCAAGAAATTAACCTTATGGGTTACCTTTTATCGTAGTACCCAAGAGGGATGAGACTTGGAGGTTGTGTATTGGCTACAAAGATATGAATAATATCAACCTCAAGAATTAATATACTCTTCCCAAAACCGATGATTTTCTATATCAGTCACATCATGCCAAGTGCTTCACCAAGTTGGATCTCAAATAAGGATTCCACTAGTTATAAGTGAAATAAGAAGACACCTAGAAGACCTCCCTCAATACTAGGAAAGTTCTATGTAATTTTTTAGCAATTCCTTTTGGTTTTTGTAATGCACCATCTACATTTATGCATTTGATGAATTATGTATTGCATCCTTACTTAGATTCAATTTTTATTTTGGATGATATATTGGTTTATATTTCTACCTAGGAAGTGCATATCTCACATCTCATGAGCTGTTGGAGACCTTGAAAAAACATCAATTTCCAGTAGACCTCAATAAATGTGGATTTTATCATCAGTATTTGGTGTATTTAGGGTATGTGATTGGTGGAGTATAACTTGAGATTGGTCTTGCAAAGATAGAGGCCATCACTAAGTGTCCTACTCTTGTAAATGTCACTGAAGCTAGGATCTATTTGGGGACAACAAAATACCTTCCAAAGTTTATAGCTTATTTTTCAACTATGGTTGCACATCTCCATTCCATAACATCTAGTAGCAAGGTGTTCTAATGGAGAAAGAAATGAAAAAAATCATTTGAGTTTCTCAGGTGAAAGACCAGTCAAACACCAATTCTTGCATTCCTTAACTTGCATAATCTTTTGAAATTGGATACATATGAAAGTGGGTATGCTATGTGAGCAATTTTGATGCGAGGGAGGATAACATGATATCATTCCAAAATGTTCCATGGATGAGTCCTAAACTAACCTACATACAAAAAACAACTCTATGCCCTGGTTAAAGTTGTTAGTAAGTGGAAGCACTATCTGATGGGAAAGGATACCATCATCCACATTGATCATTAGCCACTATAGTATTTCCATGCTTAGAGTAATCTATGGAAAAAATGACACCACAAGCAGAAGGAATTTTTACAACAATTCCATATAATCGTGAAATATAAGAATGCCAGTACAAACGAGCTAGAATACATTCTCTCAAATCCACCTATAGCCAATACCACAAATTTGGGTAGTCTTATGCATATGTATCTTTTTAACCATGATGTATACAAGTAGGAATATACAAAATATAAGGACTTCAAGGAGGTATTTAGAATCTACAAGGGTAATTCCATGTAGAAGGAGGTGAGAAAAAGGTTTAGTATCATCTCCAAGATGGGTAACTCTACAAGCTGGACAAGCTCTATGTTCTTAAAGGTAAGAGATTGCAACTCATGAGAGAGTCTAACACCTCCAAAGTTGCAGGGAATTGTGGTGTTGGGAATACATATGCCAACTTGCAAAGGTATGTTTATTGGCATGGGATGAAATAAGATGTAACTTGGGTTATTATAGGATGTGTATTTATCTATATAATAAATACTAGTAACAGGAAGCAAGGCCCAATACCATCCCTTACCTATTCCTACAGTACCATGGGAGAGCATCTCCATAGATTTTATGGGTGGTCTTCCAACCACTTAGCAGATACATGACTATTTACTTATTTTATTTGATAGATTTAGCAAGATGTGCATTCTTACGCCTTGTAAAAATACCAATAAAGGACAATAAGCAATAGAAATGTTATTTCAATAGGTCTAGGTGCACTTTGGGATACCAAGGAGCATCATCCAAAAAACCGATACCATATTTCTCAATACATTTTTTACTACACTTTGGTATAAGATGGACTCTAAGTTGAATTTGGGAAGAGAGAAGTAGTCAATAGGAATTTGGTGCAAGTTTTGAGGGTTTACAATCAGAAGCATCCAAATACTTCAAATGAAAATATGATATATATCCAACACTCTTATAATAGAGAAGTCCACTCTTCAAATGGAAAGTCACCTTTGAAAACTTTTTTTGTGTTTCTACCGTATTCACCTATAGATGTTGTTTATGGATAGCAAGGGGGAGTTAGGAAAGATGCCACTAATGAAGCAGTAAGTGTTTAAAATTTCATTAAAAATATTAGGAAGATCCATTTACAAGTACAGGAGGCACTAAATAGGTCACATGAAAATACAAGGAAAGAAAAGAACAACACACGGTTGGAAAAGCATTCAAGTTGGGAGATACAATTTGGTTGCACTTGAATAAGTAAAGACTACAATGTCCTAGTAAAACAATCAGGGAATTATGGTATGGTCCTTTTTAAGTGTTAGAGAAGGTAGGAAAAAATTCCTACTGACTTATTGTACCCCCATATATGCACATTTATTCAATAGTGAAAGTGGAAAATATGAAACTCTATGAACCTTCCATGTTGGAAAAGGAATTTGAGCATATCTTACCTTCTATACAAAACCTAACACCAGAGGAACAGGAAGAGTTATCAAAATACACATTTTTGCAAAAGAAGTCCATAAAAACAAAGCGATGATAGTATGAACTATGGAAGGTGGGTTTGAAAGGACAACTTCTAGGTAAGTCTAAATGGTACTCCAAGGAGAAGGTAGAGGAAAAAGTATCTTGCCTCATTCAATAAAACATTTCAGGGACCAAAATCTTCCTGAAATGGGGAGGTGTGATCAAAAGTGGATCAATATTTAATCTATCATCTATTTTAGAAAGTAACTTGTTGAGTAAAACATAAGTCCATTGCTTCATTAACGTTACCTATAAGATCACTACTAAAAACAAGTTACTTTCTAAAATAAGTGTCCCACTTTTATATAAAAAAAAGCACACTTCTACAATGAAGTTACTTTATGAATTGAAGTTGCATGAACTTTTTCAAAAATAACTTAAGAAAAAAGGAGGACTTGAACTCAAGACGTATTTCTTAATTAATATCTTTCAACCAAGTGAGCTAAACAAATTATAAGTTAATGAAATGAAGGATAATTGAAGTCTTGTTGTTGTAGTGGTGGTAGTAGAGCATGCCTACCCAAAATGACCTTTTTTTTGTCCTACAAACCACTTTTAGACAACCACACAGAAACATACAAATGGAATTTTCAAGCAATAATTTTTAATATTTGAGTTAGGTCTTTGTTATGTTACCAAGAAAATGCAAGTTTACATAAATGTTTTTGGTTTACCATGTGATATTCAAGAAAACCCATATTGATTTAATTCTAACTTGTTAGATTCACACAAACTTGATCTAAAATGGATCAATATATAACTATTTTGGTTCTTTAGGGGTCAAAATATTGGATGAATTGGCTTATAGGGGCCATTCTAAGGGAAAGTCTCACTTTACAAATTTAGGTTCTAGAACCTTCTTAGTATTGTTTGAGAGTCAAAATGGGTTTTTTTGTTCAAAAGGTTCATTTATTTTCTATGCACCTTCATACAATTATGCACTCTTATACCTTTTCATCTGCCTAAGAAATTCCTCAATCCGAATCCATATGAAGAAGTTATGCCTCTCGCAAGATGAACCATCTAGATGACCACCATGGTATCAACTGGATTCCACATCAATTCTCATTTTTCACACAAGTCAATCTAGTTAAGCACGGAATTTCAAGATTATTATATAATTCCCAAAACTCTAGCATTAATTGAGAGTTGGGGCATGCAAAAACCATAAAATTGAAACTAGAAGGCTATCGTGATATGTTAAATACTGGGCCATTAGGAGGAAAAGGGTTTCCATTCCTATGATGTTATTGTATTTTTATGTAGGTTAGTGTCTGTTAGCACCTATGCTAAATTTAGGAATTTTTACAAATGCATCCACACTAATTTCCCTATAAAAGAGTAAGCCAGTGAAAAAAGAGGGATAAGGGAAAAACAATTTTCATGTCTTATGACCTAGAGGTATGCAGAAAAGGATTTGAAGTTGCTTGGGAGGCTTATTCCTAAGCCTGAATGTCAAAATGGATAAAAATACTTAGGCACGACATTGGATACAAGCCTTATACAAAAAGCGGAATTGGAAAAGCAGGAGCGAAAAGATCCAAATTGAGCTTCAAAGAAGTTGAAAATATGTTTTCCGCAATCTACGATCCACTTTCCACCTTTTTGGTCTCGGATCAATGACACATAAATATTCCTATAGATCAACAATTCCAAAAAAAGGAGGAAGCAGAAAGATTAAAGTTGAGCCTCGAGAAAGTTGAAAATCCTCTTTTCACGATCTGTTTTACGCTATTTTGGTGAAATAGAAAAGGGGGAAGTCAGAAAGGAAAATTTTTAGTTAAGAAAGTTTGAGAAGTTGAGTTTTTCTTTCCTCTCTTTAGTGGGATCAAAAGGACGAAATCAAAAAGGAGGAAGGAGGAAAGGGAAAAAATACGGTCGTAAATTTGGTGAACCCACTTTCACAATCCATAAGATAGACGGTCCGGAAATCTGCCGTCGAATATCAATGGCTTGAAAAGGAACTAAAAGGAGAAAGGTGGAAAGTAGAAATACAGAAGTTTGGTTGCTAAAAATTTGAAGTTTTGCATTCTGTGATCCGCAAGATCGACGGTCCAGAAAGCTTCTACCAAAGATAAATGACCCGGAAAGGAGAAAAAGGGAGAAAAGCGGAAAATCCGGCTACAAAATTTTTAAGGCCCACTTTCCTCTTTCCATATCCCATAGCTTGACCTCAAATCAATGGCTTGGAGAGTCTCTTCCTAAGATCGACGATGCAGAAAAATGGAAACATGTGCATGGGATAAGTATATCTCCTGATATGCAAATCTTGGTAGACCCCATAGCATTCAACGGTCCATATCAATGACTGATAAAGATCCACGGCGAAGATAAATTCCACTGATTCAACATGCACGGGAATAAAAATTTTCCTCCTTTGCAAAATCCAATATGAGAATCATATTTCAATGGTTGATATTTAATGATGATGAAGATCCATGGTTGATGTGGATTTCACAACAGAAACAAGCACGGGGTAAGTAAGTTTTTCTACTTGTGAAATTTGGTGGTCCTGAAATCGTTTCCATGTTAAACATAGGTAAATATCAATGGTTCTCATCCATTCACACATATTTGATGAGATCCAACAGTGTGCATGGAAATTGCTGAGACAATTTGCACACTCAAAGTCGGAGAGGGCCTATGCGATGGGGAACGCATGTAAAGGACATGTCCCCTCCCAATTGCATATCGTGCTCAAATATTGGAGGTACAAAATTCACATTTACGGATCACGATGGTTTATAAGGCTGACAAGCTTGACAGTAACCATGTAACCAGGGATTTGAAAATCAAACAGTTTGTTACTACTCCCACCACCCTGTAACTTCGATGTCCTCCAAGCATGATTTAGTTGGATACAAATGCAACCTCTAGAAGTGTCGAGCATCACCACCAGGAACTCATTCATCATTTATCAAACCTTTTGTGTTATGTAATTCATCCAATTGACAGTTCCTCCATGTCCTTGTCTGTGAAAAGTCTTGACCAGTCCAGGGAGATCATTTGCGATCGACTCTATGACGCTTATGATCCTTGTTTTTAGTTCTCTAGAATCAGTGATGCCCAACACACTTTTTCATCACCTTTTGGAGACCATTCAGAAGTATTGGTAAAATTGAAGTCATCCTTAATAGGGTTCACAATTGAACAATTTCCCCATTTCCCATATATTGTCCATAGGAAAGCCTCTAACTATTCCACCACTGGGAAGGACATTTTAGATGATACACACTCCAATGACATCTGTAAAATTTCACTAGAAGCTATCAAGGATTCCCTGGGTCTCCCTAAATCCCAATGTTAGACCCTGACCCCCTTCACTGAATCAAAGTTTCTACAGGTGTTCAGGAAAGTCGACCTTGAAGCTAAGAATAAATTGTTCCAGACCATTTTGAAGACCCTAGTTCCCTTATAAACCCTTATCACCCCACTTTCCTCGTAAATTTTCATAAATCCTGTCGTATTAGCCATATCCCTCTAAAGTTAAATCCTAGGTCTTGATAGTGATATCATGGTCTCTGGAGTAATGTTAGGCATTCTCCTTTTCCTGAGTCAATTTGAAGCAAGAATTAAGTTCGTTGAGTTCTTGGCTGGAGAAATCAATTCTGATCTTGAGAAGTTTCAATTGGATAAGCACTTTAGATACTCAGTGTATCCATTTTCCATCATAATCAGTTCCAACCTACAGATGCTTGAGGACATGGATCTAGAAATGTCCAAAGACTGGCCCCGATCTCTCTAGAAGATCCTAGACTAGTCTTACACCCTTTTCATTGACAGAATTGTCATCAGCATCTCCAGACTATTCAACCCTATACTCCTAGCAAGAATCCTAGGATATACGAAGAGGAGGACGTAATCGACCTAGAGTAGGAGTTTAATTTTGAGTTTGATTCCCTAAATACAATGATAGAAGAAGAGCCTACTACTGAAATCCCTATTGGAGGGGAGGTTGCAAAATCAGGTGGTGGTTGCATGACCACTATTGGTTTGGAAACCAGTCACTACACAATTAGAGAAAAATACCTCAAGATATTCACAGTCAAAGAAAAAGGGAGTTGAGGATCCTTTCCTTAAATATCAGACATACTCCTTCACCTCTGCTATTGAAGGACAAATCAAGATTGAGAAGCATATTGTGGATATCTATGGGAAACTCAAGGAGTAGACCAAAATTGAGACTCAGAGGCAATCCAAAGAGTTAATAAAGTTGTCAGGTAGCAAGGTATCCTTCACCATTGCAAGGAACCTTACAACTAGCTCTTTGAATCTGGCCATCGCTAATGAGGAAGGAGTGTAATAGGTCGAGTTCAAGATGGACTGGTTCTCAATCCCAGAAAAGACTATTTTCCATAAAGAGTTAGTGATCTCATTTATGTTGACCTGACCAAGGAGGAATTGGCCCATGTCAATTCCCAATAGAGGGTGGCTAAATTGGAAACCCATCTAAAGCAGGAAAAGCCAACAAATAAGGCTTGGAAACTGAAGGCAAAAATCCTACAGGACCAGGTGGCAGACCTCACTGAACATAACTCTCTGCCACAACCCCTTGCAACAAAACAACCTATTTCAACTTAACAACATGTTCCTACAGGTCATCCTACCTCATAATATAGTCCTATAGCAAATATCCAGGCTTACAAAAGAGGAGAAAGATACTTGTGAAGGACATCCAACTCCATCCTCAGACTATGCAATTGTAAAGAGATATTGGGACATCACAGCATCAGGTTTTGGATCTGAAAGGCCACCTTGTTATGTTGGAGGATGACAAGCATACGTGGGAAGAACATAATTGATAAATGCAGGAAAAATTTATGATTTAAATGAATACATCACCCCTAAATATAAGTCACCTACTTCTCTGGTGATCAAAAACATGTCTGACATGTCCTTAAGGGACCTGGAGATCACTCAATTAAAGGAAGTAAATCAGGAGATTAAGGATAGGATCACTGCAAAGGAAAGTGAAGACTCAGCTAGAGTGATTAAGACACTAAAAGAGAATATATTTAGGTTTCAAGAAAGGATCATAGATCGAATTCCACTGCAGGGTGCTAAGCATTTTTTTTAGGATGCATTGATAAAAGAGATAGTCCCATTGGGGAAACACCTGGTCATTCTGGATGAATAGAAGTAAGCTTCTATTGCAGCAAGCAAAAGATGTAAATCCCTACAAGAAATTCTAGCAAGAAGGTCTAGGGAGGAGGCCTAAAAGAAAATTATTGTCATAAACACAGCATCTAGGGAGGAACTAATCAGTATAGGGGTCATTGATAGGATTGTACTTCTAGTGGAAGCAAGAAGGATGAGTACAAAGAACAACCTATTGAATAATACACTTGTAATGATTGAACTTATGCATCAAGGGTTGGAGAAGTTATACAAATTATCCTAGCCCCTATTTTAGAAAGGATTTCCTGAGTTCTGAGGTCCTTATGGGAAGTTGATCCCTCTGGGCAAGTACCTTGAGCTGTTGAATCAGGAAAGAGTGAACCATGCTAAGTTTGAGGATATGGATGAAGGGATAAAGGGAGAAGTAGTTGTAAGAAAACTCAGCAAGGAATTTGAGTTGTTGACTCAATTTCGAATGATCACATCTAATCTTCCTACTGTAAGCCATAATCCCTTGATTAATATGGATGTTGTCCTAAAGGATTTGTTGTTGAAATATTGTAACTTCAAATAATATTCTATATGTATCTTTTTGTGGTCCCCGATGGTCCTACTGGGAGAACCACTTTTATTACATTGTACCTCGATGCTCCTAATCGGAAGAACTAATAAGAGTCATGAGGTAGTCCCCTCTAATTGTAAAGGTGGGTCATTAGCACCCCAGTGTGGTTACTTGAGCCTACATGTGTAACTTGATCCTACATGATTTAACTCGAGCCTACATGTCAAATGAGTTAACTTAAGTGAACGGATGAATATAAATAGAGGTGTAGTGCTCCTCATTTGAGACACACACACTCTCACTTGTGTAGCACATTAGTGGAGAAGAGAAGTAGCTGGAGAAGGAGGAGGATCAGGCTTTGATCTCAATGCTTGTTTTATCTTTTATCTTTTTGGGGCATCTATATTGAGGAAGACTTTGCTAGGTTTTTCCCTTTAGGGTTTTCCCAGGATAAATCTTTGTGTTCCTTTTTTTATGGTTGTGCTTGTCTATCTTTTAGTGATCCTATTTATATTGTTTTGTCATGAAAATGAAATGAAATACTGATGTCTTAGCTAAGCATATGAAAATTTAACAGTTGTTTGAAATGACAATCCCTACAGATCAGATCTGGAAGGACATAATACATTGAGCAGTAAAAAACTCATGGTAGCATCCAACAACTGATTCAGTAAAAGGTCATTCAAAGGTGTTCTGAGCAGTTCCTTTCACCAACCAAAACCATAAATACCTAGGTGTCGATAATTCCCATTTTTATCAATTACGCATAGCATAGCATGCCTTCCCAAAATATTTTGTGGGAACGACACATCTACCACGTCAGATTTTGTTAGGATTTAGGATGTACTTTTGGGTTTGATTCCCACAATGTAACTAATTTTGATACCTTGTTTTGAGATACGTCTCAGGGGTAAAATTACACTATAAATGTAACCTCTATAGAGGAGAAAAGGATTCTACATTCATTTTGAAGCCTCTATGCTTTGTTTTGTAGCTCTGCAACTTTTCTTGGTAGCCTTAATGCAAAGTATGCCCTGAATGTATGATATTCATCACAGTGTTCAATGTTCAGTCTGTTTTACCTGTATGCTTCATTTCCATGTTTGTGTAATTTTTGCTAATGCTTTTCTAGTTGCATCCAAGGAATTCATTTTGTGTTAAGTGCTCCTTGCATTAGATAATGCATTTGTTTGTGTTATTGATAAATTTCTCAGAATTCATCCACTATTAGATGCTCCATTTCAGTTATCACCCTTTATTGTTGCTTCTGCTAAAGGTGTTTCAAAATATTCATCCACATATAGGTGCCTCCTATCTCATTGGGCTTCTTGTCATTTCCCCCTGCCATCTCTCAAAGATATTTTGTTGAATACTAACACCTATTTTGCCTCAGACTATGAAGGTTATCACTATTCATTATTTGTTGTAATTCCTTGAATGTTTCAGGTTTTGACTCCATTTCCCAATGGTGCTTCATGATCATCTATATTACACTCTTTGAACTCTAAAAAATCTATTCCCATCAGAAATTTATCCTTTTGAATACTTGTTTAAAGAAAAATGTGTATGTGAATGTGAATGTGACAAAGAGAGATCCCTCTCTGATTGTATAGGACATAATTAATTCTAAATATTGGTTTGGAATGGTTACCCAAGTGATTCTCCCACCACAACCATAGGAAAAAATTTTGGTTGATAACATCTTGGCACTGCTGTCGGGGAATAAACAATGTTATCTCCTTGGGGAAAACGACATTGTTCTAGTTCTACGACCTGGTTGAGCTACTAGTCATAGACAAGCACTTGTTTGTATATGCTTTGGAAACTCCACTCAAAATGTTTAGAATTTGACTGCACTGGAAATACTGGCAGCTAGAAAGACGAATACGAGGAGCAATCTTGATACTGAGTCATTTCAAGAATTTTTTTATCTAGAGAGCCTGGTTCAAAAATCCAATAAGCTGCTGAGGTTAGACATAACCTTTAATTTACCTGCGGAAAGTTTTGTTTCCATTGATGATATATGTGAGCATTGTGGTGAGGAATTGGAGCTGGTTCTCCCTAGAACTAAGTCTGAGTCTAGCCTATCTGAAGTAATCTTGGACACCTCTGCCTTCAAATTCTCCCATACATCCTGGTCATTTGAGATCTCAGAGTCTCTGGGTGGAAATATGTGACCCTTGTTTAACCAAGAGTGCTCTATACTTATCTTTGAATTAGACTTGTTAAATTCCACTACCATAAGATAGTTTGTTGCTGTATATTTGTCTCCCACTACTTGCAAGCTAAATCAATCTTCATCTTCCAACCTCACATTCCTACAGTTCTTCACATCACACCAAATTCTGTTACACTAGTTTCAATCCCCCTTGGAAACCCTATTATACCTCCAAGGATGGAAAATAGGTTTTCCCCTATACTTCTCCCTACTCCTCTTCATGTCCTTCCTCTGGGATACTCCCAAAGGCTCAAACAATTCAACAGGGAGAGGGGGTATTCAGCTAATGAACACTTGGGATGGTTTTTAGACTGGATAGACCTAGAGGAAGTAGACCATGATGATGTTAAGGTCACATTTCTTGTCCAAAGTGTTGCTGGAGAAGTGATAAAATGGTTCAAGAGCCTCCCATACCACTCCATTATGAACTATCAATCCTTTGAATATTCTTTCAAGGACAAATGGGAAGACAAGAAAAATCCCAAGCAATATTTATCTCAATATCATTCTATGAGGATGAGGGACATTGAATCCATACAATAATTTTATGATCGATTCATGAAGACATATAATGCCATCCATGCACAGTTCAAACCTCCCCTTATTTCTTCCCAACTCCAATATGTTGAAGCCTTTTATAGTGAGTTCACCATGTTGCTATGTAAAAGAAGATCAGCCTCCTTGGCCAATATGATGAAGGATTCCATAGAGGTGGAGGTGAACCTAACTACTACCAGAAAGAAGAAGAGAGACGAGGGAGAGTGGAGGAGAGAAGAGGGAGATAGAAGAAATGATAAAGAGCGTAAAAAACCTTCCTCCTCTATCTCACAAGAGGCTAGAATGGATAAAATGATGAGAGGCATGGAAATGTTGATGGAGAGACTCTCTGTGGATGGTAGACTGAATCCTAGAGAAAATCAAGAGCAGCAGAATAGAAACCATAATGATAGAAGGCCAAAAATCCTCCAAAATAGACAAAGAGATCAACATAATCCTCTTGATCCACCTGTGAGGCCCCCATTTTAGGAAAATTATGTCGAGCAAGAATATGGAAATCAAGCTAAGGATGAAATCCATCAGCTAGATACTGACTCATGGTCTACCCTTTTTACCAAAGAAGAGAATGATAATTCCTACCCAGAGGTGGGGGAGCTTCCCACTGAGGAAACATAGGATTTTAATAAAGGATATCAACTAGCTATCATGGATTTGCAAAGGCAGATCGGTTTGAGAAGTAGAGATGTTCATTTCATAAGAAATAAAGATGCAAGAAATAAGGCCTCTACAAGTAAGGCCAAAAATGATACACCCCCTAAGGATACATCCAAGAATGTAACAAAACCAAAAGGGAAAGAAATGAGGAGGATAATCCAAGGAGATCAGACCAGGGGTAGACCTATTTCAGTTTGGAGGATGAATTTGAAAAGATCAAAATATCTATCCCTCTCATTGAATTGTTAAAAAATTCTTAATACCATTCCAACATTGCCATGGTGTTGAAGCCTCCAGGGGAAATATCTAAAATATCATATTCCCTAAACCTTCAATATGATCATCCTACAATTTTATTTGGATCCCATGAGCCTCCTAATGAATAAGTTCCCCCTTTCTATGTTAGTCTGAAAATCCACAATGCCATCCTACACAATGACATACTTGATTCAGGAGCCTCTCACAATCTTATGCCTAAGAGAATCATGGATGAACTAGGATTGGAAGTGACTAGACCATACAAAGATATCTTTTCTTTTTATTATAATAAAGTTAAGTGCCAGGGATTGGTCAAATATTTGGTCATTTCTTTAGCCCAGATCCTTGCCAAAACCATTGTCATGGATGTAGTTGTGGATGAAATCCCTTCGAAGTTTGGAATGTTGTTGTTAAGATCTTGGTAAGCCAAACTCAAACGTGCTATTAAAATGGACATATCCTATTCCACCATACCTGTCTCTGGGGTACAAAGAATGATTTTCAAAGAGAAAAAGTTGGCATACATGGTAACTAGTGCTAAGAGGCCACAAAACCAACCCATATATTCATTGGACACTGATATGGGATCTGCCATTTTATTCACCGAACTAGGGAAAGACAATTTCAGTTCATAGAATGTTTCCTTTGTTCCTACTTAGGAGGAGCTGGAGGGAGTGTGGGATGTAAGTTTGGATGGGGCAACATGCAGAGGAGGGCAAGGAGCTGGAGTGTGGGTGAAGCACCTGGGAGGGAGAGCTTTAAATTACTCCTACAAACTTGCCTTTGATTGCACAAATAATGAGGCAAAGTATGAGGCTATGATGATATAAATTCAGATCTTGAAGGAGTTCTAAGTTATGAGAGTGGTGATACATGGGGACTCCGAGTTGGTAATTAAACAAATGCAAGGTGAGTATCAAGCTGGACATCCCAGGATGAGGAGCTACAAAAATGTTGCCCAAGACATGATAGAATGTTTTGAAGAATACAATTTTAATATGATCCCCATATTACAAAATTGTATAGTTGATTCTCTGGCCACTTCTACTATTGTTTTTGAGGTCCCCATTCACCCTAGTGGAAAATATGAAGTCGAAGTTAGACACAAACCCTCTATCCTAGATAATGTTAAGAGTTGGAAGGTCTTTGAAGATGACAAACAGATCCAAAATTTTCTTACTCTCACTGGATATTTTGATGGATTGACTATTTATGAACATAATGGACTTCTAGAGAAGGCTTCTCTCACTCAGGAACCCTTTCCATCCCAGATCAATTCTCCCAAAGAAATGCCACGAGATGAGGAGGTTGTGCCTGTTGAATGTGCCGATGGAAATGAAACTGAGAAAGCTTGGAAACCAAAGTTATAGAAGGATGAAGAAAATCAAACATATATAAACAATATATGTGGCAAGGAAATATTCCATCTCAAAGGTAACTATATCCCCAAAGGCTTAGTTCCTTTAGAAAATCTCTTTTACCCAAATGATGTTTCTAAGGAGCCTCAACTGGTCTCAAGTTGCAAGGATGTAGAAGATGTGAATATTAGGACAGAAGATCATGCAAAATTAAAAAAAATCTCAAGAACACTCCCATGTAATGCCAAGCATAAATACATCTCACTAATGAAAGAGTACTCAGATATTTTTTCTTGGAGCTACAATGATCTCAAGGCTTATGGTACCAATATCATCCAGCACATTATACCAATAAAAAAGGATGACATTCCTTTCAAACAAAAGCTAAGAAGAATGAACCCTAAGCTACTACCCCTAGTGGAAGAGGATATCAAGAAAATATTTGAGGCCAAAATCATTGTGGCCCTCAAATTCTCAAGATGGGTGGCCAACTTGGTCCCAGTGAGGAGGAAGAATGGGAAAATAAGGATATGTGTTGACTTCAAATATTTGAACATATTTTCTTTAAAATATCAGTATCCTCTTCCTAATATGGACCACATTTTGTAGAGGGTATTGGGTTACCAAAGGATCTCCACATTGGACGGCTTCTCAGGCTACAATCAGATCATGGTGCACACATAAGACCAAGAATAGACAAATTTCACCACACCCTAGGGCACTTTTATGTATGCAAAAATGCCATTCAGACTCTTGAATGCATGGGAAACCTTCCAACAGGCCATGGACATAGATTTTGCTGATAAAAAGGAAAATATTTTGGTCATCTATTTGGATGACATCACTATCTTTTCACAGTATGACGAGGAACACGTTGCCCACCTGCTATGAATGTTCAGAAAGTGCATAAAATTTGGCATCTCTCTTAATCCAAAGAATTCATTCTTTGTTATGAAGGAAGGGAAGATGCTGGGGCACATAATTTCTTAGGAAGGAATCAAGATAGATCCAAAAAGAATTGAGTCAATATGTAAAATTGAACTCCCTCAGCATAAGGTGGAGGTCTAGTCCTTTCTGGGGAAAGTGAATTTTTTGAGAAGGTTCATTGTGGATTTTCATAAAGGTACATAACAAACATGATAGGGAAGGTAAAAGATATCAAGTGGACACCTAAATCAAAATGTTCCTTTGAATATATAAATAAGGATATTTCTAAAGCCCCTGTGTTGTCAATCCCTAATTTTCAAAATATTTTCTTATATTCTCATTTTCTTCAGAGCATATAGTGGTTGGGGTACTATTACAGAAGAATTATGAGGGAAACAAGCAGCCCATTTCTTTTTATAGAAGAACCCTGAGAGACGCTCCTCTAAAATACAACATCCTAGATAAGAAGGCTTATGCTCTGGTGCAAACGTTGAAGGCATTCTAAGTTTGCATCCTGCACTCTCACATTATTTCCCATGTCCCCACTAGTAAAGTAAAGGATACCCTAACCCATCCATATCCTAAAGGTAGGAGGGGAAAATGGATAGAATTCCTACTTGAATATGACTTGGAGATCAATCCCACCAAGGTGAGTAAAGGCCAAGGACTAGCTAAACTCATTGCCCAATCTAACTCTAATACTCTCATCCTACACATGATTTTTGAATTGTCTGTACAAGAGAAAAATCCTAAGGGATAGATATATCCCCAAGTAGCTGAGCACTTCCTATCATCCCCTTGGTATACTAACATTGTCTTCGTGTTGCAACACCTTCAAGCCCCACAAGGTATGGAAAAAACAAGGGCTAGATTCCTCAAGCAGAAAATGACTAGGTTTTGAATCTTAGAGGGGAATTTGTATTGGAAAGATCCAAGAGGATTCCTACTGAACTATGTGGATGAACAGGAGGCTAAGAAGCTCATTGAATAATTTCATGAAGGGGACTGTGGAGGTCATCATTATTGGAAGGCCACTGTGAACAAGATCATGAGGGTAGGATTTTATTGGCTAACTATATTTTCAGATACTCACAAGAAGGTTGCTTCCTGCCATAAATATCAGATCTTTGAAGGAAGGAGGAAGCTTCTTCCATCTCCTCTCAATCCCATACATGTTGAATCCCCCTTCTAGAAATGGGTGTTGGATTTCATTGGAGAGATAAAACCATCTTCCTCAGGGCAGCACAAATGGATCCTCACTTCCATAGATTACTTCACTAAGTGGATTGAGGCCATCCCAACTAGACAGGTTACTAAGACAGTGATTATGCAATTTCTAGAGGAGCACATATTGTCAAGGTTTGGGTTACCTAGAAGGTTGATCACTGACAATGCTGTTGCATTCAAGTCAAAAACGTTGGTTGAATTTTGTTTCAAATACCATATATAGCTGGGGCATTCCACATCCTATTACACACAGGGAAAACCATTGGAATAGTCTTCGAAAAATAGCCTTATGAGGATCATCAAAAATATACTGGAAGAAAATAATATAGCTTAGCACACAAAGTTGACCCATGCTTTGTGGGCCAACAGAATCAATGTGAATAAATCTATTGGCACCTTGCCATTTCAGCTGGTATATGGATCCGAGGTGATATTTCCTAGTTCCCCGAGCTTGCCAGTGATGAGATTGTTGCAAGAAGAAGATGTTGACACCCACCCAAACCAAAGAAGAATGTATTAGCTAGTTGAGTTACAATAGCAAAGGGAGCAAATTTTTGATAAAACTTATAAATTTTAGGACAAGATGAAAGAGATCTTTGACAGAAGGACAAAAGCTGATGATTTCTAGATGGGGGATGTAGTGTTACAATGGGATGCACACCGTGAAGATAAGGGTAAGCATGGAAAATTTGATCACCTATGGAAGGGACCTTACAAAATTGCATCTTTTAGAGGAAAGAGTGCCAACATACTGGAGGATATGGAGGGTGGTCTGGTATCTGGAGCTCCTGTAAATGGGAGGATCCTCAAGCACTACTTTCTGTAAAGTAAGTTTAGTTCCCATGTCATTGTATATACTATTTATTTTTAATATTGCATGCGTGGATGGCCCTCTAACAGACTTAAATCCCGAGGTGAAGGCTGTAAGGTCCCCAAGAGGAGCTTTCATTTGGTTTTCTTTTTTATGCAAATTCGAAGTTACAGGAACTAGAAATTTTTTTAAGGCTATGGGCCTTCGGGATAGCCCAGAGTGGTGCAGTTAGCTAGGAGTTTTTGAGGTATCTAGGGCCCAATGGTGCATGCACTTGGTTTATGGGGTTCTTTTCCACATCACAAGGAGGATAGCATCCCCAAGTTGGAGACAATGTTAGCACCTATGCTAAATTTAAGGATTTTTACAAATGCATCCACACTAATTCCCCTATAAAAGAGTAAGCCGGTGAAAAATGAGGGGTAAGGGGAAAAAAATTTCATTTCTTATGACCTAGAGGTATGCAAAAAAGGGTTTGAATTTTCTTGGGAGGCTTATTCCTAAGCCTGAATTTCAAAACGGAAAAAAAATCCTTAGGCGTAACCTTCGATACAAACCTTATATGAAAAGCAGAATCGGAAAAGCAGGAGCAAAAAGATCAAAATTGAGCTATGAAGAAGTTGAAAATCCGTTTTCCCTGATCCGTGATCCAATTTTTACATTTTTGGTCTGTGATTAATGCCTCGAAAATCTTCCACATATATCAACCGTTTAGAAAAAGGAGGAATCAGAAAGTTTAAAGTTGAGCCTCAAGAAAGTTGAAAATCCTCTTTCTGCGATCTGTTTTCCACTATTTTGGTGAAATTGAAAAGGTGGAAGGCAGAAAAAGGAAAAATTTTGGTTAAGAAGGTTGGAGAATCCGAATTCCTCTTTCCTCTCTTTAGTGGGATCAAAAAGGCGGAAGGAGGAAAGGGAAAAATTTTGGTCGTAAACTTGGCGAACCCGCTTCAGCAATCCACAAAATCGATGGTCCGAAAATATTATCCTGAAGATCAATGGCTCAAAAAGGAGCACAAAGGTGAAAGGTTCAAAGCAGAAATAAAAAAATTTCGTTTCTAAAAAGTTGAATTTCTGCATTCCGCAATCCGTAAGATCAATGGCCCAGAAAGGAGAAAAAGGGAAGAAAGTGGAAAGGGAAAAAATCTTGATATAGAAATTTGAAGGGCTTCTTTCCCGTTTCTGCACAACACAACTTGACCTTAGACCAATGAATCAGAGAGTGTCTACCTAAGATCGACAATGCAGAAAATAGAAACATGTGCATGAGATAAGTATATCTCCTGATATGTGAATCTTGGTAGACCCCGCAACATTCAACGACCTAGATCAATGACAGATAAAGATCCTTGGCAGAGAGGAATTATGCTGATTCAACATGCACAGGAATACAAATTCTCCGCCTTTACAAAATATGGTATGAGCAGTATATTTCAAGGGTTGAGATATAATGATGATGAAGATCCACGGTTGACGTGGATTTTGCAATGGCAACAAGCGCACGGTAATTGAGTTTTTCTATTTGCGAAATATGGTGGGTTTGAAAGTGATGATGTGGTAAGAACAGGGGAAGATAAATGAATCTAGTCCATTCACACATCTCTAATGAGATCCGATGATGTACAAAAAAATCACTGAGACAACTTGCACACTCAAAGTTGGAGAGGGCTTGTGCGATGGGGCACATGCATAATGTTGATGTATTTGTAACTTTAGAATGTATTCACTTGTATATCTTATGTATTGTACCCCGATGTTCCTATCGAGAAGTATCAATAATGTAATTAAGTCATTTCATACCCCGATGTTCGTATTGGGAGAATCAATAATGTAAACAAGTCATGTAAATCCATAGAGGGTAAACCTCCTTATTAATCAAGGGTTAAATTCCCCGCATTTGTGGGGAACTAGGGTTGTTAGACTCTCCAAGAGAAGTCATCCTTGGTGAGTTAATGTAAGTCGGGTCATTAGTACCCTAGTTGTGGTTACTCAAGCCTACATAATTGAGTTAGGATTACTCAAGCCTACATAACAGATTCAAATATTAAGTGAACGAAAGAATATAAATAGAGAGTGAGCCTCTCTATTTATCACACACACACTCACTTAACTGGGGCGCATGAGTGAGAGACATCAGCTGTCAGAGATCATCTTTATGTTTTCAGGTTTTACTTTTGCTATTGGTGCTCATTCTATCTTTGAGGAAGTTGTGGGGTTTTCTACTTTATGGTTTCCCCAAGGAAAATCTTTGTGCCTCTTATCTCTTGTGATTATTGTTGTGCATGTTATTCTCTCATATAAGATCCTAAGATCATATTGCTTAAATGATAAAAATCTAACATGGTATCAGAGCTAACCTGAGAAGAAGACACTGTGTAGCTACAGAAGCTAAGGATTCTTAATTTTTTGGTTTCTCTCCACAATCCATCAGCAAAAGGAGGCTAGGATAACTCTCCATTGAAGGGCGCATCTTTCTGTCGAAGCAAAATTTAATTCCGAGCATTTTCATCTTTTTTATGCAGGAAATTAAGGCTTTTTACAGAAGAGGAATTTTTGAGTGAGCTCGGAATAGCATTTGTCTCCTCATCAAAATCGAATTTTAGAGACCAATATTGAGATTTTTGGTTGGGTAAAACTCTGAGAAAATCAAACCCTAGTTTGACCCCAGGCCTGAAAAACCCTAAAATACTAAAATGGGTAGTTTTGGTACATTCATTATATCTCGGGATTGAAGAAGTCTGAGGGTCCAAAACATTCACAGGAAGAAGATAAAATCCTGATGTACCCTATGTAAAAAATTTAGCCTCATATTCGCTATATTATGGGAGATACGTTTCCTCCAAATCAAGGTTCCAGCCTCTTCAACGATTCATCCCTAAACATAACACCTAGGGAGAATTGCAATATCTCGGGATAAAAGGTCCAAATGAAATTTCACAAGATGTTCTAGATAGGGGACGGACTGTACTTTTTTTGGTAAAATTTTCAGACCCCGAAGGCGAAAAGTGACACATGGCAGTTCATATAACTTCGCTATGCTAAACAATCCTGAAACGAGTCACCTTGGGAAAATGCTAATAAGCCCCAATTGGTGAAACCCATTCTGGTAAAACCTATTGTGTTGGAAATAGGACAAAATATTTTACCTCAATACCAAATTGTAGACACAAAGGAGCAATAATTTTTGAGATACCATAGAAACAATATTAGACATTTCTGCAGAAGAAATTGATAAACTAGGGCTTCCTGTCCCGGGAGCTTCCCTCCACTGTTTTTAGAAAAGGAGTAAATTGGAAAACTCTCATTGAAGATTTATAGATTTATATACAATCAGATCTAAAAGATTCCAAGTTTTGAGAATTAGGGTTTCTCTGACAAACACTAGATCAGTCAGCTTCGGAACCAAGACAAACACCTCAAATCGGTAAGATGTAATCTTTTTCTATTTACATTTGAGGTTCTAATTTCTAAATGATTAGTCACACCAGCTTGATGACAAGCTTGGATAAACTGACAATTTTCAAGCATGGAAGTATTGGATCTCAGTGGTTCTTGAAGGAAATGAATTATACACCTACGTAAGTAGAGAGGTTCCAGTTCCAAAGGGAGATGAGGCTAAAGCCTTACACAAGAAGAACTTGGTAAAGAAGAAGAAGATCATTGCTAATTCAATCATAGATCACCTTATAACACAAGTGTATTCCCTAAAGAAACTGAAAGAGATGTTTGATTCCTTGACCAAGCTATTTGAAGGGAAGAACATAAATAGGAAGATGACTTTGAGAAAATAGTTGAAGAATGTCAAGATCCAGAATGCAGAGACCATGCAGTCATACTTTACAAGGGTATCTCAAATCAAAGAACAACTTGAAGCAGTAGAAGAAGAAGTGAAGAATGTAGAATTTGTGATAACCACCTTGAATGAACTCCCAAGATCATTCAAGATGAAGCTTGACCCATAACAAGAGAAGAGAAGATGGGAGAAACTAGAGATCAAGCTCTCACAATCCAAATAGGATGCTCAAGCGATGAGGAATAAAAATGAATCAACTCTTGAAGAACCTATTATCCATCTTAGCATTTGGATAAGAAATGATGAATGAAGAAGATGATGAAGCTGAAGGCTCAAGGAGGAGTCTACCCATGAAACAAATTAAGATAAGTGTTCAATTGTCATTTCATGATATTATTATGCATTTTTTATATTCAGTTAATGTGTTATGCATGATAGAATGTTTGCATTAATGACAATATACTACTAATATGCATGTGATGGGTAAGTATCCCATGGTGCTATACAACTCTCCATTGGTACTTATCTAGAATGAAACCTCTTTGATGACATATTGGATTAGTGCACAATCTCAATGATGTCATGGTAGAGATGGAAGGCATCTAGAAATTTTTTGTGAGATATGGATGAACGTTGTATTGGCAAAAATAGTTGCATGATTATATCATCAGAATTTTCCATTGTGAATATGTCTTATGAAATTTTTCTAAATATACAAATGCATTTGAATTGTAGGAAATATCGTGTACAATCACCTACAACAAAAGAAGGATGAGACTTTTTCCAAAGAACAAGTCATGACATATAAAGAAAGAATCCAAGATGAAGAATCATATGACAATACTTTCAAAGAAAGAAAGAGGCCTCAGAGATACTCTAGTTATGTGACACTATTGAGCGACATCATTGATGCAGAGCATTCTAGCTATGAAGAAGTATCCAAGAAGAAACGGAAGGAGAATACCACTTCAAGAAGAATGATGTCTAGGATGCAATATCAAGCTATGAATGGAAGTTCATAATGTCTTCCATATGGATCTACTTGATCCAACATGCAGTAGATGGAAACATCATGGGATACAAGTAAATATTCGTAGCACGAGGCTTCTCATGGAAAGAAGGCATAGACTACAAAGAGACATTTGCATCCACTAGAAGTTAAGACACATGACAGGTAGAATCATGTGTGCAAATGAAAGAAGGCCTTGTATGAGCTCAAAAGACACCCATAGGATAACACATACATGAGGAGCTTGAAGATCACATAGAGTGATGAAGATCTTAACCTTTGCTACAAGGTTGAAGATGAAAGCCTATAGAGGATGACAAGATCACAGATGGGTGCGAGAAGAACTTTTGAAAATATTTAAGATAGAGGATCTTGGTATCCAGTGACGCTAGATGGATACATGGAATATTAGTAGCATAGGAAGCTACTTGTCACTCTGGTACAGAATGTTTTAATGCATAGAGTACGAAAGGAAGAGGGAGAATGATACTCCACTTCAGAGGGAGTGATTGCAGAAGATCCTAAGGTTTGACATGGTATGATAGGATGGACAACTTACTGATGGCTCTAGGATTTATTGAGAGTAAAGTGGATTCCAACCTTTACTTCAAGTTTGAAGGTGAAAGACCAGTGATGCTCCTGTTACATGTCAATGACTTCTTCCTGACAGAAAAGAGGAACTCATAAAGTTGCAAGAAGGAGGCTTGCTGTCGAGTTCAAGATGAAGGAATTGGATATGATGCACTTCTTTCTAGGCATGGAGGTGTGGTAGAATGCATATGGAATCTCCCTAGGACAAGGGAAGTATGTAGTCGAGATCTTGAAGAGGTTCAGGATGATGGACTGCAAGGCCATGACCACACCTATGGCATCGAACCTGAAGATATTGAGCGATGCTTCATCAGAGATGGTTGATGCTACGATGTATCATCAGATGATTGGGTCCTTGATGTACCTAATGAATATGAGACCAGATATTTTCTTTGCTATGAACACATTGAGCCAGTTGCTGACAGATCCGAGACATGTTCACCTGATTGCTGCAAAGCATATTCTAAGGTACCTGAAGGGTACAGTTGAGTATGGGATAAAGTATGATATGAATCATAATATTAAACTAGAGGGTTATGTACATTCAGATTGGGCAGTGCCATTGATAGGAAGAGCACTTAGGTTTGTTGCTTCAGTACGGGATCAGGTGTGATCTCTTATTTTTAGCAGGAAGGAGTCCTGCATGGCATTGAGTACAACTGAAAAAAAATTATTTTTCCACTTACTCGACTACTTGGGAGAGAGGAGAAGTGAAGCTCTAGTTTGTGATCCAGATCAAGATCTCTTGAAAGAGGGAGTTATAGCATAGTTGGTGAGATAGGTTGTCTAAGCATAAAATCCTGGCGAAGCTCATAGGTTGCTCAAACATAAACAGTCCTGTACGTTGTCCTCGAATGTAATCTGTCTTGGAAAAGATCACAAGTTATCCTTGGACATAATCATCCTTGATGTGATTCTATGCTAGAAATGGCTAGAGTGAATTTTCAGTATTCCACAGAGAAGCTTGGTGTTCTCCAAATCGAGGTTCCTTCCAAGGAGAAGCGATAAGTCTGTGTGCCATTTTGACATGGTGGTAGGTTGGGCCTTCCCATGGTCAGATGTATGTGTAGAGCCATTCTAACATGGTGGTAGGTGGGGCCTCCCATGGTCAGATGTAACTGTAGAGCCATTCTGACATGGGGGTAGGATGGGCCCTCCCATGGTTAGATGTAAGGGAATAGCCATTCTGACATGGGGGAAGGTTGGGCCCTCCCATGGTCAAATGTAAGGGTAGATCCATTCTGACATGGGGGTAGGTTGTGCCCTCCCATGGTCAGATGTAAGGGTAGAGCCATTCTGACATGGGGGCAGGCTGGGCCCTCCCATGGTCAGATGTAAGGGCAAAGCCATTCTGACATGGGGGAAAGTTGGGCCCTCCCATTGTCAGATGTAAGGGAAAATCCATTATGACATGGGGGTAGGCTAGGCCCTCCCATGGTCAAATGTAAGGGCTGGGCCATTTTGACATCGGGGCAGGATGGGCCCTCCCATGGTCAGATGTAAGGGCTGGGCCATTTCGACATGGGGGTAGGCTGGGCCCTCCTATGGTCATATGTAAGGGCTGGGCCATTCTGACATGGGGATAGGATGGGCCTTCCGATGGTCAGATGTAAGGGCTAGGCAATTCTGACATTGGGGCAGGCTAGGCCCTCCTGTGGTCAGATGTAAGGGCTGGGCCATTTTGACATGGGGGCAGGTCGAGCTTTCCCATGGTCAGATGTAAGTGCTGGGTAGGCCTTTCTGACTAGGTCATATATAAGCACTAAAGAAGATGAATACCTACATGGAGGTTAGGCCTACAACCCACCTGAAAAAGGGCTGGCTCTGTAGAACTTCCTATGACAAGTAGAATTGAGAGATAGCACTAGTTGATTGAGATAGCAGAAGCAGTGATGATGATGATCTAGTGATGATCCAACTTTGATGATGATATAGATTTGATGATGATCCAATGATGATCCATCTTTGATGATGATCCACTAATGATACATCTTTGATGATGATCCAGAGAAGAAGACTTTTGCTAATGAATTGTGTCAAGAGAATACCTTCCTAGTTAAGAGGGAGTGTTGATGTATTTGTAACTTCAGAATGCATTCACTTGTATATATTATGTATTGTACCCTGTTGTCCCTATCGGGAAGTATCATTAATTTAATTGAGTCATGTCATACCCTGATGTTCCTATTGGGAGAATCAATAATGTAAACAAGTCATGTAAATTCATAGAGGGTAACCCTCCTTATTGATCAAGGGTTAAATTCCCCACAGTTGTGGGGAACTAGGGTTGTTAGACTCTCCTAGAGAAGTCAGCCCTAGTGATTTAATGTAATTCGGGTCATTAGTACCCTATTTGTGGTTACTCGAGCCTACATACCTAAGTTAGGATTACTTGAGCCTACATAACAGAGTCAAATATTAAGTGAATGAAAGAATATAAATAGAGAGTGAGCCTCTCTACTTATCACACACACACTCACTCAACTGGGGTGCATGAGTGAGAGAGGAAGTGTTGGCACAAGTGAGAGACATCAGCTATTGGAGATCATCTTTATGTTTTTTGGTTTTACTATTTCTATTGGTGCTCATTCTATCTCTAAGGAATTTGCAGGGTTTTCTCCTTTATGATTTCTGTGAGGAAAATCTTTGTGTCTCTTGTCTCTTATGATTATTGTTGTGCATGTTATTCTCTTAGATAATATCCTAAGATCATATTTCTTAAATGATACAAATCTAACACGTAAATGATGTGTCCCCTCCCGATTGGATAACACGCTCGAATATTGAGAGGTACAAAAGTCACGTTGACAAAAAGCGATGGTTTATATGGCTGACCAATGTGACTGTAACCGTGTATTTTTGGATTTGATAATCAAACAGTCCGTTACTACTCCCAACACCTTGCAACTTCGATGTCTGCCAAGCACGAGTCAGCTAGATACAACTGCAACCTCCATAAGTGTCGACCATCACCACCAAGTACTCGTTCATCATTTATAGACCCTTTTATGTTCTGTAATTCATCCAATTGACATTTCCACCATGGCCTTATTTATGAAAAGCCTTGAACCATCTGAGGAGATCATATGTGATTGAATCTATGATGCTTGTGATCCTCATTTGCAGTTTTCCAGCATTAGTGATGCCCAACACCATTTTTCATCACCTTCCGAAGACCAGTCAAAACATTTAGTAAACTTAAAGTCATCCTTAATAGGGTTCACAATAGAACAATTTCCTCATTTCCCAGATATTGTCCAAATGGAATCCTCTAACTATTCCGCCATTGGGAATGCCATTTTAGATGATACCCACTCCCATGTCATCTATAAAATCACACCAAAATCTATTAGGGCTTCCCTCGGTCTCCTCGAAGCCCAATATTAGGCCCTGACCCCCCTCACTAGGTCAGAGGTTCTGTAGGTATTCAGGAAAGACGACCTAGAATCCAACAATAAATTGTTCCAGACCATTTTGAAGACCCCAGTTCCCTCAGAAACCCTTATCACCCCACTTTCCTCCGAATTGTTTATAAAGTGTGTTGTATCAGCCATATCCCTCTTGAGTCAAATCCTAGGTCTTGATAGTGATATCATTGTCTCTAAAGTAATTCTAGGCATTATCCCTTACTAGAGTCAATCTAGAGAAAGAATTAAGTTCAATTATTTCTAGGCCAGAGAAATAAATTCTCATCTTGAGAAGTTTCATTTGGATAAGAACTTTAGATACCAGGTGTATCTACTTTCCATCATAGTCAGTTCCAACCAGAAGATCCTTGAGGACATGGGTCCAAAATTGTTCAAAGACTGGCTCTGATCTCTCTAAAAGATCCAAGACTAGTTTTACACCCTGTTCATTGACAAAATTATCCTCAGCATCTCGATACTATTCAACCCTAAAGAGAAGAGGATATCAAAATACATGAAGGATTCCTTGTAGCAAGAGTGTATTGGAGATTGGTTCTTGATGAAGAGGTATTCTTTTATCAAGATATATGGTTTTTCGGCTGCCCCTTTCATGCTACCAATTTTCCTAACTCCCTCAATATTGGTACTAGAATTGATTAGGAAGAGGGTTTATACTAATGAGGAGCATTTTACTACTCACATGAAAGACTCTTGGATAAAATACCCTATTAATCTTGAGCCCTTCATTGTGAAGAAGCCAACATTGTTACCAATGGTGGACAAAGTTTTGATGGCCATGAAATTTTAGTCGACTCATGCATAGAATAATGATCCTAATGGTATCATTTCCAAGAGAAGGATCCAGGTGTAGAGGTCCATATTTATTCACTCCATGATCCTCGACTTGTCTTAGCAGGAAAATTCTCTTGCCTATGATTTTGATTGGACTCCTGTAGAGAAAATTCAGGACCCTAAATAAGTGCAATGGATGGTCCCATGTTGCTAGGGTTTTAGCCCTAGCTTGTGCGAATGAGCACCTACTAAGGAATATGGATTCCTTAGTAGCAGTTCAATGATATATGAATTAAATAATGTTAAACGGAAATAAAAGCTAATCTAGACATTCATAAAGCAATACGGTGAAGATTAAATAACATGAAGCAATACAGTGAAAAGTAAATAACAATCTTTATTGATGTTACCTCCAGTGAGGAGGTTGATGGAGTCCGTTGCGCTGGTCCGATGTCGGTGGCTTCGAGCTCCAAGCTGCTACTTCTCTTTCTCTGATGGTGGAAATGGGCCAAAAAGAGTTCTCAATGGTGAAAGTAGCTTAATGGTAAGCTAGGGTTTTAGGAACAATTTCGGCAGAGGCAGGATACTTATGATCATGGATAGGGAATAATGGGTCTCCATCACTTATTTATAAAACCATGTGGTTTAGGTCAGCTTTTTAGGGTTTCCTCTTTTTCCTCATTATTTTACATTTTTTATTTCTTTTTGGATATTTTTGGAGGAAAAAAGGATTTTATAGCCTTTTGGAGGCATTTTAAGCTTTTTGGTGACCTTTTAGATGGTTTTATGGGTTTTTGATGGAGATATGGTAGGAAAGTGGACAAATGAGCCATGTAATGGGGTAGATGAGGTAGTTAACCATTTTTGGGTGTTAACAGATTGCCCCCTGATGTGTGAGGGCAGGAGCTCATCGTATGGCCGATGGACATCATGAGTCATATTTGGTTTTTCTTGGGGTGTGGAGAAGAGAAGGAAGCAACTGAAGTCCGAGACACCGATCTCGAACAACCTGCAAGGACTGAAAAGTACATAACCTCAATAATGGATGAGGGATCATCTGATAATATGGATGAGGCGGGCATTCCCATGCTCGTATCAGAATATAACATAGCAATATAAATGGTCCTCAAATATTGAATGAGGAAAAACCTCAATATACGGACGAGGCGGGCATTCCCATGCTCGTATCAAGATACATAAAAATAACTGTGTATATCATGAGAGTCCAGAGGGGACATCAATCTGGAACATACTGCTGGGCTGACCATGTCTGAGCTGAACAACTGATGCACTGAAATGAGGTCAGTGCTACTGAATGTGGTTCCAAAGGAACTGATAAGCTGCTGGATCATAGTGACAATGGTCATAATCGCGATGGTGCGCTGTTCTGGAACTGAATCTGGGTACTCGAGGAAGCATGAAGTCGGATAGCTTCTGAATACAATCGTCGACCCAGCCTGGACATCCATGGGAACATATAACTGAGCGTTCTGAAGTGACTCACCAATGTGCTAGAGTCGGGGGAAATCCGGGGTCTTCGACAAATCATGGAGGGGACATAAATCCTGCGCGATTCTCAACGATGCGATCAAGGTGCTGATGTCGAGCATGTGAGAAACAATCATTCGGAGAGGCAATGATAAGTCCTCCCAAAATGATCCGTAGGCACTCACCACAGATGGTGATGGGTCCAAGGCACAGGGACCTCTGGGTCTATCCTCTGGAATAGAGTTGTTGTCGTCGACAGAGGGAGACCTGCAACTATCAAGGCAATGATGTTTCCTTGACAGGAGCGCGAGGTGAAAAACCGAACTGTGATAGTACTGATGGCAGGAGTGGTAAACTGGGGGGAACAACTGGGCAAGTAGAGTGAGTGGACTCAAACTTCCTTTGTTCAGAGTATGATGGCGGGGATGATCGGGCAGCATATGAAACTAGCTGGTGGTAAAGGGAACGTGTCTGTATTTATCTTGAGGGCGAATGGGCTGATGGAAACTCAGGTTGTGGTAAGATGGCAAGGAACTGCAGGGTACTCTGAACAAAGGCGACCTGATGGGGGTGCTGCCAAGAGGATTGATCATAGCGCCAAGAGGTTGGGGGGTGACTTCTTCATGGGTTATGGAACGAGAAGAAGTGTGGATATATAAAATGCTTCTGTCGTGTGGATTTTCCGAGCCCATGACAGTACATGCTCGTGGTTGCTTTCAATTTTAAGGAGTCTGAAAGCAAATAAGAAGACTCTGTATTAATGGAATGGTACTGTCATGTGGATTTTGTGAGCCCATGACAGTTCATGCTCGTGGTTGCTTTCAATTTTAAGGAGTTTGAAAGCAAATAAGAAGACTCTGTATTAATGGAATGGTACTGTCATGTGGATTTTGCAAGCCCATGACAGTTCATGCTCGTGGTTGCTTTCAATTTTAAGGAGTCTGAAAGCAAATAAGAAGACTCTGTATTAATGAAATGGTACTGTCATGTGGATTTTGCAAGCCCATGACAGTTCATGCTCGTGGTTGCTTTCAATTTTAAGGAGTCTGAAAGAAAATAAGAAGACTCTGAATTGAGGGAATGGTTAGGCAAGGAGGAAGTGTTCAATGAAGGAACATGTATGAGGACCAGAACTGAGGTTAGGGGGGAACACTGATGGGCCTCCTTGCGGGGTGAATGAATGGTGGCAAAAATAATGAAACATTTGCGGTATGACGGGAGTGGATGGCTCATGTAAAATAATCTGATGACGACCGATGTGGGCCGCAAATCAATGCGGCAAGGTGTAGGGGCGCACTGTTGTAATTGTACCAAGTGAAAGCGAGAAATGATCTCAAGAATCATCACAAGCTCGGAAAAATGAATCCGGTGATATAAAAACTGTTAGAAACGGAGAGCGGCCTGAGTGGCACGCAAACCGAGGCAACTATTGGTGTCTAAAAAATGGGAAAAAAATAATGTAGTCAAAAAGATGCAACGAAGTGACCATTATGATGGTCTCGTCATGCTGGTTTCAATGGTGGAAATGGTTCGAAAAATGGACTCCGTATGGGTACAGAAAAGCCGAAACAAGAAAAGGTCAACGGACTATAAATAGTAAGTGGGCCCAACATGACATGTGTCATTTGATTATTGGACTCTGATTCGTGCGCACAGTGGACCAGAGCTTACTTGTCTTTTCTGGATGATCTGACCGGTGGATTTCTGATTCGGGAGAGCCAGGTATTCCGTTAAACTAATACCTGCATTATTTTTTTGGGTTGGGGGGGTTGGTGGGGCTCATGTGATGTCTGTGTACGGTCAATAGGGGTGGACCGCGGGTTCATTTGGTCAAAACCGCGGTCGGATAAGACAGTCGCGGTTAGAAACCGCGACTGTTCGGCTTGACAGCCGCGGTCGGGACCGCGACTGTTAGGCTCGACAGCCGCGGTCTGGATCGCGACTGTAGGGCTAGACAGCCGCGGTCTGGACCGTGACTGTAGGGTTAGACAGCCGCAGTTTGGACAGCGACTGTAGGGCTGGACAGCCGCGGTCTGGACCGCAACTGTAGGGCTAGACAGCCGCGGTCTGTACCGCGACTGTAGGGCTAGACAGCCGCGGTCTGGACCGCGACTGTTGGGCTAGACAGCCGAGGTCGGGACCGCGACTGTAGGGATAGACAGCCGCGGTCTGGACCGCGACTGTTCTGGGTTATGGATAGGTGGGTAGGTCTGTTTATTTGGACATGAGCCTAATGAGACTTCTTTGTCTGATTTGCAGGATGCCACGGGTGATATGGCAGGAGAGGGAGATTCCAGAAGATCTGGTGACGGCCATCCGAGATGACCGTCGGGTGCGGAGCATGCTGGGGCTCTTCAGACTACTGAAGTTCGCGGAGATCCCTATGATACGGTCAGCAGGATTACTGCTGAACCGATTGATCGACTTCTGGGAGCCAGAGACACAGGCCTTTCGAGTACAGGGAGAGAGGGTGGACCTCACCCTGATTGATGTTTACTTCATGACTAGGTTGCCCTGCCTGGGGAGGGTAGCCGACACACAGCCGCGGGTCTCCACGGATCTGGATATAGATGACCTAGCAGTGTGGTTTGGCCGGGCAGATGCGAGGGTGCATCGGAATGCACTCCGGATTCAGGATTTACAGGAGCCAGCGGTACGTGCGATGGAATCCTGTGTGGTACGGATTTTGGGATCCCAGTCACCTGAAAAGGTGTCTGGGGGGCAGATGCAGATTGTAGAGCGAGTCCTGGCTGGGACTTACTTTGCGTGGGGCCAGATGTTCCTGACCTGCGTGCAGCGATAGCTGACCGCAGCGAAGGAAGCTGGCAAGGGATTCTGTTTTGGTTCCTTTCTAGTGGCATTCTTCATGGAGAGGGTCCCTACATTGCGGCCGTGTGTACCGGTCCGAGAGGGAGGTTTGAGGGAGCCTCGGATGATCCGGTGGGGGGAGATGATGCGTCGTCATGGTGGTGGTGATGTTGGCCGGTATTTTACAGATGAGTTGTACATGCACTGGCTCCAGTTACCACTGGTGCTGGAGGATTTTCCTTACAGAGACATGGACTACACAGGGGATCCAGATGCGCCACGGCCACCAGGACAGGCTTGGGGTCCAGATGGTATGTATGATTGTAATTGTGTTGTCCAATTTTTTATGTGATATATGATGTATGGTTGATATATAGTGACTGACAACTGGGTGTTTGCAGATGTGGGTCTGAGGCCGCCGCCAGATCATGTGCCCCGTAGAGGGGTTGTGGCCATGCCAGCTTTTCCTGGACGGGGGGCGGGTCATCGCCCAGATCCTGAGGGGGCACTGCATGCCTTACGGGGTCTGTTAGAGCAGCTAATAGAGGGAGTGACTGACCGGGGGTGGCGAGACCTAGATCCTGCTGTTATTCAGGATTGCTTGGAGGCGCCGCGCGACTTCAGATGGATTGCGATCCGTGTGGCTCTATTGGCGGACCGTGCACGGGCTCAGAGGCCTAGGCGAGATGAGCACTTGCCTGAGGAGGAGCATGGGGAGGATTCCGATGCTATTGACATGGATAGTGATCCAGGGTATGATTCCCATTAGGGAGAGAGCAGGGGACTCTCCCCGATTTTTGTAGCTACGGCTTGTAGTATATGAGGCTTGATGGATGTATATGCCTTTTTTGTATAGCTGAGTACCGGGTACTCAGGACATGCATAGTTTTGTAACATATATTTTTTGGATATGTATATATTTATGCACGTGGATGCACTTTTTATGGTGATATTGGCTTGGTTGTATGCACATGGATGCGCTTTATGATGTTTGATGTGTTTGTATTGCACATGGATGCAAGTAGTCTAGGGTGTTGGGCACGTGGATGCCCCCTGCGTATTTTATGTGATGCAGTATGATGTATGTATGATTAGGCACGTGGATGCCCTATGGATATTTATGTTTTATGTGTATGGATGCAAATGTTGATGTAATGCAGTCTTTTTGGTGTTTTGTATGGTTGGATGAGATGTTATGAGGTAATGATGCATGATGGAGGTGTTACATAGTGTGATTGATATGCCAGTCTATGACATTGTTTTCCATTTGATCG
>LPNX010336408.1:156599-545620 GCA_001517045.1 Pseudotsuga menziesii | reverse complement strand
CTTTGGAGCGTGTTTTGGTAGCTTCGATATTCTGGAGAGTGGCACGACGATCTTCATCGGCTTGTTCGAGGGATAGCAGACGTTGCTCAAGGGGGGGGGTTATCGGGGAGGAGCTCAACAGCGATGTGTAAGGCAGGTATCTGACACTCAATGGGGAGGATAGACTCTACACCGTGAACCAAATGAAATGGGGTAAAACCAGTGGCGGTCTTGGTGGATGTACGGTAAGCCCGTAAGGCAGGAAATAGCATATGGTGCCAATTTGACTTATGCCGATCGACGGTGCGTTGGAGTATGGTTTTCAGGATTTTGTTAACTGCTTCTACTTGACCGTTCCCTTGGGGGTAGTAAGCCGAGGAAAATTGGTGTTCGAACTTGAGGAGGGTGGATAACTCGCGCCAAACACGATCTTCAAAATGTGATCCGTGGTCGGATACCAACTGTTGAGGGACCCCGAATCTAGTGATGACATGGTTGAAGAAGAAACGGGCAGCAGTGTCAGCCTTACAATTGAAGGTGGGCATGGTTTCCGCCCATTTGGTGAAGTAATCGATGGCGACAATGATGTACTTATGGTCGTTCGCTGATGTGGGTCTACACTCCATGAAGTTGATGGCCCACTTACAAAAGGGACCAACGGTGACTACTGGGTGTAACGGAGCAGGTGGTGTCCGAGCTTTGGGGGTGAAAAGTTGGCAGTTATGGCAATTCTTGACTACATTGATGCAGTCGGTGAATAGTGTGGGCCAAAAATATCCGGTGCGGACGACCTTTTGGGCAGTGGCCATCCCTGAGAAATGGCCGCCGCAGGCACTGCTATGACAATCATTAAGGACTTGTTCAGCTTCCTAGTGTGTAAGGCAACGATGAAGAATTGTGTCGATTCCTCGCCGGTAAAGGACATATCCAATGAGGAGGTAGCGAGAGGCATGGTTACAGATACGACGACGTCTGTTCCGAGTGACTGTGGGTTGAAACTTCTGCGTTCGCAGGTATAACAAGATATCGCCGTACCACGGGTCATCGGACGAGATGGTAAATAAGTGATTATCGGGTAACTCTTCGGAGATAGGTGGGGCTGGGATAAAGGAAGGGAGATCTGTCATGAGCTGGGAAAGCGCAAGGGCTTTGGTGCTCTTGGGTGTTCAGAAAGTGAGGTCATATTCCTGGAGGATAATGACCCATTTAGCCACACGACCTTGCAGGAGCCGCCGGTTTAAGAGATAGACCATGGGGTTAGAGTCGGCGACGACTGTGGTATGACTAAGTAAAATGTAGTGTCGCAATTTTTGGACGGAAAAGACCACTACTAGGGCTAGTCTCTCCTCATGTGGATAACGTAGGGGTGGGTCGGACAAGGTCTGGCTGACGTAGTAAATGACATGTTCTTGGCGTGAGGCGTCTTCTTGGACCAAGACTCCTGACACAGCATACTTGGATGCCGAGATGTAGAGGATGAATTCTTGAGAGAAATACGGAGGGGAGATCAAGGGGGCTTGTGTGAGATATTTCTTGAGGGCATTAAATGCAGCTTTTGCTTGCTCGTCCTAGACAAAGGGTACTTAGGTATGGAGTAGGCACAAGAAACCATGAACGGTTGTGGCGTAATCGGGAATGAAGCGTCGAAGGAAATTAGATCGCCCTTGCAGACTTTGGAGCTGCCTGAGCATTCGGGGAGAGGGAAGGTCTAAAATGGCTTGGACTTTCAGTGGATCAACAGTAATTCCTTTGTGGGAAACTATGAACCCCAACAATCGGCCTGCCGGAATGCAAAAAACACACTTGTGTGGGTTCAAGCGGATCTGATATTTGCGACAACGTAGAAAAACTTGCCGAAGGTCGTTTAGGTGGTCTGTTCGTATTCGGGAACGAGCTGTAAGGTCATCTAAGTATACGAGTAGGACTTGGACCAAATCATGAAAACAATAGGTCATGGCCCGCTAGAATGTTGCACCAGCATTTTTGAGGCCGAAGGGCATAACACGATAGGCAAAAGTGCCCCATGGGGTAGTAAAGGCGGTCTTGTATTGGTCTTCCTTGCGGATTTGTATCTGATTATATCCGGAAAAACCGTCCATGAATGAGAGGACTTCATGCCCTGCACACGCATCGATGAGCTGGTCAATGAATGGCGTAGGGAAATTGTCTTTGGGACAGGCGTGGTTTAGATCTCGGAAGTCAGTGCATACTCTAAGGGTGCCTTGTTTCTTGTTGACAGGAACAGGGTTTGAAACCCATGTGGTATAAGCAATAGGATAAATGAATCCTGCTGTGCGAAGTTTCTCGATCTCTGTTTTTATAGCTGGAAGTTTGGAGGGGTGTATGGGACGCTGTTTCTGACTAACGGGGGTTATATCAGGCCATGTGTCAATGTGGTGTTCTATAATGGCAGGGTCAAGGCCAGGAATTTCGGTATAGGACCAGGCAAAGACATCACGGAATTCTTTGAAGAGTGCTTTGTACTCTTCAATCTCCTGCTTAGTGCAAGATGCTCCTAAAGCGATAAGTTCGGGGGTGCCCCCGGGGGCAGCAAGATCGATTTGGATAACAGGTGAGATGTTGGCCATGTTACCCTCTTCGAAGGCGTCAGGAGCAGGAATAGGGTCCTTGAACCAGTCGACCTTCGGGGGAAGGAAGTCTTTGGATTCCACTACAAATTGAGGAGCAGCGCTAGAAGATGATTCATCTGGGAGAAAGTATGAACGATGATGCATGTCATCCCATGGATAATCTGGGGCGGTGAGAGCCTCAAGAATTTCTTCATCACTGTGGAATGTTCAGGTTGTCAGATCGGTTGCCGGGGGGGTGGTGATGGAAGACAATATATAAATGGTCTCGAACTCTCCGGAAGAAGAAGAGTCCGGGGGGTGGATTTCCACAATGGGGAGTTGGGTTGCCTCAAGATCCAGATCTGAGGGGAGGATCTCTTCAATGGTGAGGTTTGCCGTCTCCAGATCCATATCTGGGGAGTGGATCTCCGTAATGGTGAGGGGCGCCGTCTCAATATCGATATTGTTCATCTCAAAGAGAGCTATTCTGTACTCGGGGAGATCGAGACAGTGATGGGAGTAATGCCCGTAAACATCACATAAGGCACATGAGTGGTTAGTGCGCAGGGATTTTTCGCGAGGCATAGGGGTTGGATCTAGATGGACAACCGGGATAGTGGGGTCGTCGTCGAGCATTTGCATGTATTCCTTTAATGGTGGTAAATGAGGACATAGGTGAGTCGCATGGCCCAACTCATCGCACAGCGCGCATTTGGGAGGGGCACGGAATACAGGGGGGTTTTGACTGTCTTAGGAGGTGGGACAGCAGTGTAAGGTTGGGGGCCTCTGCCCCTAGTGGGTTTGGTGAAAATAGGGGGTGGTTTCGTGGGGGTTGACGAGGTAGCGACACCGAGAGGTGGTTTCGCGGGGGTTGATGGGGTAGCGACACCGGGAGGTGGTCGACTAGTAGTGGCAATGGGTTACACCGGTTGCAGGACGACATCTGGTGTCGGCGGACGAACTGGAGGTGAAAGATACCAAACGGGTAATCCTAGGGTTAAACCAGGGAGGCTAAGGGTAGCCATGATTGGGGCACTAACCACTCCTGAGGGAGGGAAGAGGAAAGGTATGGTATGTATGGGTGTGGCACGAATGTGGCTAGGTACCAAAGGGGGTTGAGGTAACAATGGTGGTTGATTACTAGGGGTTCTCGTGTGGTGGGACAGAGTCAATAGGTTGGCCACTTCAGTAGTAGATGATGGTGGTGGGAGAGATGGAAAAGTGGAGGTCATCGGTGTGTCTGAGTAAACTCCGGGCCCCACAGAAGAAACCAAGGAGGTGGTGGCATGCGGAATAAGTTGCTCAACCATGGGGAGCATGGGCTCTATAGAAGAAACGGCTGTGTTGGGGGCACCCGAGATAGTTTGTTCAATCATGGGGAGAACATTTTCGGGTGTCGCGGCGGCCTTGGGATCGTGGTACGTGAGTTGGTCAACTTTGACCACGCGTCCCTCATGAGGGAACATCATGATGCGAAAAACGGTAGAAGCAACTGGCCGCATAGCATACATGTAGCTGCAACCAAGTAAAAGGTTGTAGTCAAGCTGGGCATTGATAACCTCGATGTTTATCAGGACCATTTTACCAGCTAGCTGGACGGGGACATTGGTTAATAGGCCTTGTGGTTGAGCTGAACGGCCGTCGTAGGCTCGCAACGTAGTGGAGGATGGTTGGAGAGGGGGGGATCCCATTTTCTGCCAGATGGAGATGGGCATGACACATGTAGAGGCACCTTCATCAATAATGCATCGATCGACGACAAAATTCTGGATGGAGACAGAAACTTGGAATGATAAATTGGAGGGCAGGCGGGGTTCGGATTGGTCCAAATCATATGCCATTAACTGCGAATCATGTGGATCGATAGCCCCAATGGCTGAGAGTAAAGTCTTACTGTGAAGGGCAATTTCTTAAGACTTCTAACGCAGACATGGCTGTGGGAGATTGGGCTAAATCGTTTACGATGTTGTAGTTTGACGCAGCCCGCGCATTGGGGTTGTTATTGATACGGCGAAGTGGGAAACGGGGTGCTTTGGGAGTTCCATCTAGTGGAGGTGCATGTATACGTAATGGCTGATCAGTGGGATGAGCATTAGTGGGGTTATTGGCGGGTGGTGCTTCCGGGGTGGAGCCATATTGGTTCCGCCGGGTCTGGAGGTTGACCTCATCGGAGGACATCATCAACAAATGGTGGGTACCTGAGTCAGACGGGGGTTGATCAGGCGCAGCGTAAGTGATTTGTTGGATAGGCGCAGTATCTTGAGGGGGAGCCAATGGTTCAGTGTTCACTAAGCCTTGGTTTGGTAAGGGGTTTTGCAGCACCAAAGGTGGCTGCTGAGGCTGTGGGGGATTGGGTGGTGCTTGAGGAGCCGCCTATCCTTGGCGTTGTACATCAGCAGCCAAAAGTTGCCGAGCCCACTCCATGTGGGGGAAAAAATGTATGTAGTGGCCATAGACCCCGCAAACAGAACAAGGGAAGTTTGTTCGCAAGTTGGGGTTTTTAGCCTGCTTGGGCGGGCGATCAGGGTTTTGGTTGGTAGGGGCCGCGTTATTATTAGCAGGGAGATTAGGGTGTTGACCAGCTTGCTCGGTCTGCTGGTTGTTCCCCTGATTTCGGCCCCTGTCGCGGTTTTGTTGGCCCTGGTTGCGTTGGTTTTTCTGGTTTTGCGGCAGGTTTTCTTGGGCGTAAACCTGCCCTTGGGTAGTAGGTGGATTCTGAGTTTATGCAGGTGCAGGAGCAGGCTGCAGTGGATAATATGGAGGTGGAGGCTGCACTGGCGCGGCTACTGGAGGGGGTTGTTGATAGTGCTGTGGAGTGGGTTGTGGGTTTGCCGCAGGGGCTGGCTGTGGCTGATAATAATGAGGTTGGGATTGTGGCGGCGCAAGAGCTGGTGCATCATGCTGGTGATAGTATGGCTGAGGTGCGACCGGGGAAGGGTAAGCGGAAGTCATATTTCTGAAACACTGAGGTGGACATGAGGGTCCATGGGTATGGTGTTGATGGGGCATGTGAGTGTACGAGTTGGTTGCTCCGGACTGTGATGTAGCCCATGAAAGTTCAGGTTCAGGAGCAGGACGGGCTATGGAAAAGGGCTGAGGCTGCGAAGAGAGGCGGCCAATGATGCCATCGGCAGCGTGGGATGCCCCCGGTGCATCGTGATGTGGGGGATCGCCTCGAGGGGAGTCCGGTATGATGGTGTAAAGATAACCCGACTGGGCGTAAATGAGATCAAACTGCTGGGCCTTAAGGATAGCCTCTTCTTCAGTCTGGGGTCGTTCGGCTGCCACATCCTTAGCAATGAGCGGAAGGAGGGACTTGAGGAACCAATCTAGGAAGATCTGGTCATCTATCTTGATTTTGCATAGGCTACGGCGTCGTTGCCATTCATGGATGTGGTCTGTGATATGGGTGGCCATGTTCTGTCTGCATGATAGGAGGATCTCGACGCCTGCATCATAGCGAACAGGTAACTGGAAGAACTGGAGGAAGGTCGAGGCCAAGGACGTAAAGGTGGTGTGGGTTCCGTGGGGTTGCTCGATATACCATTTGGCAGCCGAGCTAGTGAAAGTGCGCTGTAATAAACGGAGGCGAATGGAGTCGTCTACTATGGAATTGGAGGAACACCATAGATGGAAAGACATGATATGGTTCTGTGGGTCCTCACCTGCCTTACCCTCAAACTTAGGGATGTCAAAGGGGAGTTTGGTAGGCATGTGGGGCCACACAGGGTTGTGCCGGATGGGGTCGTTGGTTAACCTGGCTAGGTCAGGTAGGTTGAGGCTAGCCATGTATGGAAAAATGGATGAAGGGTGTGGCACGGTAGTGGGTTGGACCACGTTGGGGCCCATGCCCCCAGGTGGAGGGGTCATGTGAGGGAAGTTACCCCCAAGTGGGGGAACTACGGTGGTATGAGAAGGTCCTGCGCCACCAAGGGTGGTAGGAGTTACTAATGGAGTGGGTATGGGTATTCTTGCCGTGGGAATAGGTATAGTGAGGGGAATGGTAGACAGGCCTCCTGTGGAGGGCATACCCATGATGGGTGTGGTAACTGGTGTAGAGGCGGATGTACCGCCGGTGGTCCCTATAATGAAGGGATTAGGATTCATGCCAGCCATGGGGCTAGTGGGGGCAGTGTAAAGAGTGTTCTCGGAATCTGGTGACGGAGTCCTATGCCACTGACGAGTGGAGTCGAGTGACAAGGCTCGAGATCTACGGTGATGACAGGTGGTGTCAAGTGAACCGTGCTGTGGGGGCTTGCCTCTGAGGCGACGAGAATGTCTCAGAGAGTCAATGGTGACAAGTGGTTTCAAATATGTGGGTTGTGGTGTCGAAAAAACAACTCAAAAACCCTAATGCAACCGTGTGTGCAGAAGGAGAGCTCGAAAAATAAGGCACTCAGGCCAAAAAACAACTCAAAACACCTAGTGTAACTGCGTGTTACAATAGGCAGAGTGTCAACAAAGTGGTCAGAATACCAATAAGCAGTCGGTTTCCTAAAAAAGAAAAAAAAATCGGTGGACTCACTAGACCCAGAGGAGGTAAGGGAGCATGCAAACACCTAACTAATAGTATTATGACTCAACTAAGTATATCCTCTGCAAGGTGATGAAATCCAAGTCAGACAATATAAATAGGAAAGTCAAATGGCTAAAGTATCCCCCTACCAGGAGGGACACCGGGTACGCAAACCTAGAAGTATGGCAACTAAGATACCCCGTTCATGACACGTCCATAAAGGTAAATCTGCCGCTTGGTCCTTTTACCGCAATAATCCCTATACAGGGGTATTCCGAGAACTATGAAAGGTAGCCCTTCAGTTACTGAATGGATTTCGATATTCCACTCAGACTTCCGGAACCAATCTCATGACTTCAACCCTCCTAAGGGAGAGGCCCTCTGATAAACTGGTTGTGACCGTGTCAAAAAATACTAAGGGATTTTGGTTCCCTAATGGACAACAACTATGTCTCACGTGTAAATAACCGAGGGGTGTTATTGGTAGCCTATCCCCCCGATCCTACCTAACTACAAAATTCTTTTGTGTTCCTCAAATGAGGTTATAGTGTTGGTTGAGTTAAGTAGATTTTAGGTCTCACTTGAATTAGGGGATAGATTGTGTGCTGGTGAGGTTATGAATCCAAAATAGAAGTGCCAGGGCAACTTCCTCAATAACAATAATAATGTATGAAAAACTGTAATAAATAATGCGAATTTTTTCTGAAATAAATAATGCTAAAATCTTTTAAGCAATGCTGTAAACAAGGGACAGAAATGGCTGTAGGGCTGTAAGTGGAACAGGTGGCTGTGCAAGTGCAGGAAAATGGAAGCAAAGTGGCTGGATTTCGGCGCAGAAACAAGGGCAAACAAAAAAAATAGTTCGCGGACCGCGGGTATGGGGCGGACTCGCGCGGTCGGACCGCGGGTTTGAAGGCAATAGTCGCGCGCAGATCATGATTTTTTAGCTACAGTGGCGGTCGAACCACGGGTTTGGGGTGAACAGGCGCGGTCGGCATGCGGTTTTCTAGCTAAACAGCTGCGGTTGGGCCGCGGGTTTTGAGGAAACAGTCGCGGTCGGGACGCGGCTGTGGAAAAAAAAATGGCGGTGTACGGCGGCCGAAAAACGACAGCTGAAAGTACAAAACGGAAAATAAAATGAATAAAAAAGATAGCGGAGTCGCCAAAACTGTTGCTAGGGTTTTAGCCCTAGCTTGTGCGAATGAGCACCTACTAAGGAATATGGATTCCTTAGTAGCAGTTCAATGATATATGAATTAAATAATGTTAAACGGAAATAAAAGCTAATATAGACATTCATAAAGCAATAGGATGAAGATTAAATAACATGAAGCAATACGGTGAAAAGTAAATAACAATCTTTATTGATGTTACCTCCAGTGAGGAGGTTGATGGAGTCCGTTGCGCTGGTCCGATGTCGGTGGCTTCGAGCTCCAAGCTGCTGCTTCTCTTTCTCCGATGGTGGAAATGGGCCAAAAAGAGTTCTCAATGGTGAAAGTAGCTTAATGGTAAGCTAGGGTTTCAGGAACAATTTCGGCAGAGGCAGGATACTTATGATCATGGATAGGGAATAATGGGTCTCCATCACTTATTTATAAAACCATGTGGTTTAGGTCAGCTTTTTAGGGTTTCCTCTTTTTCCTCATTATTTTACATTTTTTATTTCTTTTTGGATATTTTTGGAGGAAAAAAGGATTTTATAGCCTTTTGGAGGCATTTTAATCTTTTTGGTGACCTTTTAGATGGTTTTATGGGTTTTTGATGGAGATATGGTAGGAAAGTGGACAAATGAGCCATGTAATGGGGTAGATGAGGTAGTTAACCATTTTTGGGTGTTAACATCCCAGCTACTCCCTTGCCACTAAATAGTGATGGTAGAAGCATAAGGTCTCGTTCAGAAGTGGAGGATATGGAATGCGATGAATAAAATCCTAGCAAGAATCCTAGGATAGACGTAGAGGAGGACATAATTGACCTAGATGAGGAGTTTGATTTTGAGTTTGATTCCCTCAAGACAATGATAGAAGAAGAGCCTGCTACTGAAATCCCTTCTGGAGTGGAGGTAGAAAATCAGGTGGTGGTTGCACGACCACTAGTAGTTGGGAAACCAGTCACTACATGATCAAAGAAAAATCTCTCAGGAGCTCCATAGTCAAAGAAGAAGGGAGATGTAGATCCTTTCCTCAAATATCATATATACTCCTTCACCTCTATTGCTGAAGGACAATTCAAGGCTGAGAAGAAGATGTTGGATATCTATGGGAAACTCAAGGAGAAGGCCAAAACGGAGACTCGGAGGAAATCCAAGGAGTTGGGGAAATTGTTAGGTACCAAGACCTCTTTCATTACTACAAGGAATCTTACAACTATCTCTTTGAATCTTTCCATCGCTAATGAGGAAGGAGTGTCATAGGTCGAGTTCAAGATGGACTAGTTCTCGATCCTAGAAAAGATTGTTTTCCATAAGGGAGTTAATGATCTCATCTATGATGACCTGACCAAGGAGGCATTGGCCCATCTCAAGTCCCAACAGAGGGTGGATAAATTGGAAACCCAGCTAAAGCAAGAAAATGAAACAAATAAGGCTTGCAACCTGAAGGAAAAACTTCTATAGGACCTGGTGGCATACCTCACTGCACATAACTCTATTCCGTAGGCCCTTGCAACAAAACAACCTATTTCAACTGAACAAACTGTTCCTACAGGGAATCCTGCCTCATCAGATAATCCTCTAGAAAATATCCAAGATTACAAAAAGAGGAACAAGATACCTATCAAGTACATCCAACTCCCTCCTCAAATTGTGCAATTGCAAGGAGAGATTGAGACGTTGCAACATCATGTTTTGGATCTGAAAGGCCGCCTTGCTGTGTTGGAGGATGACAAGTGTACGTGGGAAGAATAGAAGTGACAAATGCAGGAAATAATCGATGATTCAAATGAATACAACACCCTTGAATATATGTCACCTATTTCTCTGGTGATCGAAAACATGGCTGACATGTCCCTAAAGGACCTGGAGATCACTCAATTAAGGGAAGCAAATCAGGAGCTTAAGGACAAGATCACTGCAAAGGAAAGTGAAGACTCTTCTAGAGATATTAAGAAACTAAAAGATAATATAGCCAGTTTTGAATAAAGGATCATAGGCTGAATTCACCTGCAAGGTGCTAAGCTTCTGCTTTGGGATGCATTTATAAAAGAGATAGCCCCATTGGGGAAACACCTGGTCATGTTGGATGAAGAGAAGCAAGATTCTATGGAAAAAATCAAGAGATGTAAATCCCTATAAGAAATTTTGGTAATGAGGCCTAGGGGTGAGTCCCAAAAGGAAATTACTTTCCTAAACGCAACATTTGGGCAAGAACTAATTGATCTCAGGGCCACTAACAGGATCACACTTTTGGTGGCAGCAAGAAATATGAGTACAAAGCACAACCTATTGCAAAATGCATTTCCAAGGATTGAAATTATGCATCAAGTGTTGGAGAAGTTCAACAAATTATCAAGCCTTTGTTTCAGAAATGATTTCCTGAGTTCTGATGTCCTGATGGGAATTTGATCCCTTAAAGCAAGTACCTTGAGCTGTTGAATCAGGAAAGAGTGAACCATTCGAATTTTGAGAATATGGATGGAGGGCTAAAGGGAGAATTTATTGCTAACAAAATCAGTGAGGAATTTGAGTTGCTGACTTAGTTCCAAAAGATCACATCTAGTCTTCCTAATGTCAGTCATAATCCCTTGATTGATATGTATGTTGTCGTGAAGGAGTTGTTTGAAATGACAATCCCTACAGATCAACTCTGGAAGGACATATAGAGGTTCATAAATCAACAAATCACTGGAGTGGCCAACAACTGAGTCAACAAATGTCGTTCAAAGGTGTTATGAGCAGTCCCTTTCACCAAGCGAAACTAGAAAGCCCCAGGTGTCAAGAATTCCCATTTTGATCAATCACATCCAACACAGCGTGCCTTCTCGAAATTTTTAATGGGAATGATGCATCTGCCACATCAGAGTTTTTTAGGATTTAGGATGTACTTTTGGGTTGATTCCTATAATGTAACTAATTTTTATACCCTTTTTTGAGATACGTATCGGGGGTAAAATTACAATAAATGTAACCTCTATAGAGGAGCAAAGGGTTCGACATTCATTTTTAAGAATATGTGCTTGGTTTTCTAGCTCTGCAACTTTTCTTGGTAGAGTTAATGAAAAGTATGCCCTCAATGTCTGATATTCATCATGGTGTTCAATGTTCAGTCGTTTTTTCCTATATGCTTCATTTCCATGTTTGTGTAATTTCTGCTATGCTTTTCTAATTGCATTTAAGGAATTTGTTCTCTGTCAAGCGATCCTTCCATTAGATAGTGCATTTTTTTTGTTTATGATAAATGTTTAGAATTCATCCTCTGTTAGATACTCTATTTCAGCTATAACCCTTTATTGGTGCTTTTTCTAAAGGTGTTTTAGGAGATTCATCCACATATAGGTGGATCCTATCTCATTTGGCTTCTTCTCATTTCCCCCTTCCATCTCTCAAATATATTTTGTTGAATACTACCACGTATTTTTCCTCAGACTATCAAGGTTATCAATCGTCATTGTTTGTTGTAAGTCCTTCAATGTTTTAGGCTTTGAATCCATTTCCCAATTGTGCTTCTTTTTCATCTATCTTACACTCTTTAAATTCCAAACAATCTATTCCCATTAGAAATATATCCTTATGAATGCTTGTTTAAAGCCAAATGTGTATGTGAATGTTCTTCTGACAAAGAGAGATCCCTCTCTGAATGTATAGGCTAGAATACAGTCTAAATATTGGTATGAAATGGTTACCCTAGTGATTCTCCTACCACAACTATAGGAAAAAAAATTTGGGTGATAATAGTGTCAACATGGGAGTTGATATTAAATAAGAACAAAAGGAGGAGGAAATATTCTAGTAGCCATTATCGTTGTAGATTCATAGGTAACTCCATCGAGAGTATCACTTTCTTCGCATTTTCACTCTATATAAAATAGTAAGGCATGGTACTCATTATTGGATATTTTTTCCCCATAGTATATTTTTTGTCATTTATGTGGATTGTTTATTTCATTTCTCTAGTTATTTCTCATTTAGTTCCATTTTATTTAACATTCAATAGAATTAAGGTAATAAAAATAACTAAGTTGTATCATCCATTGTTATGAATTGTTGCAGTGGAATATCCATGGAAGTTTATGGATCATATTGGTACCAGATCAATATTCTTTTGGGTCTTGTAGGAAATTGCAAGATCTATTAGTTGGAGAAAAATAGTCTTCAAACCCTCATTAAGTCGCAGTTCTTCCCTATCGGGTATGTACATGACTAGTGGATCCATTGGCATTACTTCAGGAAAAGGAAAGGTTAGAGTGTGCAAGTGTACGCCATCAAATTTAGGAAGATGGCTATAATGTTGGGTATCTCACGCAATAATCCATAGGTACTCCTCAAGCATCTGGGGGGTTTACATAGTCATTTACAAAATCAATTATTGGTCTTTAAACCCACTACAATTGATGGAAACAAGATGCTTCCAAGGAGGGGATGAAGAAGTGGAAAGGAAAATATAATAATATTATAACCATGGAACATCAATCCAAAATTCTAAGAAAACACTATAACCATTGTAACATAGATGGACATACTGAAGAAAGTGTCATAAGATACATCCAATGTGGATCTCTAACAACCACAAGAAGGATGATAAGAAGAAGAACCTTCTAGCCAAAGATTCAAGCACATAGGTAGAGAGAAGCTCAGACATGGATGAGAATATTGTATGCACTTTAGTGTAGGAGTTTCATATAAGTATCTCTCATCACAAGGAAGAGAATTATATTACCAAAAATCTTCCATATCAAGATATAGATCAAGAATACCAAGGTAGATTTTCTATTCGGTTATTCTTCATAGGATAATCTCATAGCATAAGATATAGTAACTAATATTAGATTTGAATTAAATTATTACCCTAGCCCCTATCCATTGGGATTGGTAATTAAATACACACAACTTATAGTCACAAAACATTGCAAGATTAAATTTCCATAAGTGCAGATTATATTGATGAAATGGAGGTAGACATAGTACCCCTTGATGCAAGATTAAATTTCCATAAGTGTTTGGAAGTCCCTAAATATATAAGAGGGATGTGATATTCAGGAGGAGAGAAAATGAATATCTCTTGATCATGGATGTGAAATATTTCATCATCAATGCAAAAATAGTAAATAAAAAAAATATCTAGTAAGTTCCAACCAAGTGAAAAAGATAATCAGTTTAAGTAGAAAGTTTGTGTTTATCTTCTTGAGACATAATCATCAAGAAGGTGAATTGGTAAAGGTAAAGGGATATCTGAAGGGATGTACCAAAGAGAGGAAACACTAGTTGGAGAATATTTTGTAGGAATATATATCATTCTTCCATGTCCCTAGAGGGATACCTAATTATAGCGAAGTGGAGCTTGATATACCACGACTGGTAGATTCTCTATTGTCGAACATCAGAATGTACATATAGATTTTTTTGGAAGCAGAATAAGTGAAGAAGTACTTGTAGTAACTATTGGAGAAAGGAGTAACCTCTCCAAGTACTTAACCTTATGGGTCACCTATTATCATAGTACCCAAGAGGGATGAGACTTGGAGGTTGTATACTAGCTACAAATCATTGAATAAGATCAACCTCGCGAATTAATATTCTCTTCCCAAAACTGATGACTTTCTAAATCAGTCGCAGCATGCCAAGTGCTTCACCAAGTTGTATCTCAAATAAGGATTCCACTAGGTATAAGTGAAATAAGAAGACACCTAGAAGGCCGCCCTCAAGACTAGGAAAGTTCTATGTAAATTGTTAGCAATCCCTTTTGGTTTTTGTACTGCACCATCTACATTTATGCATTTGTTGAATGATGTATTTCATCCCTACATAGATTCAATTGTGACTTTGGATGATATATTGGTTTATATTGCTACCTAGAAATTGCATATCTCACATCTTATCAAGTGTTGGAGACCTTGAAAAAACATCAATTGCTAACAAACCTCAAGAAATGTGGATTTTTTCATCAGTATTTGGTGTATTTAGGGTATGTTATTGGTGGAGGATAACTTGAGAGTGATATTGCAAATATGGAGTCCATCATTAAGTGGCCTACTCTTACAAATGTCACTAAAGCTAGGATCTATTTGTGGACAACAAAATACCTTCTAAATTTTATAGCTTCTTTTTTTACTATGGTTGCACATCTCCCATTCCATAACATCTAGCAGCAAGGGGTTCTAATGGGGGAATAAATGACAAAAAACATTTGAGTTTCCCAAGTGAAATACCATTCAACCACCAATTATTACATTGCCTAACTTGCATAATCCTTTCAAATTGGATACATATGCAACTCGGTATGATATGTGAGCAATTTTGATGTGAGGGAGGCTAATATTCTATCATTCCAAAATTTTCCATGGCGAAGTCCTAAACTAGATTACATACAAAAAACACTCTATACCTTGGTTAAAGTTGTTAGTAAGTGGACGCACTATATGATGGGAAAGGATACCATCATTCACACTGATCACTAGCCACTATAGTGTTTGCATGCTTAGAGTAGGCTATGGAAAAAATGACACCACAAGTAGATGGGATTTTTACAACAATTCCATATAGTCATGAAATATAAGAATGCCAGTACAAACGAGCTGGAATACATTCTCTCGAAGCCACCTATAGCCAAGACCATGAATTTGGGTAGTATTATGCATATGTATCCTTATACCATGATGTATACAAGGAGGAATAGAAAAAATATAACGACTTCAAGGAGGTATTTTAGCATCTACAAGGACAATACCATGTAGAAGGAGGTGACAATAAGGTTGAGTATCATCTCCAATATGGGTAACTCTACAAGTTGAACAAGCTCTATGTTCCTAAAGGTAAGTGATTGCAACTCATGAGAGAGTCTAACACCTCCAAAATTGCAGGGAAATTTGGTGTTGGGAATACATATTCCAATTGTGAAAGGTATGTTTATTGGGATGGAATGGAATAATAGGTAACTAGGTTTATTAGAGGATGCATATTTAGCTATATAAGAAATACTAGTAACAGGAAGCAAGGAATTAAAGGAAATTTGGGGTCTAAAATGGGCCTTATAATAAAATGAACCAACAATAAATTATTGTGAGTTGGAATTCAAGAACCAATAGAATTTTAATAAAATGAGTCAACCATAATGGTTGACTTGACATATTTGTCGTAAAAAAACTATTTTTTTGTTCGTATTTTCAACATATCTCTCTGTGTTTTTACTCTAATTTCGAGCGGGAGAGCTCGTTGGATGCAGAATTAAATTCTGCATCCAACGAGGACATGCAAAACATGCTTTTGACAGACCCCTCTACCCCAAAAACAAGAAATACCTAAAAATGTGATGATGACATCATCATCACATTTTTTGAGATATTTCTTATTTTTGGGGTACCGGGGTCCTTCAAAAGAATGCAGAGTGTGTCCTCATTGGATAAGGAATTTAGTTCCACATCCAATGAGCCCTCCCCCTTGAAATCTGAGTAAAAACATAGGGAAACATGTTGAAAACATAAACACATTTTTTTTTTAATTTCTTCCACCAAAATTAATAAATATTATTTTATTATTTTAACTATCATTTTATTATTTTCATTAGGAGGCCCATTTTAGACCTCAAATTTCCTCTAATGTCTATATTATCCCTTACATATTCCTACAATACCATGGGAGAGCATCTTCATAGATTTTATGGGTGGTATTCCAACCACTAAGAAGGGACATGACTATTTACTTGTTTTATTCGATTTATTTAGAAAGATGTGCATTATTATGCCTTGTAAAAATACCATTATATAATTTCCAAAACTCTATCCTTAATTGAGATTTGGGGCATGAAAAACCATAAAATTAAACCTAGAAGGCTATCGAGCTATGTTAAATATTGGGTCATTAGGAGGAAAATGGGTTCCATTCCTATGATGTTATTGTATTGTTCCATAGCTTAGTGTCAACATGGGAGTTGATATTAAAGAAGAACAAAATAATGAGGAGATATTTTAGTAGCCATTATGGTCGTAGAGTTACAGGTAACTCCATCGAGAGTAGTACTTTCTTTGTATTTTCAATCTATATAAAATAGTAAGGCATATTATTCATTAATGGCTAGGTTTTTCCCCATAGTGGGTTTTCCCACAATATATTTTTTGTTATTTATGTGTATTTATTTATTTATTTTCTCTAATTATTTCTCATTTAGTTACATTTTATTTAACATTCAATAGAAATAAGCTAATAAAAAGAACTAAGTAGTAAGATCCATTATGATGAACTGTCATAGTGGAATATCCATGGAATTTTATGGATCATGTTGGTACTAGATCAATATTCTTTTGGTTTTTTTTGGAAATTGCAAGATCTAGTAGTTGGTGAAAAATAGTCTTCAAACCCTCATTAAGTCACAGTTCTTCCCTATCGAGTATGTAGAGGACTAGTGAATCAATTGGCATTACTTCAGGCAAAGGGAAGGGTAGAGTGTGCAAGTGTACACCATCAAATTTAGGAAGATGGATATCATGTTGGGTATCTCACCCAATAATCCAAATGTACTCCTCAAGCATTGGGGGGTTTACATAGTCATTTATGAAAGTAATTGTTGGTATTTAAACCTACTACAATTGATGGAAACAAGACGCTTCCAAGAAGGGGAAGAAGAAGTGGAAAGGAAAATATAAGAATATTGTAACCATGGAACACCAATCCAAGGTTCTAAGAAAACACTATAACCATTGGAACATAGATGGACATGCTAAAGAAAAGTGTCAGAAAATATATCCATATATGATCCCTAAGAACCACAAGAAGGATGATAAGAAGAATAACCTTCTAGCCAAATATTAATGAAAATAGGTAGAGAGAAGCTTAGACATGGATGAGAATATTGTATTCACTTTAGTGTAGGAGTTGCATCTAAGTATCCCTCAAGAAACACATCAAGAATACTCTTCCATATCAAGATATAGATCAAGAATACAAAGGTAGATCCTCTATTCGACCATGGTTCACAGGATAATATGCTAGAGTAATATATAGTAAGTAATATTGGATTTAAATTAAATTATCACCCTAGCCCCTATCCATTGGGATGGGTAATTAAATATACACAAATTAGGGTCACAAAACATTGCAAGATTAAATTTTCCATAAGTGCATATTATATTAATGAAATGGAGGTAGACATAGTACCGCTTGATGTTTGTGGCGTAGTGTTTGTAAATCTCTACATATATAAGAGGGATGCGATATTCAGGAGGAGAGAAAATGAATATCGCTTGATCAAGGATAGGAAATATTTCATTATCAATGTGAAAATAGTAAATCAATAAAATTTCTAGTAAGTTCCAACCAAGTGAAAAATTTAATCACTTTAAGTAGAAAGTTTGTGTTTATTTTCTTAAGACATAATCATCAAGAAGGTGAAATGGTAAAGATAAAGGGATATATAAAGGGATGTACCAAAGAGCGGAAACACTAGTTGGAGAAACTTTTGTAGGCATATAGATAATTGCTCCATGTCCCTAGAGGGATACCTCCTTATAAGGAAGTGGAGCATGAGATACCACAACTGGTAGATTCTCCATTGTCAAACAATAGACTGTACATATATATATTTTTAGGAAGCAGAAGAAGTGAAGAAGTAGTTGCAAAAACTATTGGAGCAAGGAGTAATCCAACCAAGAACTTAACCTTATGGGTCACCTATTATCGCATTACCCAAGAGGGATGACACTTGGAGGTTTTGTATTGGCTACAAAGCTCTGAATAAGATGAACCTCAAGAATTAGTATACTCTTCCCAAAACCGATGATTTTCTAGATTAGTCACAACATGACAAGTGCTTCACCAAGTTGGATCTCAAATAAGGATTCCACTAGGTATAAGTGAAATAAGAAGACACCTAGAAGACCACCCTCAAGACTAGGAAATTCTATGTAAATTATTAGCAATTCCTTTTAGTTTTTGTAATGCACCATCTACATTTATGCATTTGATGAATGATATATCGAATCCTTACTTAGATTCATTTCAGATTTTGGATGATATATTAGTTTATATTGCTACCTAGAAACTGCATATCTCACATCTCAACAGGCGTTGGAGACCTTGAAAAAACATCAATTGATAACAAATCTCAAGAAATGTGAATTTTCTTATCAGTATTTGGTGTATTTAGGGTATGTTATTGGTGGAGGATAAGTTGAGATTGATCTTGCAAATATGGAGGCCATCACTAAGTGGCCTACTCTTAAAAATCTCACTCAAGCTAGGATCTATTTGGGGACAACAAAATACCTTCTAAATTTTATAGCTTCTTTTTCGACTGCGGTTGCACATATCCATTCCATAACATCTAGCAGCAAGGGGTTCCAATGGGGGAAGGACTGAAAAAAATCATTTGAGTTTCTCAAGTGAAAGGAAATTCAACCACCAATTCTTTCATTTTCTAACTTGAATAATCCTTTCAAGTTGGATACATATGCAAGTGGGTATGCTATGTGAGAAATTTTGATGCGAGGGAGGCTAATATGCTATCATTCCAAAATCCTCTAGGGTTGAGTCCTAAACTAGCTTACATACGCAAAACAACTCCATGCCTTAGTTAAAGTTGTTAGTAAGTGGAAGAAGTATCTGATGGGAAAGGATATCATCATTCACACTGATCACTAACCACTACAATATTTGCATGTTTAGAGTAAGCTATGGAAAAAATGACACCACAAATAGATGGGAATTTTACAAAAATTCCATATAATCATGAAATATAAGAATGGAAGTGCAAACGAGCTAGAATACATTCTCTTTAAGCCATCTATATCCAAGACCAAGAATTTGGGTAGTCTTATCATATGTATCCTTTTAACCATGATGTATACAAGGAGGAATAGACAAAATATAAGGACTTCAAGGAGGTATTTTAGCATCTACAAGAACAATTCCATGTAGAAGGAGGTGACAACAAGGTTGAGTATCATCTCCAAGATGGGTAACTCTACAAGTTGGAAAAGCTCTGTGTTCCTAAAGGTAAGAGATTGAAACTCATGAGAGAGTCTAACACCTCCAAAGTTGTAGGGCATTTTGGTGTTGGGAATACATACGCCAACTTGTAAAGTTATGTTTATTGGCATGGAATTCAAGAGTATGTAACTAGGTTTATTACGGGATGAATATTTAGCTATATAAGAAATACTAGTAACAAGAAGCAAGTCCCTATCCCATCCCTTACATATCCTTACAATACCATGTGAGAGATCTCCATATATTTTGCGGGTGGTATTCCAACCACTAGGAAGCGAAATGACTATTTACTTGTTTTATTTGATATATTTAGCAAGATGTGTATTATTATGGCTGTAAAAATACCATTAAAGGACAATAAGAAATAGAAATGTTATTCGACAGCTCTAGGTGCACTTTGGGATGCTAAGGAAAATCATCTCAAAAATTGATACCATATTTCTTAGTACATTTTGGACTACACTTTGGGATAAGATGGAATCTGAGTTGAAGAAGTATACAACATTCCATCCAGTACATATAGATGGGAAGACAGAAGTAGTCAATAGGAATTTGGTGCAAGTTTTGAGGGTTTACAATCATAAGCATCCAAATACTTTAGATGAAAATACGATTTATATCCAACACTCTTATCATAGAGAATTACACACTTCAAATGGAAAGTCCCCTTTTGAAAATTGCTTTGTGTTTCTACCATCTTCACCTCTAGATGTTGTTTATGGATAGAAAGGGGGAATTAGGAAATATGCCACTAATGAAGCATTATGTGTTTAAAATTTCATTGGTAATATTAGGAAGATCTATTTACAAGTACAGGAGGTACTAAAGAGGTCACTTGAAAATACAAGGAAAGAAACGACCAACACACAGTTGGAAATGAATTCAAGGTGGGAGATAGAGTTTGGTTTCACTTGAATAAGTAAAGACTACAATTCCCTAGTAAAAAAGTTAGGGAATTATGGTATAGTCCTTTTTAAGTGTTAGATAAGGTAGGAGATCATTCCTACCGACTTATTTTACCCCCATATATGCACATTTATTCAGTAGTGAATGTGGAAAATATGAAACTCTATGAACCTTCCATGTTGGACTAGGAATTTGAGCATGTCTTACCTTCTGTACAAAACTTAACACTAGAGGAACATGCAAAGTTATCAAAAGAAACATTTCTACAAAATAAGTCCATAAAAACCAAGTGATGATAGTATGAACTATGGAAGGTGGGGTTGAAAGGACAACTTATAGGTAAGGATAAATGGTACTCTGAGGATAAGGTAGAGGAAAAAATTTCTCGCCTCATTCAATAAAAAAATTTGGGGACCAAAAGCCTCCTGAAAATGGGAGGTGTGATAAAAAAATGGATCAATATTTAATCTATCATGTATTTTAAAAAGTAACTTGTTGAGTAAAAAATAAGTCCATTCCTTCATTAACGTTACCTATAAGCTCACTACTAAAAACAAGTTACTTTCTAAAATAAGTGTCCCACTTTTATAAAAAAAAAGGCTCCTCTAGGATGAAGTTACTTTATGAATTGAAGTTGCATGAAATTTTACAAAAGTAACTTAAGAAAAAAGGAGGACTTGAACTGAAGACCTATTTCTTAATTAATATATTTCAACCAAGTCAGATAAACAAAAGATAAGTTAATGAAATGAAGGATCATTGGGGTCTTGTTGTTGTAGTGGTGATTGTAGAGCATGCCTACCCAACATGACTTTTTTTTGGTCCTACAAAACACTTTTAGACAACCGCACATATACAAAAAAATGGAATTTTGAAACAAGAATTTTTAATATTTTTGTTATATATTTGTTATGTTACCTAGAAAATGCAAGTTTACATTATGTTTTTGGTTTACCACATGATATTCAAGAAAAACCATGTTGCTTTAATATTGACTTCTTAGCTTCACATAAAGTTGATCTGAAATGGATCAATATATAATTATTTTGGTTCTTTAGGGGTCAAAATATTAGATGAATTGGCTCATTAGAGGAAATTTCAACTCAAAATGGGCCTTTTAACTCTAATTCAAATTCCATGTCATAATGTGTTAGCCAATGAAATTTATTTAAATTTGAAATACTGTATAGGTCTTAAACACTTTTTTAATATAAATTTGGGGATAGGTATCATAAAAATAATCTACTTTTTTGTTTGTATTTTCGACATATCTCCCTATGTTTTTCCTCAAATTTTGACCGAGAGAGCTCGCTGGATGCGGAATTAAATTTCGCATCCAACGAGTACCCACTTGGCTGATCCATGAGGATATTGGTGGCCACCCACCTATTCCTCTTGGACCCCCACCATAGTTTCTTTCAGTTTTCCCGTTTCCTTAATTGTAGCACAATTTACTATTTTTGGCAATTTTCGGGCCCTAAACTTTCAGAGCCGTTTTGAGGCCCTAAACGATGTTTTTTTGACATAGAATGGACGAGCAAATATGAGTCCATTTTGGACTCAATATTCATCATTAATGGATGTAGTCCTTAAACAGATATTTCTAACGATATATCATGCACGTCAAACGGAGGTAGTATGCTAAAGTTATGACCCCGGTAAATTGATGTACCAAGTTACCCAACGGGGCCCACATTAAGGCGTTTCACCTCCTAGGGTTAGGTTTTTGGATGTGTATGGTTTCCATTGTTTCTCAATAATATATAGGCCTTCGAGCCTCATTGTAACACAAATTTCAGAGGCATGTAGCCGCCACATATCTTCTCAAAGATAAGCTACCAGCACTCTAGCTAGTTTATTTCCATTATGTATGTAAACAAGTTTCAGTTATTGATTAATGAAATGAAGTGTTATTTCCATTGCATATTTGTTTTAATGGTTATGTGTGTATCCTGTTGCATTCCTGCATAAATCTGGATCAGTGGTATCAAAGAAATCTGCTCTTTCTCGATCCTTCTTTGCATGTCCCCAACGAGGGCAGGGTATAAAGAGTTAGGGCTCGATCTGGTTGAACCTTTGCAAGATCAGCCTCGCACAGAATATCCTACCAAAAATTTGCTTGAGGAGGCCCTTGAAAAAAAAAGGAACGTGATGATCGATAACTTCGCCTAGATCCTTCAACGACTTCCCACTGGTGGTGCATCTGCATCTAGCAGCCACTCTGGAGGTGCAACCACTTTTAAGGTACAAGTAAACTTTGAAATTCAAATAGATGTAGAGGCTGTAGATAAATGGTTGAATCTATTAGAAGGATATTTCTTGGTTCATGACTTTTATGACCGAGAAAATATTACTTTTTCTCTACTCAAAGCTGCCCCCCATGTCAAGGACTGGTGGGAAACCTACTGTGAGAGAAAGGATGAGGAGGAACCCTCTATGTTCTCAGCCATACCCTCTTGGAATTGTTTCTGAGATTCCATAAAGGGACAATATTATCTGGTGGGGAGATATGAGGACAAGTACATCCAATGGACTACGCTACGGCAGCAAAGAGATCAAGATGTGCATGAGCAGACGAATCTGGTTTCATACCCTACGCACCAAGTTGGGTATCAAAGATTCAGAGAAACATTTGGTGCTGAAGTACAGCAGTTGTCTGCATAGATACATTTAGGAGGAAATGAAGTTCCTCAACATCTCCTCACTTGGTACGACATATCGGTATGCTGCCAAAATTAAGCAAAAATTCAAACAGAAAAAGCGAGACTTTGGATCTATGAATCAGAAGCAAGGGAAAGGTGCCCCCAAACCACAAAACCAAGGACACAACCAAGGCATGGCGACTCAAGAAAACTTGCCAAAGCCGCAAGCAAAGAGAAACACTGCAAAGCCGAAGAAGGAAGCGGGAAAGTGGTGTGACTTCCATAAGAGCCCCACTCACAACACAAGTGAGTGTCGGGCTAAGCAGTCACTGGTGGCTGAGATAAAGGATTCTGAATCAGATGCATGCTCTGACACTGAATTTGAACCTGATAAGGGGAATGATAGAGGGAAGAATATTATCAATGCAGAGCCCAATGCCACCATTTCCACCATGAATATCCAAAAGGAAGAACCAGAAGATTCAGAGGAGGAGGAGCATCTTTTCCACTCCCATATGTGGCTAAAGGGTTCCCCACTATAGTTCATCATCGACAGTGGGAGCCAAAAGAACCTGATTTTAGTAGAGGTCATGAAGCAGTTGGGTTTTCCGACCACAGTACACCCGTAGTCATACACCATCGGGTGGCTTCACCAAGGACGAGATCTTCACATCAGCCAGCAATGTCACCTTCCCTATAGCATCAAGCCCTTCACTGATGAGGTATTATGTAATATTGCTCCTCTTGATGTTTTTGATGTATCATTAGGTCAACCATACTTATGGAAGCGACATGATGTGTATGAGTCTCGGCCTCACATTGTTATTATTACATTGGGAAATAATTTGTACATGATACTAGAGGTACCACCCCCTATCGCTATCTCTTTGCTTACTGCAAAACAATGCAGTAAACTCATTTCCAAAATCGGGAAGTTTGTTTTCTTGATGATCCGCCCTCAGGGCAAGAAGAAAATCATGGCCACAACCTCTAGACAGGGCCCCTCCACACGACAACAACAAATGGACAAGGTCATGGAGGAGTACCGGGACATATTCACCTCACCCATCAGGGTGCCTCTCCACTGTCAGGTCAGGCACCCCATCGATCAAACCCCAGGTGCGCCTCTAGCCAATGGACTGATCTATTGACGCTCTGTTCTAGAGAATGATGAAATCAAGAGGAAAATTTAGGAGATGCTGCAGAAGGTTCACATCTGGCCAATTTCATCGTCTTGTGGGAGCCCGATCGTGTTGGTACAGAAAAAGGATGGGACTTGGAGACTCTGTATTGGCTATCGGGCACTGAAAAATATCACTACCCGGAATAGGTACCCGATCCCATGGATTGATGACCTCTTGGACCAGCTTAAAGGGGAAAAATATTTTAGCAAGATCGACTTAAATTCTGGGTATCACTAGGTATTAATCGAGCCGACCAATGTGTGGAAGACTTCCTTCAAAGCCAAGGCGAGCCTTTTCGAATGGTTGGTCATGCATTTCGGGCTGACGAATGCTCCTGCAACCTTCATGAGACTGATGGACAACATATTGTGGCCATTCACCAACTCATTTATAGTAGTGTACTTGGATGACATCCTGATCTTGAGCCAGACTTGGGAAGAGCACCTCCACCACATCCGACAGGTCCTCCAAACATTGCGGCAGCACAAGTTGTGTGCCAATTTGGACAAGTGCACTTTTGGCATGACCCAGGTTCAGTATCTGGGATACATTATTGATGACTATGGGGTAATTGTGGATCCAACCAAGATCCAAGTCATTCAGGATTGGCAAGCCCCAACTACTCTAACAGAACTTCATAGCTTTTTGGGCTTTGCTAATTTCTACCACAGGTTCGTGTTGGGATTCTCTCATATCACTTGGCCCTTGAGTCAATTCACCAAGAGAGGAACGAAAGCAAAATTCTTTTGGTCAGAAACTCAGTCGAAGGTGTTTGTAGAATTGAAACATCTCCTCTGTTGTGCCCCAGTGCTCACATTACTAGTCTTGTAACAACCATTTGAGATTGAGACAGATGCCTCTAACTATGCTATTGGGGTAGTCCTTACTCAACAAGGGAATCTAGTGGCATATCATAGTGAGACACTGTCAAACACAGTCTGCAAATATCCCACTTATGACAAAGATATGTATTCCATTGTACATGCTTGCCGGCAATGGAAGCATTACATTTTGGGGAAGGAAACGATCATCCACACAGACCACCAGCCCCTATAGTTCATACAGACACAAGGGAAGTTACAGAATGATTGCCATCAGAAGTGGTCCACATATCTATAACAGTTTCATTTGAACATCAAGTTCAAGAAGGGAAGCACCAATCATGTTGCAGTATTCCTCATCCGACCACCAATCATGGTGATAATGACTGTACTCAATTCTTGTGAGCACGAGACTTCTGATTGGTTGCTTCTCTACAAGAGTGATCCAAAATACAGCCACACATACTAGACTCTCTTGGAGGGAAACCAAGTTCCAAAATTTCACCTCCAGGATGTACTACTGTGTCACATGGGACACCTTTGTGTTCCTTCAAGTGAGCATGCCAAGATGATTTGGGAAGCACACTACAGTCAGGTCGCTGGGCATTTCAGGGTTGAGAAAATAGTGGCAGCACTACAGAAGTATTTCTATTGGTCGAACCTTCGACAGGATGTTGGGAAGTACATCTGATCCTGCACTGCCTGCGCCATTGCCAAACCATCCATCAAGAAGCAAGGCCTATATACTCCATTGCCTACCCCTAGTCGACCTTGGGAATCCATATCCATGGATTACATGTCAGGCCTTCCTTCTACTAAGCACGACAATGACTGTGTGTTTGTGGTTGTTGACAGATTCTCAAAGATGGCCATAATGGTGGCCTGCAAGAAGAATATCATAGCAGAAGCCACTACTAAACTCTTCTTTGAACGAGTGTGGGTACACTTTGGTATCCCACAGTCTATAATCTCAGACTAGGATAGTAGGTTCCTTAGTAAATTCCAGTCTAGCCTATGGTCAATGCTAGACACCAAGCTCAAAAAGTCCACATCTTTCCATCCCCAGACTGATGGCCAGACAGAGGTCATCAACAAGATGATCATACACATTTTTCACATGTACAACTCAAAGCATCCACGCACATGGAATGAGAACCTCCCCTATGTACAACATAGCTATAACCGGGCCCTCCATAGTTCAACCAACCAAAGCCCCTTTTAGGTGGGCTTGGGATTCTAGCCATTATGTCCCATTGATGTTGCCATGCCATTTGTAGCTACTCGGGATGATTCAGCTCATATCCATTCTGATGTTTCCAAGGCAAACAGCTTCATTGAGTGCATTCAACACATTCACCAATAGGTTCATGACATATTGGATAGATCCAATGCTAAGTACAAGTAGCGACATGATCAGTATTGGGTGCAACACAACTTCCAGGTGGGTGACAAAGTGTGGATACATTTACAGAAGGAGCGACTTGCTGGACCCCACCACAAGCTTTTCCTACTTCGATATGGGCCATACACCATCACCAAGGTTTTCAGGGACAATGGCTTCGAGCTCAGTATTCCACCATTTCTTGGTCTGCACCCAGTGTTCAATGTGGACCGCCTTCGGTCGTACTTTCCACCTCTACTGGACACATCAGACGTGGCATAACAACTCACACCAACAGAGTTAAACCCTGATTGCATGTAACAAGCCACAATTGATTAGATTATGGACATATAGATCAAGAACACCCACCAGCAGAAGATCCAGCTATATCAAGTTGTCAAAGCAGGCCAACTCCTTCACTAGGGAAAGTGGCTCACCGGGAACCAAGTTCAACAGAAGTTTCCTCATCTCATGGAGGAACTCAATGAAATGGGGGCCATTGATTCCTAAGGGAGGAGGAATGATCTAGGAGGATATTGGTTTCCACCCACCTATTCCTCTTCGACCCCCACCACTGTTTCTTTCAGTTTTCCAGTTTCCTTAATTGTAGCACAATTTACTATTTTTGGCAGTTTTCAGGTCCTAAACTTCCGGAGCCGTTTTGAGGCCCAAAAAGACGCTTTTTTGGCATCGAATGGTCGAGAAAATATGAGTCTATTTTATAATTGAGGTTTATTTCATATGGATGTATTCCTTAAATAGATCTTTCTAAGGATGTATCATGTGCGTCAAACGGAGGTAGTATGCTAAAGTTACGACCACAAGAAATTGATGTACCAAGTTACCCAACGGGGCCCACATTAAGGCGTTTGACCTCCTAGGGTTGGGTTTTTGGATGTGTAGGGTTTCCATTGTTTCTCAATAATATATAGGCATTTGAGCCTCATTGTAACATAGAGTTCAGAGGCATGTAGCAGCCACATATCTTCTAAGAGATAAGCTACCAGCACTTTAGCTAGTTTGTTTCCATTATGTATGTAAACAAGTTTCAGTTATTGATTAATGAAATGCAGTATTATTTCCACTACATATTTGTTTCTATGGTTATGTGTGTATTTTTTTGCGTTCCTGCATAAATCCAGATCATCGGCATACTTTTGACAGACCCTCCTACCCCAAAAATAAGAATCACCTGAAAAAACATGATGATGATGTCATCATGATATTTTTCAGGTATTTCTTGTTTTTAGGGTAGTAGGGTCTATCAAAAGTATGCCTAGTGGGTACTCTTTGGATCCATAATTTAATTCCGCATCCAACGAGCTCTCCCTATCGAAATTTGAGTAAAAATATGAGGAGATATGTCCAAAATACAAACAAAAAAGTACTTTTTTTCTTTTCTTCCTCCAAAATTAATAAATATTGTTTTATTATTTTAACTATTATTTTATTAATTTCTTTTAAGAGGCCCATTTTGAGTTGAAATTTCCTCTAATGTGTAAGGCCCATTCTAGGGGAAAGTCTCACTTTACAAATTTGGGTTCTAGAACCTTCTTAGTATTGTTTGAGTCTAAATGGTTTTTCTATTCAAAAGGTTCATTTATTTTCTATGTCCCTGCATAGAATTATGCACTCTAATACCTATCCAAATTTCTAATAAATTCCTTAGACTGATTCCATATGAAGATGTTATGCCTCTTGCAAGATGAACCATCCAGATGACCATCCATGGTATTGAGTGGATTCCACATCAGTTCTCAGTTTTCACACAAGTCGAGCTAGTTAACTGTGGAATTTCAAGAAGATTATATAATTTCCAAAACTCTAGCCTTAATTGAGAGTTGGAGCATTCAAAAACCATAAAAGTAAACCTAGAAGGCTATCAAGGTATGTTAAATACTAGGTCGTTAGCATGAAAAGAGGTTCCATTCCTATGAGGTTATTGTATTGTTCCATAGCTTAGTGTCAACATGGGAGTCGATAGTAAAGAAGAAGAAAAGAAGGAGGAGATATTATAGTAGCCATTATGGTCGTAGATTCATAGTTAACTCCATCTAGAGTAACGCTTTCTTTGTATTTTCACTCTATATAAAATAGTAAGGCATAATATTCATTATTGGCTAGGTTTTTCCCCATAGTGGGTTTTCCCAGTGTATATTTTTTGTTATTTATGTGGATTGTTTATTTATTTTCTCTACTTTATATTTCTCATTTAGTTCCAGTTTATTTAACATTCAATAAAAATAAGCTAATAAAAAGAACTAAGTTGTAAGATCCAATGTGATGAACTGTTGCAGTGGAATATCCAAGGAAGTTTATGGATCATGTTGGTAGAAAATAAATATTCTTTTGGGTTTTATCAGAAATTGAAAGATCTATTAATTGGTGAAAAATAGTCTTCAAACCCTCATTAATTCGCAGTTCTTCCCTATCGGGTATGTAGAGGACTAGTGGATCCATTGGCATTACTTTAGGAAAAGGCAAGGGTAGAGTATGTAAGTGTACACCGTCGAATTTAGGAATATGTCTATCATGTTGGGTATCTCACCCAATAATCCAAATTTACTCCTAAAGCATCTGTGGGGTTTACATAGTCATTTACAAAAGAAATTGTTGGTCTTTAAACCCTCTACAATTGATGGAAACAAGACGCTTCCAAGGAGGGGAAGAACCTTCTAGCCAAATATTCAAGCAAATAGGTAGAGAGAATCTTAGACATGGATAAGAATATTGTATGCAGTTTAGTGTAGGAGCTGCATCTAAGTATCCTTCATCACAAGGAAGATAAATATATGACCAAAACTCTTCCATATTAAGATATAGATCAAGAATACCAAGGTATATGCTATATTCGATTATGGTTCACAGGATAATCTCATAGCATAAGATCTAGTAAGTAATATTGGATTTGAATTACATTATCACACTGGCCCCTATCCATTGGGATTGGAAAATGAAGATACAGAATTTAGGGTCACAAAGAATTTCAAGATTAAATTTTACATAAGTGCTAATTATATTAATGACATAGAGGTGGACATAGTACCCCTTGATGTTTGTGGTGTAGTGTTTGGAAGTCCCTACATATATAAGAGGGATGTGATATTCAGGAGGAGAGAAAATGAATATAGCGTCATCAAGGATGGGGAATATTTCATCATCAATGCAAAAATAGTAAATAAAAAATATTTCTAGTAAGTTCCAATCAAGTGAAAAATATAATAAGTTTAAATAGAAAGTTTGTGTTTATTTTCTTGAGACATAATGATCAAGAAGGTGAATTGGTAAAGGTAAATGGATATCTAACAGGATGTACCAAAGAGCAGAAACACAATTTGGAGATACTTTTGTAGGAATATAGATAATTGTTCCATGTACTTAGAGGGATACGTCCTTATAGGGAAGTGGATCATGAGATACCATGATTCATAGATTCTCTATTGCTGAACATCAGATAGTACATATAGATTCTTTTCGAAGCAGAAAAAGTGAAGAAGTAGTTACAGCAACTATTGGAGAAAGGAGTAATCTGACCTAGCACTTAACCTTATGGGTCACCTATTATCGTAGTACCCAAGAGGGATGAGACTTGGAGGTTGTGTATTGGATACAAATCTTTAAATAAGATCAACCTCAATAATTAATATACTCTTCTCAAAATCGATGATTTTCTAGATCAATCACAACATGTCGGGTGTTTCACCAAGTTGGATCTCAAATAAGGCTTCCACTAGGTATAAGTGAAATAAGAAGACACCTGGAAGACCGCCCTCAAGAATAGGAAAGTTCTCTGTAAATGGTTAGAAATCCCTTTTGGTTTTTGTAATGCACAATATAAATTTATGAATTTTATGAATGATGTATTGCATCCTGACTTAGATTCATTAGCAATTTTGGATTATATATTGATTTATATTGGTACCTAGGAAGTGCATATCTCACATCTCAGCAGGTGTTGGAGACCTTGAAAAAACATTAATTTCTAACAAACCTCAAGAAATGTGAATTTTTCCATCGATATTTTGTGTATTTAGGGTATGTGATTGGTCGAGGAGAAATTGAGATTGATATTGCAAAGATGGAGGCCATCATTAAGTGGCCTACTCTTACCAGTTTCACTAAAGGTAGGATCTATTTGGGGACAACAAAATACATTCTAAAGTTTATAGCTTCTTTTTCGACTATGGTTGCACATCTCCATTCCATAACATCTAGCAGCAAGGGCTTGCAATGGGGGAATAACTTAGAAAATCCATTTGAGTTTCTCAAGTGAAAGATCATTCAACCACCAATTCTTTCATTTCCTAACTTGCATAATCCTTTCAAATTGGATACATATGCCAGTGGGTATGCTATGTGAAAAATTTTGATGCGAGGGAGGCTAATATGCTATATTTCCAAAATGTTCCATGGAGGATTCCTAAACTAGATTACATATGAAAATCAACTCTATGCCCTAATTAAAGTTGTTGATAAGTGGAAGCACTATATGATGGGAAAGGATACCATCATTCACACTGACCACTAGCCACTATAGTATTTGCATGCTTAGAGTAAGCTATGGAAAAAATGACACCACAAGTAGATTGGATTTTTACAACAATTCCATATAATTGTGAAATATAAGAATGCCAATACAAACAAGATGGAATACATTCTCTCAAAGCCACCTATAGCCAAGACCACGAATTTGGGTAGTCTTATGCATATGTATCATTTTAACCATGATGTATTCAAATAGGAATAGACAAAAGATAAGGAATTGAAGGAGATATTTTAGCATCTACAAGGAAAATTCCATGTAGAAGGAGGTTACAAAAAGGTTGTGTATCATCTCCAATATGGGTAACTCTTCAAGTTGGAAAAGCTCTGTGTTCCTAAAGGTAATATATTGCAACTCATGAGAGAGTCTAACACCTCCAAAGTTGTAGGGAATTTTGGTGTTGGGAAAACTTATTCCAACTTTCAAAGGTATGTTTATTGGAATGGAATGAAAGAATATGTAACTAGGTTTATTAGCAGATGCATATTTAGCTATATAAGAAATACTAGTAACAAGAAGTAAGGTCTATACCATCCCTTACCTATTCCTACATTACCATGGGAGAGAATCTCCATAGATTTTGTGGGTGGTATTCCAACCACTAGGAAGGGACATGACTATTTACATGTTTTAGTTGATATATTTAGCAAGATGTGCATTCTTATGCCTTGTAAAAATACCATGAAAGGACAATAAACTTTCAATAGGTCTAGGTGCACTTTGGGATACCAAGGAGCATCATCTCAAAAATGGATACCATATTTCTCAGTATATTTTGCACTACACTTTTGGATAATATGGAGTATAAGTTGAAGAAATACACAACATTCCATCCGCATATAGATGGGAAGACATAAGTAGTCAATAGGAATTTGATTCATTTTTTAGGGTTTACAATCATAAGTATCCAAATACTTCAGATGAAAGTATGATCTATATTCAGCACTCTTATAATAGAGAATTCCACACTTCAAATCGAAAGTCCCATTTTGAAGCTTGTTTTGTGTTTCTACCATCTTCACCTCTAGATGTTGTTTATGTATAGCAAGGGGGAGTTAGGAAAGATGCCACTAATGAAGCATTAAGTGTTTAAAAGTTCATTGATAATATTAGGAAGACCCATTTACAAGTACAAGAGGCACTAAATAGGTCACATGAAAATACAAGGAAAGAAAATACCAACGCACAGTTGGAAAAGCATTCAAGGTGGGAGATAGATTTTGGTTGCAATTGAATAAGTAAAGACTACAATGCCCTGGTAAAAAAAATACGGCATTATGATATGGTACTTTTTAAGTGTTATAGAAGGTAGGATATAATTCCTACAGACTTATTTTACCCACATATATGCACATTTATTCAATATTGAATGTGGAAAATATGAAACTCTATGAACTTTCCATGTTGGACCAGGAATTTGAGCATGTCTTACCTTCTGAAAAAAACTTAACATGAGAGGAATAGACAAAGTTATCAAAAGACACATTTTTTCAAAAGAAGTACATAAAACAAAACCGATGATAGTATGAACTATGGAAGGTGGGGTTGAAAGGACAAATTCTAGGTAAGGATAAATGGTACTCTGAGGAGAAGGTAGAGGAAAAGATTTCTTGCCTCATTCAATAAAAACTTTTGGGGACCAAAAGCCTCCTGAAATGGGGAGATGTGATAAAAAGTGGATCAATATTTAATATATCATCTATTTTGGTGCTTTTATGGTGGAAATATTGTATGAATTGAGTTGTAGGGGACATTCTAGGGGCATGTCTCACTTTCCATATTTGGGGACCAGAACCTTCCAGGGCCTATTTAAGGGTCTAAAAGATTTTTCTTGGGGTAAAAAATTTCCTCACTTTTTATGGCCCTTCACACGCTTCTACACTTCAAGACCTTTCCAATGGTCAAAGAAACACCTGAAACATAGTTTGTATGAAGAACTTATTCCTCCCACAAGTTCACATCAAGTCGAACATCAACGGTACCAATTGGATTCCAAATTAGATCTCATTTCTCATACATATGGAGATAGTTGTTAAATTTTTAATGGTTATATCAGATCTTTAAACATTTAGCATAATAATAGCATAACCATAAGCCAAAAGATCATTGAAATATAGACAAGCACCACCATTAAAAAAAAGAACACAAATATTTATCCTGGGAAAATCCTGAAGGGAAAAACCAAACAAAATATTCCTCAAAGACTGATCCTCCTCCTTCTCCAGCTACTTCTCTCTCCTCCACTAATGCGCTACACAATTGAGTGTGTGTGTTCCAAATGAGGAGCGCCACACCTCTATTTATATTCATTTGTTCACTTTAATAAATAAATCCGACATGTAGGCTCAAGTAACCATACTGGGGTGCCAATGACCCACCTTTATAATTAGAGGGGACTAACTCATGAATATTATTATTTCTTTCGATTAGAAGCATTGGGGTACAAAGTAATACAAGTGGTTCTCCCAGGAGGACCATCGGGGACCAAAAAAAGATACATATAGAATATTCTTCGAAGTTACAATATTTCAACACTCCCCCTTAACGAGAAGGGTATTCTACAACAACATAAACAACAACAACAGTAGGAGAGAGATAGAGGACATCATCAAAATAATTAGGGTAACACATCTATAAATCATTGGAAGATTTTCAACATCATATAGTCTTCATCTTCAATCTTTCACGACAGCAACTCTTTGACCTTTCGATCAGCATCAACTTCTTCAGCACTTTGACCTTTCGATCAGCAACATCTTCAGCACTTTGAGCTTTCGATTGGCAACAACATCTTCATCACTTTGACCTTTCGATCTGCAACATCTTCAACACTTTGACCTTTTGATCAGCAACAACATCTTCAGCACTTTGACCTTTTGATCAGCAACATCTTCAGCACTTTTACCTTTCGATAAGCAGCAACATCTTTAGCACTTTGACCTTTCGGTCAGCAACATCTTTAGCACTTTGATCTTTCAATCAGAAACAACATCTTCATCATCACACTCTGATCTTTCGATCAGAAACATCATCATCATCACACTCTGATCTTTCAATAAAAAACATCATCATCAGTAGCAACAACCTGCAAACCATAGTACAAAGACAAAGAAGTATTTGGATCTCTTTTGGACTTAAAGTCCAGGGATGATGCAATCCTACCACATTCTCGACAACCGAAGTCATTGGATTGATTACGAGATAATCAGTCCCTATCGCTTTAGGACTAAGTCCAAGGATGATGCAATCCTACCACCTTCTCGATGACTAAAGTCACCGTATCCGTTCTGAACTAAAGTTCAAGGATGATACAATCTTGCCACCTTCTCGATGACCAAAGTTCATCTAATCCATTTTGAACCAAAGTTCAAGGATGATAGAATCCTGCCACCTTCTCGATGAGCGAATTTCACTAGATCCATTCTGAATCGAAGTTCAAGGATGATACAATCATGTGACATTCTCGATGACCAAAGTTCACCGGATCCATTCTGAACCGAAGTTCAAGGATGATACAATCATGCCACCTTCTCGATGACTGAAGTTCACTGGATCTATTCTGAACCGAATTTCAAGGATGATACAATCCTGCCACCTTCTTGATGACCGAAGTCACTGGATCCGTTCTAAACCAAAGTTCAAGGATGATACAATCTTGCCACATTCTTGATGACCAAAGTCACCGGATCTATTATGGACATATGTCCCAGGATGTTACAATCCCTCTTCATTCTCGAGGACCGAGGTCACCAGATCATTTTAGGGAAAGTGCCCAGGGATGATACAATCCCACTACAACATCACTACTCACCCTTTTGAGGAAGGTCTTTCTGAACAACATGAAGCTTGTGTCAAAAGTGTTTGAAGTTTACTCGGGACAGAGGCTTCGTCAACACATCATCATCTAAACCATCATCATTTACATCTTGAGTATGTGAATACTAAACTATCACCATATGTATCTCCAATATGTGAATACTGAAAGCATCGTTATCTATATCTTCAGTATAGAAATACTAAAAGCATCATCATCTCTATATTCAATATAGAAATACTAAATCACCATCATCTGCATCTATAGTATGTAAATACTAAAACATCATCTATATCTTTAGTATGGGAATACTGAAACATCATCATCTGCATCTTATCTCATATGTAGAAATACTAGATTTCTATATGTTACGATGGAACACAGGGTTCTCTATCATCACAACTCTGGTTATCACATAGAATCATTATAGTATCCATCTTCAAGTCACCAATACCTGATATCAGCTTTCAAAGCCATATGACTTCACAACTTAGCAGAGCAATCTACCAGGTATTCTGCTTTAGCCGTTCTAAGAGAAACATTGGATTGTTTCCTGCTAAACCATGAACTCATAGCAGATCCCAGACAATAACATCCACCTGATGTGATTCTTCTGTCTGAGAGACTTCTAGCCTAGTCTACATTTGTATAGCCATACAATCTGTAATCATTATTTCCATCATAGTATAAATAAAAGTCTATAGTCCCTTTTAGATATCTCATCACACGTTTTGCATCTATTAGGTGAACACGTCTAGGTTGAACTAGATATTGACTCAAGGTGTTCACAGCAAAACAAATGTCTGGTCTGGTATTTTTTAGATACATCAATGACCCAATAATATATCTATATTTAATCACATCCACTAACTCTAATGATTCATCAACTAACAACTTCAGGTTGTAATCCATGGGTGTGGCCATGGCTTTTCATTCAAACATATCAAATATTTTTCAAAACTTGCACTGCATACTTTCCCTGATTGAAAAATATTCCTTCATATTTCCAGACATAGGAAATAAATCATTAGACCAAGGTCTTTCATCTAAAATTCTTCAGCAAGCTTCTTCTTGCAATCTACAATCTTGTTTCTCATTCCCTTTCAGGAAGAGATCATCCACATATAGTAATAGTATGACATCTTCATCTTCTACAACCTTGAAGTAAAGGTTAGGATCGAATTTTGTTAGGAAACTATCTATCCTTCCATACTAATCTCTGGGAGCTTTCTTCATGCCATAGAGGGCCTTCTTCAACTTGCATACGTGAGTCCATATGTCTTCAACTTCAAATCTTTGTGACTATTCGATGTAAAACTCTTCCCCAATCATACCATTAAGGAAGGCTTGTATTTACTTCATCATGAAAGAAACTACCATGATAGTTATGAAGGAAGTGTACCTTGCTTCTTGGAGTAAGTGTCTCTTCAGAATTAATTCCCTCTTTCTTATAGAAACCTCTAGCCACAAGTCATTCCTTACTTCTATCAGCAACATATTTTATCTTGTAAGATACCACATTCTTGCTTTCTAGTTTGAGTACTATATCCCAAACATCATTCTAGTATTCTTTCATCATAACATCTTCCATGAGTTCGTCTTGTCAAGTCATCAACATATCCTAGTCTTCTACATTCAACCTTGAAGGTTGGAACCCACTTTACTCTTGGTAAAGTCTCGATCCATCAGGAAGTTGTCCATCATGTCATACCATGTCGAACTCATATATCTTCTGTAGTCACTCCCCCTGAAATGGAGTATCGTCTTCCCTCTTCATTCTGTACAGGTGGTTCAATGCTTATTATATACTGGTCAATAGAGTCTACCATGTCATAGTCTATTATTTTTTAGGCAAATCACAAACCTTGCTTTGTACACTTGTTCTACGTACTTCCCTTTATGTCGCAAAACCATATCATATACATCATTCCCCATGATCAACTGTTACTCTTTTATCATAGCTTCTTTCATAGCTAAAAACGTTAGCACCAATGATGTCACCTAACTATGTTACACAACTAGAGTGTGTCTGAGGCCTCTTAATTTGGTTTGGAATTATCTCCATTATTTTCTTCATCTTGATTTATATCTTGTACCCCTGGTGGTATTCATCCTTCGAGGTGGATCTACCGCTCTCTGAGGCTCTTTCTTCCGTCATGGTGTCTCTGACCTTGGGAGCTTCAGATTCATGTTTATTGGAGTGAGACTTGAATTGTCATCACTTGTTCTTCAGAACAAGTCTCATCCTTCTTTTCTTGTAGGAGGTTGTACAGGACCTTTCCTACAATTCAAATACACTAGTAGCATGGTTAGAACCATTTCATAGAACATATACATTCATCCATATCTCATGGAAAATTTCTAGATGACATCATTGATATTGTGTGCTAATCCAATATGTCAGCAAGGAGATTTCATTCTAGAGAAATAGCAATGGAGAGGTGTATAGCACCATGAGCTACTTACTCATCACATGCATACTGTTATTAATGCAAACATTCTATCATGCATAACACATCAACTGAATATAATAAAATGCATAACAAAACAATATCATGAAATGACAATTGAATACTTATATTTTATTTGTTTCATGGGTAGACTCCTTCTTGATCATTCTGCTTCATCATCTTCTTCATTTATGAAATCATCATTTCTTATCCAAATGGTAAGATTGATAAGAGGTTCTTCAATAATTGAGTTCTTCATATTCCTCATCACTTGAGGGATCTTCTTTGAATGGTGAGAGCTTGATATTCAATTGCTCCCATCTTCTTCTTCTCTTCTTATGAGTCGAGCTTCTTCTTCTTCCCAGAGTCAGCTGAAAGTAATCACTTCTTTTTGGCACACATTCCTTGCATGAATGAATCCCATGATCCTAGGAGGCCATTCAAGGTGGCTATCAAGACTTATGCATTCTTCACTTCTTCTTTTACCTCTTCAATTTGTTTCTTAAGGTCATATTCCAATGTATGTTCTTTCCTTCAAATATATTGGTCAAGGAATCAAACATATCTTTCGGTTTCTTTAGGGAGGACACTTATGCTACAAGTTGATCTGTGACCGAATCAGCAACGATCTTCTTGGCCTTGACCAAGTTCTTCTGGTGTAAGGATTTGAGCCTCATCTCCCTCTGGAACTGGAACCTCTCTACTCATGTAGGTGTCTAATTTATTTTCTTCAGAGAGATCAAATAATTCCATTCTTGGAAGTTTTCAACTTCACCAAGCTTATCCTCAAGCTGATGAGAACCTCAAATGGAAACAGCAAAAGATTATATCTTATCGATTTGAGGTGTCTATCCTGGTTCCGGAGCTCGCTGATCTAGGGTTTGCCAAAGAAAACTTAATTTTAAAAACCTAGAATCTTTCAGATCTGATTGGATAGAAATATATATCTCTTCAAGTTGAGCTCTCCAATGTACTTCTTTTCTAAAAACAGTGGAGGGAAGCTCCCGAAACAGGAAGCCATAGTTTTCCAATTTCTCCTACATAAATTCCTGATACTATTTCTGCACTATCTTTGAAATTAATACTCCTCTAAGTTTGAAAATTTTCACTTCGGCATATTCACATGTCCTTGTTCCAACACCACAGGTTTCCATCAGAATTGGTTTCACCAATTGGGATTTATGATCATTTTCCAAAGGTGACCTGTTACAGGACTATTCAGAACAGCGAAGTTGTACGAAATTCCACATGTTACTGTTTAATCTTCTGAGTCTAAAACTGGCACCACAAAACTTACATTCTGTGACCTTTCTAGAACATCTTCAGAAATTTCATTTGGACCTTTTTATCGTAAGATATAGCATTTATCCCCAGGTGTCCTATTTAGGGATGAATCCTGGAAGAGGTTGGAATCCTAACTTGGAGGGATCATATCTCCCATAATATAGCGAATATGAGGCTGAATTTTGGATACACTGTAAATCAGAATTTTTTTGTCGACCTATGATATTTTCAGCTCCTAATCCTTTTTCAATCCTGAGATATAGTGAATGTACCAAAACTTATCAGTTTTAGTATTTAGGGTTTTTCCATCTTGGGGTCAAACTAGGGTTTGACTTTCCCATAGTTTCACCCAACCAAGAATCTTGAACCAGGTCTCTAAAATTAAATTTTGATGAGGAGAAAAATCCTTTACTGGGCTCACTCAAAAATTCCTCTTCTATATGAATCCCTAATTTCCCACACGAAAAACTAAAAATGCTTGGAATCAAATTCTGCTTCAACATAAAGATGCGCCCTTCAATGGAGAGTCAACCTATCCTTCTTTTGCTGATCGATTGTGGAGAGAGACCCAAAAATTAAGAATCCATAGCTTATGTAGCTGCACAATTTCTTCTTTCAGGGTGGCTCTGATACCATGTTAAATTTTTAATGGTTATATCAAATCTTAAAACATTTAGCATCATAACAGCATAACCATAAGCCAAAAGATCACTGAAAGATAGACAAGCACAACCATACAAAAAAAAGAACACAAATATTTATCCTAGGAAAACCCTAAAGGGAAAAACCCAGCAAAAGACTCCTCAATATAGATGCCCCAAAAATATAAATGGTAAATCCAAAAGGCTGATCAAAGACTGATCCTCCTCCTTCTCCAACTACTTCTCTCTCCTCCACTAATGCGCTACACAATTGAGTGTGTGTGTTCCAAATGAGGAGCGCCACACCTCTATTTATATTAATCCATTCAATTTAATAATTAAATCCGACATGTAGGCTCGAGTTAATCATGGAGGCTCGAGTTACACATGTAGGCTCAAGTAACCACACTGGGGTGCCAATGACCCACCTTTACAATTAGAGGGGACTACCTCCTGACTCTTATTAGTTCTTCCAATTAGAAACATCAGGGTACAATGTAATACAAGTGGTTCTCTTGGTAGGACCATCAGGGACCAAAAAAATATACATATAGAATATTATTCAAAGTTACAATATTTCAACAATAGTCACATCTGTACTATCAAGAGAATTATAGAAGGACCAAAACACTAACCCTAATTAGGATTTGGGGCATGAAAAAACCCTAAAATTAACCCTAAATGACGATTCGTCTATGTTAAATATCGAGCTGTTAGGAGGAAAAGGGGTTCCATTACTATGATATTATTATATTGCTTCATTGTTAAGTTACAACACAGGAGTGGATATTAGAGTAGAATAGAGGAAGGAGGAAATATTGTAATAGCCATTCTAGCCACAAAGTCATAGGTAACTCCATAGAGAGTATTGATTTCTTTGTATTTGCACTCTATATAAAAGAGCAAGGAACAGTCCTCATTTTTTGTTGGGGTTTTAACCATAGTGAGTTTTCCTAGGGCATATATTATGTTAATTGTGTGGATTGTGTATTTAGTTTATCTAGTTATTTTTCTCTTAGTTTCAGTTTATTTATCATTAAGTGGAAATAATCTAATAAAAACAACTAAGTTGTAAGATTTGTTATGAATAAATATTGCAATGTAATATCATATCAATTTATGGATAAAATTTGAACAGAGAAGAGAATACACATACCAAAAACATATCAAAGTAGAAATAAAATAGAAAACAGAACTAAAATATGGAACAATGGATTTTTTTTTTCAAATTCATAAATGTAAATAATATACCTTCAAATCTGATAAAATGGTCATATCTTGGTTAAATGGAAACCTTTCCTAGTGAAACTAAATCCTTTTCCAATTAAATAAAAAGTGTTTCTAATTTAAAGTAGAGATTTGGATGTAATAGAGAACCTCTCTTAGCCTTGAAATACACATAAATATAAGATTCCAAAAATCCTTTGATACATGCAACTTCGTAGGTTCATGATCTAGACCAGGAACAAGGGCAGGTCTTCATAAACACTTTGATACCATGTTTGACTAGAACATCATATTTTCATGTAGGCCAGACACCTTAAGTAACTACTGACATGTTAATGTATTATTGACACGTTAATGTATTATGTGGTTAAAAACCTCAAAGAGGGAAATATTCAATGAGGCCAACCAAATAATCACTTGAGGAAATATAATAATGCAAAATAAAATAATTTACATATGAGTTTCTCACAATTAATCATTGCCAAATGACACGCCATTCTCTTTAAATAGATATCATGGATCAATCAGGTGATAATCCAAAATAAAGGAGAACATCAATCATCTCATCACTTTATATCTACAAGATATTATGATCATCGAATTACAAAAGTACCAATGCACACTAAAGAAACAAACTTTACCTAAAGACACACTAGACCAATTTGATTCTAAGTAACCCTTAAGTGTATAAATATCCTAATAGGGAGGGGATGGGGTAGATTACTTCAGGGGTAGATTACTTCAGAAGGAAGGCCTGGATGAGTGACAATTATTCTTATCACTTGTTGAAAATATTTTACTTGGACATTGAGTTCTTCATGTTTTCTTCAATGGATCGTCATGAATGCATTTACTTCTATTTTCCATTTAAGAATTGTAGTATGTTCTTAGCATAGGCCATTACATACTTATCATGTGCACCATTACCCTTTTATATCTAACTAAAGAACTCACCCTTCCACCTACTATATCTACTCATCCAATTTATTATGTCACAATCAACTTCTATAGTATCATTGTTTCACTCTTTAAAATCATCTTCACATAATTGAGCTTCAAAAGTACACAACATCCATTATGGTAGTGGCATTGCACCATCATTCGAATTGGAAGAGACAAAACTAGATGTAGGACCACACCCATAACTAGATCCAAAATTGTATCGAATACCAAAGGCATAACAAAAACCTTAACTACTTTAATTGTGGATAAAGCATAGCCCAAATTTCCATTATGGATAACAAACCTCTAGGTGTAACTTACACCAAATAAAATGAACTTTGAATTTTCTCCATTTTCATATAAGAATATCACCTTTGTATCAAAATATATAAATTTTAATACAAACTTGGATAATGAATACCATGCTCCACAAACTTATCAATGGCAATTCCTTTCCCAACACTCAAGCCTTGCATGGGGAACCTTGAATTACAAAGAATCTTGTTAATATTCATAAAACATAGTGCTAATTAAACCCGCATTATTCTTAGACTAGGACCATCATACCCTTCAATACTTTCACTTCATATTATTGAGGGAGGCATTAAAGTATGAGTGTTTTTAGTATTATTTTCCATCTCATTGATTGTGTACATTCAATATTGTGTTCATTTGATAGGTGTTCTCCATAAATGCATGTCTTGGGAGGGGGAAGTGGACTATCCCCAATTTATACAACACCACCTCTAATGTACCCTTGTATAATTAATGCATTAGAGTGATGAAAAAGGCATTAAGGTATGACCATTTTTTGTATAATTATCCATCCTGATAATTTTTTATTTCTAGTGTTTAAAATATATTACAAAAAAAGAAATAAAAAACAATAACAATAGAGCATGAGATTCACGTGGAAATCCTAGTGTACTTAGGTAAAATTATGAGGCAATTACAACTTTGATCTTTTATTATTTACTTGGAGAAAAACTTGCAATTTTTTTTTTCTATCTCTCTTGTATTACAATGCCGAGAGGTTACTCCCATTTTATACAATACATATGAGGGTTCCAGCTGTAACACACCCCGTGTCACAATAAAATTCACAACAATTTTTTTTATATGAATATTATATGCATATCTGTTACAAGTGCATATTAAAATGCATAAGTATCATAGGTAAATAGCAGAAGATTAAAATAATTCCTAAGACCCATAAACTCTTATACAAATGTACATTAAAAAGGATCTACCAAGCGCCCAAAGGGATCAAATATCTCTAACTACAAACCCCCTTTTAGAGTGGAAATGTTGACGAAATGTGAATGGAATGTTAATGGTTTTAATTTGTAGTCTTATATATGTGGTTCCAAAAAATATTGTAAATCTAAATTTATATTTTAAATATATGTAATTTATTGGTTAGTTGGAAATTAAAAATGAATCTACAACTTTCATATATTTTTCAAATGTGATTGGGAATCTCTTTTACCTATAAATATAAAAATGAGATTAACAGATATGACATAAGATAAAATTGATTTAAATCAATCTTAATAATATATTTTATCATTTTTAATAGTATAGATCATATTTTTAATAAATAACTTAAAATGGATTTTTATATATCCAATATATTTTGTTGTTTGGAAAGGGAGAAAATAGATTGTTGCATTTTTTTCTTCTCATTTTTGGGTTCTCTACAATCATTCTGTGTGTTTTAGAGGGCTCCTTCACATTATTACTTCAATAACCTATGATTGAAGGAATTGATGAAACCTATAAGAGATTTCGCAAATGGTTAACACTTTTTTTCCTATAATAGAATTCTCAAATGGTTAACACTTTTTTTTATTTGTTGTAGTCGAATTATGGCAAGACCGATAATTACAAGGTAATTTAGAACCGCCACCATATACTGTAATTATCAATTATTTTTCCCCCGTCGATTTCATGCCTATGGTAATTGCATAACCGAGTGTCACGAACTGAAACCAATAGTGTTTGTCAATCTTGGTTGTTATTTTGTTTATGATTACTTATTTATATAAGTTTTGTAATTTTTTAAATAGCCGACATGTTAATTTCTATTATTATTTATTTATTTAATTAATTATTAATTGTTATTGAGTTGACATGTGCCATGTCACCATTACAAATAGACACATCTCGCCCATTTGATTTGTAGAAAGTGCCTCTTGGCGCAATAAACAAAATCAATAATAGAAAATTCTTGAAATTCATAAATACTCATGCGACTATGTTTGTATGCACTTACGAAACTTAAGTTAACCTTAGATTATTGTTAATACAAGGTTAAAACATACTTGGATATGCCACTTTTTTATTCTTACTATGCAGTAGAAATAGCCTTAGGTTTCACGGTGAGTTTAACTTACCTAAATATCATTAGGTTAATACATGTATATAAATCCACTCTTTTTAAGATAAATTTCATAATATTTTAACTAAGAAATAATTTCCCAACCATATCAAATTATGGATTATAAAGTAATATTTCCAAACTTTTATCATGAGTACCATGGAGTGAGATGGGACATAGTGAGCTTCCACGGTGTGAGTTGTGATTGCTATAGAATGAGTTGGGATGTAGTGAACTACGGCATAATGAGATGTCATGGAGTGAGCTGCCACATAGTGGGCTTCCATGGCGTGAGCTATGACATAGCCAGCTAAGACAAAGTGAAGTGAGACTTAGGCATATAAAATTATGCCAAGCTTTACCTTAAGACAAGTGAAATTCTACACAACCATATAAAATTATTCCAAACATTCCTTAAAACAAGGAAATTCAATAAATGAACTCCAACAAGTGAACTGCTACACAAGCATATAAAATTTATGCCGAAAAATTCCTTAAAAGAAGGAAATTCAATAAAGAAACTCAAATAAGTGAACTAAGACATGAGGACATAAAAATTATGCTAAAAATTTATCAAATATACATTATTCATTTGATTAAGTCAGATGTTAATTAAGGTAAGGAATTCACCCTTAAAACTCCCTTTTATTAAGTCAAATGTTCATTAAGAAAATGAATTCACCCTTAAAACTTACTAGGTAGTAACTTTGACATATGGGGTTTCCAAAATATAAAAAAAGAAACATATTTATTTATTAATTTATACTTTTCCAAATTCATGTAAAACAAAAGGAATATAATTTTAGCAATTACACCCATCGAATTTAACATGCAAACCCTACTATACAAAACCTTTCATTAATCTACCATAAAACTTGAACTTTGATATGATCACTTGAAAAATCTTGTAACTTAACAATTACAGTCCATGGGTTTCCAAAACCACGATACTTCTAAGTGTCAAAATACCTAAAAATGTGCCTTGGAACAAAGTATGGTTTATAATTATTTAATAAACACAATTAGAACATTGTCTTTTAATTTATTTTGGGGCTTCGACATACAAGCTTGCACACAAACATTAATTTTCTTTAAATATCTCAAACCAACCTCTGATTTTTATTAAACCAAAATAACATGTGGTTTTAAATAATCAAATCAGCCTGTAGTTTTCAATTTACCCATTAGACATAATGTGTCAAGCATATCTTCGACAGAAATATATAAACTTTATTAAATAATTAATGTGTCGAATATTCTTGCACGACAAACATCTAAACTTTATTAAATAATCACCAGGTCAAACTTGTCTTCAACACACACATCCAAACTTTATTAAATAAATAATGAGCCGAACATATCTTCAACACACCCATCCAAACTTATTAAATAATTATTCGTCAACACAAACATCCAAACTTTATTAAATAATTATTAAATATTTAATGGGTCGAATATGTCTGTGACACACACATCGAAACAAATTAGACATAAGATTTCAATCCCAAGAATTAACAGTATCCACATGGAATGAATTTAACCCCAACTTGAATAAATAAGACACATTCATAAAATTTTGAATAGTTACTCCATAATTAAACTTACAAATATTTCATACCCATGAATTAATTAAAAAAATGCATGAATTTATATCTTGCATCCAAACATAGGAAATTTAACAAGGATATCATTCAAAAAATTTACTAGTCATTAACTATTTACCATTTCAAAAATTAAAACACAATTTCTAGTAAAATACACTTATCTGTGTAAAAATTGAAGTGAGAAACTGGTTTATGAAAGCCATGCTCCACCCAAACTTAGGAAATTTTGCTCATTTTTCTCTCAATGGAAATCCACCTCTGAGATGAGAATCATGCATTCACCATAGATTCTCACTAGTCTCATGCTTCTCTTGGATTTCCTCACTTGAGAATAGGATTTCCTGGTTCATTACCAAATCCATTCCAACTATACAATTCCTTCCTTTAGCTTCATTCTAGCTAGCACCACAATGAAAACCATCACGACATCTGTGCTTATAATTCCACCACAATAATTTCTTGCACCATTGTCATATCACTAGTAGAACTAGAGGAAAAAAACAAGAAAAACTATCAACAAAGAAGGTAACAAAATGGGCTTGGCCTTACAGGTTCACTCAACCAACCCTATTAACACAAACTAGTCAAATTGGACACTTCGCTCTAGAACTAGACTTGTTTCATTGTCCTCCGATGATTCCAATTGACCATGAATTTTATGTTCAATCACAATTCTCCTCAATGCAACATCATTCCCATGATGCATAGTATATTTTCTTCTTTTCTTCTTTCATGTTCTCCATGTTTCTCTCTATCTCTCTATTCTCTTTCTCTTCCCATTTTCCCTACATTCTTGGTCCTCCTTTTCCTAAGGTTCCACCAACCTTTCATTTCCCTTTTCACCTTTTTACAACACTTGTCTAAATTTTCAATTAACTTCTTAGTTCTCATTTTAACTTCAACAACAAGTTTAAGGAATTGGGAAAGTATGGGTCTAGTAAATTTATAAGGTAAAAAGAGTTAAATATGATCATACTTAGCTTTTAGGGTATATGACACCACCCCCTCATTGAACTAGGTGAATACATGAGTGCCTATTAATTTAGTGTGTTGGCTCTAGCACTGCTAGCTTAAATTTAATATTAACAAAACAATTACAACATGAGTTTAGCCTCGTAGGCACTCATAGTCTTTTACAAAATTACATTAAAAAACAATGGGGTTTCAAAACAAGGGGGTTACATTCCCCTCCTGTCATGTCCCTTCCTTGAAGGACATCAAGTGTTGACCTTTTTCAGGACCTATGGGGTCTAAATTCAATTAATTAAATCTTTCCTATGTAATTCTCATAAAAATAAGACTATAAGGAATGTATTGATTAAAATTATATTTCTGGATTTTCTCATGTAATTAGTTTTTATAAAAAACAAATAATGTGAAAATGATTTTTGATGCTTCTAGAAGTTAAAGAGGTCGAATTTGGAAGGTCAGTTTCTGAAAATGAAAGTGGAAACAATGCAAAAATAAGGCAAAAGCAGTTGTAAGGAAAAAGATGGAAACTTCCAAAAGAAGGGAAAAGCAAGCAGACACAAAAGCAGGAAAGTACAGAAAAAGCTGTCAAGAAAAAAGAAGAAAACTTTTAGTTAAGGAAAGCATAGTTTCTAAATGGGATGAAGGATACAAGAATGGAAACATCGTTGAGCACTCAAACTAGCTAAAATTTTCAAGGAGGGTGCATTCATGGTTAGGGTTAGGGTTTCTAAATGGATTACTTGCTCTCACATGTCACATATTACCTATACCTTGTAAACAAGTCACCAGTGATATATTTAAAGAAAATTCAAGCTCCTTTACTCATTTTGGTTGATGATTTATTTGTGTTCATGTGAAGCATAACTTATACTGAGTATTGTTCCTTAGTATTTTGGGATATGTTCCCCAAGTACTTCCTGCCCCTCTCTTCTTCCTCCCATACATTTTAACTACAGGTGTTGGAGAGATAATAAAAAGCACCATAGATTCATATAATACATCAATTTAATCCAATTTCTCCATTGAATTAGAGCTCCAATGAATCCCATCTTCACCTACGCTCCCATTCCCAGCTTGGTGTAAGATTTCGACCTCCTTCCCTTAGTTTTGGGTCCTATACTTGGAGAGATAAATCCTACAAAATATTATTGATGTGATAAGTTCAAAAAATATGTTAATTATATCTCTAATACTGTAATATATCTATTCAATAATCTCTCATATCAAGTTTTCCATGAGTGAGCTTTAGTTTTCCCATAAACGGGGGCTTTGATCAGTTTAATGCAAGGAGATTATAGTAATGGTAATGGGAAAAAAGTATGAATGATTTTATGTGTGAAATAAAGATATATTAATATCTATTAAATTCCATCATCATGTCTGATATATTTATGATACGAAATTCATGCATTATTGTACACCCATGCTAGATGGTTAGGCAAAAACTACTAGTTTTACAATTTTATATATTCAGAGAGTTATGTTCATAAAAATGCAATTATTTAAGTTGATACATGTTTTTTAATGACCCCTATATTCATCCCAACCACTAAACTAAGTTTTAGTTGGATCCATACCTAGTTTGAATAGCCTCCTCGGTGTAGGGCCTCTCCGGGCCAAAACTGCCCGTATTTTTGCAAATCACTCCTAACATCCCCAAATCATACATGAAAAATTATAGGATTTATGAAAGTTTATTAGAATCATATTACCATTTATTAAAAACAACTGAACCTTTCCCAAGCCTCTGGTCAATTGAATTTGAAAAAGCCTTCCTAGTTTCATGGTTAGGTGACCCAGAAGCGTGGGGGTAAGTTTCAGTGGATGTTAATTCTGAAACCTAAATGGTCCCTGATATAAATGTGTTAGAGAAGATGATTTATATTTCCTAAAAGTTTCATCGGTTTATTCCCTCTGTCTACTCCCCTATTTATAAATTTCTCAGCAAAATACCCTTATCTGCCTAATCCAAAATTTGACTCATGGAGTGCAAGTTTTAAATCGAAATTTTAATTAAGTTTGCAACAATATTAGTGTTTTGATGTGTATATAATATACGGTAACATTAAAACTCACCCCTTAAATTATATACTGTCCTCAGTGTTCATATTTTCCAAAATTTTAAAAATAAACTTCAAAACTTCATTTTCATTTTATCAGTGTTCAAATAGGTGGGGATATTCTTCCCTTATCTCATCTTCCAGCTCCTAGGTCACTTCTTCAAGACTGTAGTGGGTCCATTGGACCTTTACCTTTTTGATGGCCATGTTCCGGAGTGTCTTGGTTCTTTTTTCCAATATGCATATGGGTTAAATGTGAATTTCCCCTTCGGGTTCTACTTATATCACAGACAAATTAAGAATATGATTAGGATCATAAACATATATATTTAATAATTATACATGGAAAACATTATGTATTTGTATCATAGGTGGAAGAGAAAGCTCATAATATACACATCCAATTCTATTCAAGAATTCAAATGTTCCATAGAATCTAGCTTCCAACTTCTTGTAGCTTCCCAACCTCAACTAACCTTTTTTGCATTTCACTTTCAAAAACATTGTGTCCCCAACTTGGAACTCTATATGTACTCTGTCCCTGTCAGCATAATTATTTTTCTAGTCCTGAGGTTCCTTCAAAACATGTTGTATATTTGATACCTTTTGTTCCATTTATTGAAGCATTTCTAGTCCCACAATCAACCTATCTACAGGCTTGTCCCAGCTCACTGGAATGCTATAATTTCTGCCATAAAGTGCTTTGAAAGGAATCATCTTCAGTGATTCCTGGTAACTATTATTATAAGAAAAATAAACAAGGTATAAAAAAATATTCCCACTTACTAGGATTGTCCATCATGTACTGTAATATCCCTAATATGATGTATAGATCAGAATATTAATCACTTCTCCAAATTTATATTAAATTTTCTGATTTACAAAATCTGCCATTTGGTGCACCGACAGAATAGGGAAATCAAGGTTTAAGGTATGGAAATTTTGCAGAGGCACAGTGGGAGGAGGAGATCAATAAAGAGTGAGTGAATATTTTGAAATCCATTCCCCTAAAAAATTTAGATCTGGGACCATTGATATTTTGAAATCCGCTCCGCGGAAACATACTTCCATGCTGCTGGGTCACCAAACCGTGAAACTAGGGAATCTCAATCCATATTTTGACAAAAGGATTAGGTAAATTTCAGAGGTGATATAAAGTCATAAATTAATTTTATTCACTATTTATAACACTTTGGGGAATTTCTGGAAATTTCTAGGGAGTTTTGGGTGAAGTTAGGATTTTTGGCAGTTTTGGCCTAGGGATACCTTGCGCAGTGCAGGATCCTAAAAGATAGTACATACACAATTAAAATATGTTATGGATTTATTTATTGGAAATTGGATCTGTGAGTGACCCACTGGAACTTACGGATCAATTTTTGGGTGATCAGAACTTTGTTTATAGAAGAAATGGCAAAACTAGTTATTTAATACTAGCTTTCTAGCTAGGGTATGAAATTAAGCAAATAAATCATTGCAGATTGCATTGTGTACTGATATAAAATATAAAATAGATATATCACACTCCATTTAACATATATAATGCACTCAATTACTCCCACAACCTCATATAATATTTATTGCACTGAACTTTATCAAATTTCCCCAACATGGTGATAAAGCAAGATTTTAATGAGAAACAAAGAAGGTAATATTTAATGACTGAGTTATTTCAACTTGAGTCATTAAAATAAAATATTTATAATATTTTCATACATCAGAATTCATATGATAGACTGACCAATACAAAGGAGGCTCCAAAATGATGGGCAGGAGGCATGAATCCTCACTGGAAGAGGGATGTGAACATAGGTGAAGCATGGGCTTCACTTGAGCTCGACCTGTAGGTGATGGAGGATGAAATTTAATTCTATAATAAGCTTCACTGGCTGACCTTAGCGCTCCATAGACCTGCAATAGATAGAAATGGATATGGAAGAGAAGGGAGGAGGGGTTTGGGGATCATTGCCCAATGGTCTAAGGCACAACACTCAAAGAGTATGCTCACATAGCATAACTACAATATCAAAACATCAAAAACTAAATAATGGATCTGGAATAATTCTTTTATAGAATTAATGTTGACCTGTTGAGCAAGTTACTTGGCTTGGTGACCTATGAGAATAGGTCACCCATGAGTGGACATACTTTCCTTTTTTTTCTTTGTTTTGCCTTTCCTTATTTTTCCTCTTTTTCTGAATTTCCTTCTTTTCTGAACTTTCTTGCTTTTCATACTTTCCTATTTTTCCTATTTTATCTTGCTTTCTTGATTTATGCTGCTTTTCCTGAAATATTTCTCTTTTCTCATTTTTGGCAACATTTTTGGACTCTAGTGCTTACTTGAATTGGCAAGTTTATTCCCACATAATTTAATTGCATAATTAATAAAAGGATGAAATTAAATTAAATACATGCCTCAAAATAATTATTAGCAATATTTTTCCTAGGAAGAATAATTAATGTTAATTTGAGCCCCTAGGAATTTCATCATGGTCAATAGTTTTAATGTCCCAAAATATGGGGACATGCCAGTCCTGCCCTCCCAAATCTGCTTGTTCTCAAGTAGAAGCACTCTAGATTGCTGCAAATTTGTTCATCATGTAGGATAACTGGAGCATGAATCCATTGTGCAAAAATTTTGACTTGCTCCATCAAGCCAGCCTGTAAAATTTCTCCAAAACAAGCAATGTCAGGGTCCCATTGCTTCCATTGCACCCCCTCCAGTGAGAATGCCTTCCCACAAAACTTATCAGGAAAATTTATGCCCAAATCCCATTTCTTGAAGTGTAAGTATTCAAACATTAGAATCCACCATACAAATTTATAATCATAGGAAATGAAATTCATGCTGTGGAAATCATACCACTGTACTGAAGACTAGAAATTCTCAATGCAAAGTTGTAAATATGTCATATTTCCCCACCCAGCATAAAGTTCCTTATGTTCTTGATGCACATCAGCATTGAATCTCATAGTGATGTTGCTGTAAATACATAAGTGTGAGTCCCATGTCCAACTTGAATGGGTATAGGAATCATCCAATCAACAAGGATTCCCAAATTGCTCACAATAAGATGATGCATCACAATTATCTCCAAAAATGCAAGAAGGAAAAATAAATAAGTGTCCCATCATCCAATCTGAGAGGGTATTGATACTCCAACCAAAAGCTCCATGTCAACACTTCCAATGGCTCAAATATCTGCCACTAGTCATAGGGTACAAGAATCCATCCAACTGTGTGTATTTCCTCCACCAAGACCACTTGATGCAAGATATTTTTCTCATCAACTCCTCTTGGTAGTTTGATTTCTCAGCTTCATTCTACTTCTCATGAGAAAAAAAAATTCTGCAAGAAGACTCAATGTGTGACATGTAATCTTCCACCCAATCCACATGTGGTTGAATGGCATCAAGTGACAACAATATGTGCCTATGTGGCTGATGGGAGGGTGATGGTGCATTCCACAAGTCATCATGCACACCTAGGAAAGCCTCTAGCTCTTCCTGTTGCACCAACAAGGAAAATTCCTTCTCCCAAATTTCATTCTTGCTTGATGAGGCTGAAATAGAAGTGTGGGTAGAACTGTGAATCATATCTCTGCAATAATTATCCACCCAACTTATGGCTGCCCCATGTTCATCCTCATCTAAATCTCCCATGGGGAAGAGATTATTTTCAAGAAACAATTCCAGTTTTTTTCTGGAAAAGGTCAAGTGCTTGTTTCTCATCAAACTTATCTATATAGTCCTCAAGCACAAAAAAATTAGAATGCACCTCATGTGCATGTGTATGGAAGATATCCAATGGCTGCAAATTAAATCCTTGTGGCTTCCCACATGTCAAGACAATGTCAGGCACAACAAAAAATTTATTGCAGAAATTAAATTCTTCATCTCCTACCTTCCTCACTTCAAAGGTGTCTCTATCCACTCAATAAATGGATGAATAAGGAATTTTATTTTCTGATCCATAAGTAATGTGATCAGCCATATTTATGGTAGATAATAACACTTTATCCTTCCTCTCAACCTCAATGAGTGCATGGCCAATATTCTCTTCCTCATAGCTTTTCACAAGCACCTGCAAATCTAAGTGCATCTCATGATCCACCATCTCATGAGATTCCTCCCTCTGTTCAAGAATGCAATCAACCTTGTGAATATGGCTGAATGGTGTGTAGGAGGGTAGGTAATACCTACTCAACTTCTCATGAAGTTTCTCTATATCCATATTGCATTAGAGGAAATTTGAGATCTAAAATGGGCCTCCTAATGAAAATAATAAAATAATAGTTAAAGTAATAAAATAATAAAATAATATTTATTAATTTTGGAGGAAGAATTAAAAAAACTACTTTTTGTGTTTGTATTTTTGACATATCTCCTTGTGGTTTTACTCAAATTCCGAGCAGAAGAGCTTGTTGGATACAGAATTTAATTCCACATCCAATGAGTACCAACACTGCATACTTTTGACAGACCCCACTACCCCAAAAATAATAAATATGTAAAAAAACGTGATGATGATGTCATTATCACATTTTTTCAGGTATTTCTTATTTTTGGGGTAGCTCCCACTCGGAATTTGAGTAAAAACACAGTGAGATATGTCAAAAATACAAAATATATATATATATATATATATATATATATATATATATATATATTATTTTATGACAAATATGTCAATTCAGCCATTATGGTTAACTCATTTTATTTAAATTCTATTGGTTCTTGAAGTCCAACTCACAAAATTTATTGTTGGCGCGTTTTCTTATAAGGCCCATTTTAGACCCCAAATTTCCTCTAATGGATTCTTGGAGTGCACATTGAGTGATATTTAAGGAATCTTGGGTGGTCAACAAATATTGTGAGAGCTTGCAAATTTCTTCTCCATCCTTCAAGGATGCTCCATGCAACACATAAGCAAGCTCAATCAAATCATCTCTATCACAAAGCAGTTGTAATAATTCCCCTTGTATTGTAGACAATGCCTTTCGCATCTCCTCATTAGATTCAAGAGAATATTGATCTTTCGATGAAGCAGTTATCCAACACTGGTGTGCCACTGAAGAATGTGTGTCTTGGATAAGGTGTAAATCCTTTTGAATCTTATTTTCATCCATTTTCAAAGGCCAAGGAAATGAGTGGAGTTCTTGAGGAAAATCACCCCCTTCTTCTTTCCTGCAATTTTCTCGCTGTGACTTGCACTTCTCTTTTTTAATCTTTCATTAGAGGAAATTTCAACTCAAAATGGGCCTCCTAAAATGAACTAATAAAATAATAGTTAAAATAATAGAATAATATTTATTAATTTTGGAGGAAGAAAATAAAAAAACTACTTTTTGTTTGTATTTTTGACATATCTCCCTGTGTTTTTACTCAAATTTCGATCAAGAGAGCTCGTTGGATACGGAATTAAATTCTGCATCCAATGAGTACCCACTCAGCATACTTTTGGCGGACCCCGCTACCTCAAAAACAAGAAATACCTGAAAAAACGGAATGATGATGTCATCATTCCATTTTTTCAGGTATTTCTTGTTTTTGGGGTAGTGGGGTCCGCCAAACGTATGCCGAGTGGGTACTCGTTGGATGCGAAATTTAATTCCACATCCAACAAGCTCTCCTGATCGAAATTTGAGTAAAAACACAGGGAGATATGTCAAAAATACAAACAAAAAAAGTAGTTTTTTTATGATACCTATCCCCAAATTTATATTAAAAAAGTGTTTAAGACCTATATGGTATTTCAAATTTAAATCAATTTCATTGGCTAACACATGATGACATGGAATTTGAATAAAAGTTAAAAGGCCCATTTTGAGTTGAAATTTCCTCTAATGCTTTCTGCTTTCCCACCTGCAATACTAGATGGCTCATAGCTCTCCACAATGGTGATAGTAGGATTGGTATTCTCAGTGAGTTCAAGCATATCCTATAATGTGGATGAAACTTCATCATTCTGCAAGAGATTCCAAAATTCAGAACTATGTGCATCCCTTTGTGCCATATTTTTCTCCTTCAAATTTCCTAGTTCACACCTAACTGGTGGGGGCTTGTCTCCCACTTCATTAGGAAAATCAATTGATGATTTAATATATTTTATATTTTATTCTTTTGGATCTGATCCAAAAGGTTTCTTATGACCATTGACAACATCAGCCTTCTTTGCATTGATTTTGGGATCACCAACAGAGAAACTAGCTGGAGTGAATTCCTCTCCTTCACAATGGGCCTTCATTTTGTAGTCGTCATATGAACATGAAGTATTTTCATCCTCCCATGGATAATATGGTTGCATTTGAACATGGATTCTTCAAAATTTAGAACCTTTATCATCCATGTTCTTCATCTTACCATCTTCCTGTACATATACTTTGATGGCCTGCTCCTCCACCAAATTTTTTGGTTCACACCCAAGCAGTGTGGCCTTGTTTTCTTCTTCCTTATGTGGCTCCTGAGGTGACTGTAAATCTGATTTTTTTTCCTCTTTTGGATCTAATACAAAATATGTCTTTCCAACACCATATGAACCCACATCCTTAACAGTGGTCTGAATATCACTCACAAGGAAACTGGAAGTGCATTCATCTTCATTCTCTTGTTGGAGTAATGGGAAACAAGAAAGATCTTCTGGGGCATCTTATTTCAAACAACTTGAGGTTTTTCCTTCTTGAATGGTACTATGATCATTAATTGCAGATAATATTCTTGAAGAAAAACAAAATAATCTCAGAATGCTTGAACATGCTGATGGATTTGATGACTCTTCACTTTTTCTTTCTTCCTCCTCCTCATTGCTTACAAAGGTGGAACAACTTGGTTCCTCTATGGATGATTTGTTGCTCTTGAAAGAGTAATCATATAAATTATTAGGCTCAAATAAAAATATGCAATAAAAATAATCTTTGAAAGGAATGGATTTACAAATCACTTCCCCAAGGAAAGATACTCTTTGTAGTGGTGGGGCAAGTTTTCAACTGCATCTATCATCTTTGCTAAATCCTTCTTAGGATTAGCCATGGGTAGTTCCACATTTCTTTATTCATACTCCATAGGATCATAAAATTAAAAATCCTTGTCTCTTGAAATTTGCAACCCATCATTAACATAGATCACCTCTTCTTCTTCAACAAACTGATCAAATTCATCATCTTCAACTACTGGTACAATCTTGTAACTTTAATTGGTGATATGCAAAATTAGTCAGCAGAGAGCCTTCTTTCCACAGGAGTCAAGGAAAGTGCTCTGATACCACTGTAATATCCCTAATATGATGTACAGATCAGAATATTAATCACTTCTGCAAATTTATATTAAATTTTCTGATTTACAAAATCTACCATTTGGTGCACTGATAGAGTAGGGAAATCAAGGTTTCAGGTAGGGGAATTTTGCAGAGGCGAAGTGGGAAAAGGATATAAATAAAGAGTGATTGAATATTTTAAAATCCATTCCCCTAACAAATTTATATATGGTACCATTGATATTTCAAAATCCGCTCCATGAAAACTTACTTTCATGCTGTCGGGTCACCAAACCGTGAAACTAGGGAATCTCAATCCATCTTCCAACCAAAGGATTAGGTAAGTTTCAGAGGTGATATAAATTCATAAATTAATGTTATTTACTATTTATAACACTTTGGGGAAGTTCCAGAAATTTCTAGGGAGTTTTGGGTGAAGTTGGGATTTTTGCCAATTTTGGCCTAGGGAGACCCTACGTAGTGAAGGATCCTAAAAGATAGTACGAACACAATGAAAATAGGTTATGGATTTATTTATGATAATGTGGGTATTTTTTGGACCCACAGGAACTTACATATCAGTTTTTGGGTGAGCAGAACTCTGTTTATGCAAGAAATGGAAAAACTAGTTATTTAATACTAGCTTTCTAGCTAGGGTATGAAATTAAGCAGATAAATAATTGCATATTGCATTCTGTACTGATATAAAATATAAAATATATATATCACACTCCATTTAACATATATAATCCACTCAATCACTTCCACAACCTCATATAATCTTTATTGCACTACACTTCATCAAATTTCCCCAATATGGTGATAAAGCAAGATTTTAATGTGAAACAAAGAAGGTAATATTTAATGACTAAGTTATTTAGAATTGAGGAAGTAAAATAAAATATTTATAATATTTTCATATTTCATAATTCATATGATATAATTACCAATACAAAGGAGGCTCCAAAATGATGGGCAGGAGGCCCGAATCCTCACTGGAAGAGGGTTATGAGCATAGGTAAAGCATGGGCTTCACTAGAGCTCAAACTGTAGGTGATGGAGGCTGAAATTTAATTATGGAATAATATTCATTGACTGACCTTAGTGCTCCATAGATCTGCAATATATAGAAAGGGAGATGGAAGATAAGGGAGGATGGGTTTGGGGATCATCACCCAATGGTCTGAGGCACAACACAGAGTATGGTCACATAGCATAACTACAATACCAAAACATAAAAAACTAAATAATGGAGATGGAATAATTTTTTATAGAATTAATGTCGACCTGTTGAGAAAGTTACTTGGATTGGTGACCTGTGAGAATAGGTCACCAATGAGTGGACATAGTTTCCTTTCTTTTCTTTGCTTTGCCTTTCCTTATTTTTCCTCTTTCTCTGACTTTCCTTCTTTTCTGAACTTTATTTCTTTTCATACTTTCCTTCTTTCTAGATTTATGCTGCTTTTCCTGAAATATTCCTCTTTTCTCATTTTTGGACTCTAGTGCTTACATGACTTGTCAAGTTTATTTCCAAATAATTTAATTGTATAATTAATAAAATGATGAAATTAAATTAAATACATGCCTCAAAATAATTATTAGTAATATTTTTCCTAGTAAGAATAACTAATGTTAATCTGAGCCCTTGGGAATTTCATCATGGTCAACACTTTTAATGTTCCAAAATATGGGGACATGACATGTACATTGTGAGCATGTATTCAATAATTTGATTTACCCGCTCTGTCTATCCATCAGACTGTGGATGATACACTATACTACTATTTAATTTAGTACCAAGTTCCTTGAATAAACCTTTCCAAAAGTTCAAAGTGAAATTTGGATCATAGTCTTAAACTATTGCCTTAGGTATTCCATGTAACATGGCAATTTATTTCATATAATTTTTTGCAATATTTCATGCTTTAAAAGTTGATTGAACATGTACATAGTGGGATAAAGTTTTATTGTATCAACCACCACCATGATGGAATCATGTTGCTTCTGGTTTCTTGGCAACTTGGTAATAAAATATATGGTTACTACATCCAACTTCCACTCCGGTATAGGCAATGGATGGAGTAGAGTGGAAATATGCTTACACTCTGCTTTAACTTTTTGGCATTCCAAATAGCAAGCAATATGCATAGCCACTTCTTCATTCCTCGCCAATAAAATTATTTCTTAACTGTTGCTAATGTATTCTAATACCATAGATATCCTGCATATGGTACATTGTGCATCTTTTATTATTATCTTCTTATGTTCACCTTTAGTTGGTGTTGAAAGGCGATATAGATGTGCATGGTGTGGAAGTGATAAAGACCAAAGAATAATGTGCAAGGTGAAGAAGTCGACAAGGGTTAGATTGGTTGTATTTTTTTACTTTTCGGTCCGAGTTAGTTAGGAAGTTAGTTAAATGTGGACCATTTTGTAAAGGATCAAGCCTATATAAAGAGTTAGAAATGTTGTAGGATAATAACCTTACTCTATCTTGGAGTCGATATTTTTGGAACGATCATATTATTGTCTTTTGTATATCTTATGAACTGTTTTGGTATGAGGTTATCGACCAAGGGATCTATTTCTGAGATGTATGACGACCTATGGAAGTTAATGAAAGGAGAGTATTGTTGGAAATTACCTGTGTTCTATTGCGATATTTGATCTCATGATCGTTGTCTCTACGATAATTGTTGTGATATGAATGCTACCTGTTGCAGTCTAATGTCTTAATAGTTTTTTTATGATGAGAAATCTTCGGATGATGGATGGATTCATGTCTGTTGATATGTTTTATGCTTAATAAACTAATGCAATGTTAGATCTGATAATGGAAATAATGTTGGAAAATGAATGATAAGACATTGTTCTGAATCTCTAGATAATAGTGCGACTAAGAGATATTAAGTGCACAGGTCCTCTTCCCCTATGCAAAAAATTGGTTCTTGCAAATCTCCCTCGAACATGTTGGGTAAGACTTCATCATCTTTGCAGGTGTTCCTGGACAATGTAAAACCTATCTAGGTCGTTGTTTAGGGAGATTGTGTTAAAAAGGGGTTTCAATAGTGTGTGAACCCCTATTGACTAAAGTGTGTCAACAAATGGTTCCATTTTTGGGACCATAGTGCGAGAATGAAGAGGACATGTTGTGGCACCTGACGAACCAGAGATTTAGGACTAGTTCGATCAGAAGGCCCAAGAATTCGCAATAGAAGAAAACCAAAGTTCCATATTGACAACATAAGAGTGGTTGGGAAGACATATCTATTCTGATATCCATGAATACTTCTTCATTGAGTTCCCAATTATCTTGTATGAGTGGTTGGTGTAGCTGACCTTCCATAAAAGAATTTTCCAAGGAGGTGGACCCTTGATTTTATCTAGTGATTAAAAGAGGTAAACAACAGGGAGTCAAGGGATGTTGAAGTGTGTCTCGATAGCATTTTGGAAGGATATATCACTTAGTTTTTTGTCAACACATTAAAATCCTATAGTGATTCTAAAAGGGAATTCTTCCAAGGACCAAGAGGTTTTAGAATAATCAACCCATAGTTAGCTACCTTAGACATTAATTTCATTATTTTTGTCTTATTTGCCTAGTTCATGTGTCCCACCTTGTGCAAGTTGTCATTTACCTATCCATAGTGGTCAAAATTACCTTATTTGACTCAATGTAGCACTTGGGAAACCTCAAAGAATCAAATCTGCTTTATTCCTAGCCTCCTAAGCACCCTTCTTCTTTTTCTGCTTTATTCCCTGTTTTTTTAGTGTTTTAAGGCAAATGGAAAAGCTTGACTAGGTGAGGTTGATTAGTTTTTTGTCCTACACATCCTCCACTCTGTTCTCCTTGTAAAAGCATGTATGAGTTGTCATTCCATCACTCTTTAGCTTGCCTAATCACTTTTTCCAATTCGTGAGCTCCATGACTGATTTGGGATCAGCTTTTTGCACCTATGGGGGATTTGCTTAAGTTTAGTAAGCCTGCTTTATGCTAGATTCGAATTGATCCTCATGCATTCGAATCACTTATGTAATTATTTAATGATGCAACCTATTATGTTACAGGGTTGGCTATTGTACACTTATTCAATACAGTTTAGTGTTCAGCTCATTATTTAGTCTCTTTTGTGAGTGATTTTGCATGTTCAATTGATAATTGTTGTGAGTAAAATTAATCTATCACTGGGTTCAATTTCCACATGGTATCTGAGCCATTGTAGATTGATTTCTATCCTTCAAAATTGTTTTATAGGTTCGACATCAGTGACTGGGATCCTTCTACTGACAGCCGTGACAATTTCTAAGCTATGGATCAATCTCAGAAGATCATCTTGACTCCCTTCAATTTCTTTGAATGGAAAGTAGAGATGGAGATACTGTTGAGAGAGAAAGGCCTCTAAAGGGTGACTATGGCAACAGAATCATATCCCAATGCAGCTGTAGAGAAGATAAAATGGCACAACAGGAGGGATGAGGCCTATGGTCTCCTGTGTCTGAGTATTTCCAAAGACCTCCTTTTCCATCTTGATGGATTGACATCACCGAATGAAGTATGGGAGAAGCTTACTGATCTTTTTGGAAAGACAAATGAGATGAGGGGACATCAAATAAAAAATGAACTGATCTCCCTGAGTCCCAATATCTTTGAATCTCTGCAACTCTATTTCTCCAAGTTCAAAGCACTTGTTTTGCAGCTGAAACAGTGTGGGATCGAAAATAAGGATGATCAGCTGGTCTTGGCCATTCTCTCGAAGCTTGGCCCTAAATATTCAATGTTTGTTTCGACCTTCTATGCCACAAAACTGACAGCTCGAACCTAGAAGATGCCTAGCCTTGCATATTTCATGGAATCTCTCACACAAGAACAAGATAAGTTGGTGATGATGGGCACCATAAAACCATCCAAATATCAATCTCTGATTGCTGGAGATTTGAGGGTGGATTCAAAAAGCAAAAATAAAGCTAAAAATCCACCTGAGCAAAAGAGAGACAAGAACAAGTCTCCAGAGGAGCCACAAGGTTCCAAGAAGAATAACCAGAAGAAGAAAAACAAAGGAGAAATGAGCAAGTGCGCATACTGCAATAAGGGAAATCACACTGAAAGATCTTGTATGAAGAAGCAAATAGACATGCTAACCAAACTCCTGGAGAAGAATGGAATCTCCCTTCCAGATAGCTCAAAGAAGAGAGAAGGAGGATCAAGTTCAGATGACAGAGAGAGAGTTCATGCATTGGTTGCTGGCACATCAAGCTCACCCAGTTTTATCATTGATTCTGGAGCTTCAAGACACATGGTTTCGACCAAGGAGGCCTTATCCTCAATTGACATGTTGAAAGGACCACCTATAGTACTGGGAGATGACTCTCTCACTGAAAGTTTGGGAAAAGGGAGGATTGATCTTGATCATGGTCAGTTCAACAATGTGTTGTATGTTCCTGGTCTTGCCTCCAACCTCTTGTCAGTGTACCAGATGACTCACACTGGGTCTCCTAAGAAGGTCATATTCTCCCCTGATGAAGTTGAGATCACAGAGATCTCAAGTGGTAAATTCATTGCAAAAGGAGTTGCGAATCATGCTCAGAAGGTATACATGTTCTCACACTTCTTACCCTACTCAAACCCCTCTGCTCTTCTAATTCATGCTAATGAAGCAAGCAAGATTTGGCATGAAAGATTTGGCCACCTAAACTACAAGTATCTTTCTGATCTTAGTGAAAAAGAGATGGTCATAGGGTTGCCCAAGATAAAATTTTCCAAAGGAGTCTGCTAAGGTTGTATCCTAGGAAAACACCCAGAGCATAAATTTGAGAGAGCTAGTCATGAGAGAACCTCTACACCCCTCGAGCTGATCCACAGTGATGTTGCTGGCCCATTCCCTCATATGTCCATGATTCAGGCCAAATATGCATTGACTTTCATAGATGACTTTTCCAGGTATTGTTGGGTTTACTTCTTGAAACACAATTCTGAAGTTTTTGGCCTCTTCAAAGTCTTTAAGGCTTTGGTTGAAAACCAGTTTGGGAGGAAACTTAAGGTCCTCAGATCTGAAAATGGTGGTGAGTATGTCAAGTCTGATTTTATTAATTATTGTGTAGATGCAGGTATTTAGATGCATCATTCTATCCCTTACATACCACAGCAAAATGGTGTTGCTTAGAGGAAGAACAGATCACTGAAGAAGATGGCAACATGCATGATGTAGGCCAAAACTTTGCCACCAAAGTACTGGGCCGAAGATATCAACTGTGCAGCCTATATCTAGAATAGGGTGCCTCACAAACATCTTGATGGTATGACTCCTTTCGAAGCATGGAGTGGGCACAAGCCAGATGTGACCCATTTCAGGATTTTTGGCTCAAGGGCTTGGGATAGAATTCCAACAGAAAAGAGAAAGGATTTGCAGCCCCAAAGCAAAGAGTGTCTATTTGTTGGATACTCTGAAGATTCAAAAGGGTACAAACTGATAAATTTGAGCACAAATAAATCCTTCATCGAAAGGTTTGTTCAGTTTCAAGAAGAACCCCTTGCAGCAGCAGAAGTTGGAGAAGCCTCTTCACCACCCGAACCTCTGAAAGTAAGTGAAGAGTTTGTTGAACATGCTGATTCTGATTTATCTGATGGAGATGAGTTTATTTCAGACTCTAACATCCCTAAAAGGCCAAAATGGGTAGCCAAGACACTACATGCAGCAGGAGAGCTAGCTGGGGATCCCAATGACCCAAGGAGGACTAGATCTCAATTTGAGAGTGGTCTGTGCATGAAGGATCCTATGTTTGCTGAAAAATGCTATTTGATGGTGGAATCTGATCCTCAAACATATGAAGAAGTAGCAGGAGATCCAAGATGGCAAGCAGCCATGAAGGAAGAGTTCAGCTCACTCCAGAAGAGCAACACATGGGAGCTAGTGGATCTTCCCCCAGGGAGGAAGTTAGTTTAGTGTAAGTGGGTCTACAAGACCAAATTTGCTGATAATGGTTCACCACTGAATTACAAGGCCATATTGGTAGCCAAGGGCTACTCACAGGTTCATGGGATAGATTACAATGAGACCTTTGCCCCAGTGGCAAAGATGGATTCCATCAGGCTAGCCCTAGCCATTGCAGCCTCAAAGCAATGGGAGGTACATCACATGGATGTAAAATGTGCCTTCCTGAATGGAGATCCCACTGAAGAGATATATATGTAGCAGCCTCAAGGTTTTTCTACTAACCCTTCTCTTGTGTGCAGGTTGAGAAAGTCATTGTATGGGCTAAAGCAAGCCCCCAGGGCTTGGTATGCCAAGATCAATAGCTTCTTGCTATCACTGAATTTTGTTCAGTGCAAATCAGATCCAAATGTCTATTTGAAGTTAATTAATGGTTCATTAATGATAATTTTTTTATATGTTAATGACCTCCTCATTACAGGAAGCTCAAAGGATGAGATTGCTTCCTTAAAGGGTGCAATGAACCAAGCCTTCTCCATGACAGATTTGGGGCTCTTAAGTCAATTTTTGGGGCTTGATATTGCTCAAACCAAAGCTGGAATCAAGGTGTACTAGTCCAAGTATGCCATGGATTTTCTAAACAAATTCAAAATGAAGGATTGCAAAGCAAGCAAAACTCCTTTCCTTTCAGGAGTGAAGCTGGAAGAAGCTGATTCTTCACCTATGGTAAACAATACACCGTATAGGAAATTGATTGGATGTTTGTTGTATCTGACACATACTAGACCTGATATTTCTTATGCAGTAAGTGTGGCTTCTAGATACATGGATCAGCCTCATGAGATCCATTGGAAAGCAGCCAAACTGATCCTTAACTTTGTTCAGGGAACAAGGACACATGGGATCTTCTATAAAGCAAAATATGATCTTGATTTGATTGGATTTACTGACAGTGATTGGGCAGGTGATAGCACAGATAGAAAGTCCACATCATGATATGTGTTCATTCTTGCAGAAGGGCCAATCATCTGATCAAGCAAGAAACAGAGTGCCATTGCACTCTCATCTACAGAAGCAGAGTACAGAGGAGTTGTTAATGCAACAACTCAATGTTTATGGTTGCAGGGTTTACTTGGAGAGTGTGGCTTCGAATCAGAGTACTCAACTAACATCTACTATGATAACCAGAGTACCATTCGAATCTACAAAGATCTAGTTCAGAAGCATAGAACCAAACACATTGAGATCCATATGCACTACATCAGAGAGCTTGTGCATGATGGCACCATTCACCTACTCTTCTGTTCATCTTCATAACAAGTAGCTGATATATTCACCAAAGCATTTTGTGAGAAGACCTTCATAAATATCAAATCACTGCTGGGGATTGCTGATCATGCTGCGAAGTATGAGTGAAGACAAGATTTCCAAATTTTGTTTTACAGTCCATGTTTAAGGAAGGATTTTCCCATGTGGTTTTTGCCTCTTTCCTTGGTTGTATGGACATGCAGTATGTAAAGGGTGACTAAGCCTTGTTGCTAAGCCCTATAATTTTCTGATATATTACTCATAAGTTAGTCTTAAGGGGGGGTGTTATAATAATCAACCCATAGTTAGCTACCTTAGACATTAATTTCATTATTTTTGTCTTATTTGCCTAGTTCATGTGTCCCACCTTGTGCAAGTTGTCATTTACCTATCCATAGTGGTCAAAATTGCCTTATTTGACTCACGTAGTGCTTGGGAAACCTCAAGGAATCAAATCTGCTTTATTCCTGTCCTCCTAAGCACCCTTCTGCTTTTTTTGTTTTATTCCCTTCTTTTTTAGTGTTTTAAGGCAAATGGAAAAGCTTGACTAGGTGAGGTTGACTAGTTTTTTGTCCTACACATCCTCCACTCTTTTATCCTTGTAAAAGCATGTATGAGTTGTCATTCCATCACTCTTTAGCTTGCCTAAGCACTTTTTCCAATTCGTGAGCTCCATGACTGATTTGGGATCAGCTTTTTGCACCTATGGGGGATTTGATTAATTTTAGTAAGCCTGCTTTATGCTAGATTCGAATTGCTCCTCATGCATTCGAATCACTTATCTAATTATTTAATGATACAACCTATTATGTTACAGGGTTGGCTATTGTACACTTATTCAATACAGTTTAGTGTTCAGCTCATTATTCAGTCTCTTTTGTGAGTGATTTTGCATGTTCAATTGATAATTATTGTGAGTAAAATTAATCTATCACTGGGTTCAATTTCCACAAGAGGTAGTTTTTTGTTGTCTTTGCGACTATGGATTAATATTCTTATATTTGAAAATGGTATATTGAATATGAACTCCGACGAGTAGAGATTTGGTGTGTGGAGGTTACGAGTACTGCAGAGAAAAGGTTGGATGGAATGATCTAACGTAGATGGATGGGACTTACGATGAAACTATGAGGGAATTCGAGGAAGAGTGTGGTCTTCTGCGAAGTGGGGTAAGGTTATAGTGAGAGAAGAGCCAAAGGACTGAGGAGAGTCATAGTGCGACCAGAACAAGAAACTATGAGAGAATATCACAAGATACCAAGAGACCCTACAATGACGAAGGAGACAACTAGGCTATGCCTGATCCTGAGGAAGGACCAACCAAAATAAATAATGTACCTACACCTCTGTGCATTGTGCCAAATTTAGGAATAAACACTAGATCATCACAAGATTTCCCAATGTGACATGACCAGAGTAATAGTAGCAGATCAGCGAATACCGAAAGAAGTTCCAGAATGGAAAGAGACAATTTAAAGTTACCTTTGTTCCATGGGAATGGGACTGAGGATACTAATAAATACTGGTTTCTCTCCTAAGCAAGTCTAAGATGAATATATTAATAAGGCACAACTTGCGACAACTTTTTGAGGTCATGCATTTGATTGGTATATGAAGTTCATACAAGTACAGATAGGGAATCAGCGGAAGACTCTAGCACATCTTCGAACTGGATTGATTGAGGAATTCTAGAAACCTAATCTGAGTCGCAATACATTACTAAACTGAAGGAAATCAAGAAATATCTGAACGAGTCAGTCTAGAATTTAGATTAGTGATTCAAGACACTGATGGCAAAAGTCATTTTCAGAATGAGCGACATACAACACATATAATGGTTCATCGAAACATTGGTACTGCATATCCTAATGCCATTAATGCAGCAGAATATTGTGACACAAACTGAGGCTTTGGAAATTACGATGAAGATGGAGGCTTCTCTAGTAGGTGAAACTGGAGTCGGAGTGAATAAGATCCAATCTCAATTAGTGAATATGACAATTCAATTACGAGATATCAAGAAGGGAAAGGACATTTGTGAAGAATTTTGATGTACTCGATGTCGCATGGAAGTCCATCATAAGGATTAATGTCCATATTCTGCAATTACTAGCAGTCTGGTTCTCCAAATCCGTTAATTCAAGGGGTTTTACCGTGGTGTTGGATCCGTCAAACTTAAGGACATCGACACAAGGACTGTGTATATATCCAAAAGGTAGTATCGAAACCTGCAAATTTGTTATGTAATTTTTGTCGCTATGTTGGTCATGAAGAGAAGGATTGTAGAGAATATGACCTGCTCCAAGAAAGTACAATGGATACATACTACATGAACAAAGAAGAACACTGATCAGTAGAGAGGCCTCCACTACAATAGCCACCATATTTTGCGCAACCGCAACCATAGCTTGCTCCACCGCAGCCCCTATTCAATCAGATGCAGTACGCTCCGCAGCAGCCATAGTATACTCAACCGCAAGATGTTCAACCACAACCAAGTAAACAGTTCAATCAACCGCAGTACCACCCACAAGAATGATTCCATAGAGGATTTTGAGGAAGATGGAACATAGTTTTGGATCGAGGAGGAGGACGAGGTCGTGGACCTATGCAATTCTACAATTGTAGAGTATTGGGGAATTACCAGCGACATTTCCCAAACCTTCCATCGCAATGTACCTATTGTACCACCGTAGATCATATTGTTGAAGATTTCCCACAACTAATTGTGACATGGAAAGAAAAGAACAGTATGCCACTGTAGAACCTAAATCAGAATGTGAACCAGAATGTGAACCAAGTTGTGAAGCAACCTTAGAATCTGAATCAAGGGCCAACGGTAGGGAATATTTCAGCAAAACCAAGGGCACAACCTGTAGATGTTGGAATCCTAACTTGAGGAGGTGCAACAATGAGAGATGATGTTTCAATCCTGTAGATCCAGATGGTAGCTTAGAAGAAGATGTAATTCGATGTTGACAGTGAGAAAGAGATGTTATTTGATACAAGAGACATCATCAAAAGAGATAGCAGGGCCATCGCGAAAGGGTGGAACGTTGCATATTTTTCTAGAAATTCATTTATCACTAGTGAAAGATATTAATGCACTAGATGAGATCACAAGTATTCTAGATCGACCAGAAAAAGGCCGACAAGACTACACTGTGAACTCCTTGCATAAGAAGAAAAATGGAAGAGAGATGAGGATGAATGTCTAATTTGGTGATTATGATGTGGACTCAGTCATTCTGGATCTAGGCTTGGATGTCAACATTTTGACAAAGAAGAAATGGGAGAAGATGGGGAAACCACAGTTGGTTTGGTCTTCTGTACAACTACAACTTGAAAATCAAGTCATAGTGTCTTTAATTGGGTGAGTACCACGCTTACTGGTGGAAATATAAGGAATGAAGACTTATGCAAATTTTGATGTTATCAAAATAGTCGACGAAGGTAGCTCATATCCCGCACTATTGGGGATTGGGTGGGATAATGACAATCTGGCGATGAGTCAACTTTAAGAAAAGAGTAATGAATTTTGAGAGCCAAGACATTCAATTCATAGCCCCATTGGATCCGAGCGAAGGTAGAAGATATGTTGAACCAGTAAAGGAGGAAGTCGCATGGGGGATGAGACCATGCATACAATATTTTAGAAGAATACATCCATCCCACTGTGGAGGTGGAGCTGGGATGGAAAATTTCTAGCTCCATATCATCACATTCTGATGATGCACTGGAAAATTAGAAGAATCGATTACACGAAGTATCAATCCGGAAGTGTGGGTGAGTCACTCAGTTGCTACGTTGGGTCGCAACGAAGGTTGTTGAGCTATCGATGTACAAATGGATACCTAATTTAACTGAGTTTATTGATGAATTTGAAGACAAGGTATCAGAACCTCAACGAATATTTGCATTGGAGGAGACACTGAATGCCACTCCAACACACTGGTGGGCGACGCATAAGAAATCGATCGACAGTTGTCCACTATGTCGTAGATTGATGGAAGTTCTTTTTAGTAAAACTGATCACTATCAAGTCAAGAAGAATGCTGGATGGAATAATCCCAATGATAATTTGATTGCATGTCAGATTGCATGGGTGTCACTAATGAAGGACAAGTGGGTACACGCTTTTGTACACAAGATGGATGAGATGTCCCTACAATGGTATGTATCAGTAGAACAAATAGTCCAACTTCACAATAATCAGGATATTATGTTGGAAATAGTCCCAGTAGCATTTCCTGCGGAGTTGCATGAGATACCATTGATGCAGTCAATGATGGAGTGTTACAATGTGACAGGAGGACTTGACGAAATTGATGATCCCAGAAATATCAACATTACAGAATCAGAAGGAACTCAGGATATTGTTGAACCAGAGATGCCAACCAAAAAAATCCAACAACCTCTAAAGATTCGGAAGGTCAATATTGGGACAAAGGAGGACCCGAAGTTCGCCAATGTTGGATATTATTGGCATGAAACTACTATGGAGAATATTACTTATCTACTGCATGAGTTCCAAAATTTGTTTCCAATCAAATTCTCTGAAATGAAAGGGATTTTATGAGATTTGGGAGAAATGAGAATCCGAAGCCGGTAAATCAGCATTTGTATTGACTGAATCTACGATACAAGGAGTGAGTGAAGCATGAAATTGATAGAATGTTGTATGCTGGAATCATTAAACCAATGGAAGAATTAGAATGGATCAGTCTAATGATCATTCAATATAAGAAAACAGGCGAAGTCTGGATCTGTGTCGATCTCAAAAAACTAAATGACGCATGTCTTGATGATCCGTTCCCTACACCATTTACTAACGAGGTATTGGAAGGTGTAGGTGGCCAAGAGGTTTAGTCATTCACAGATGGATTTTCATGCTATCACCAGATCAATATTGCAAAGGAATATCATCATAAGACAACTTTTGTGACCAAATGGGGATGCTTTCAATACACAGTGATAACGTCTGGTCTCAAGAACGCACCTGCGATATTCTCAAGAATCTTAGTTATTGTGTTTAAGGACTTTAATCATAAATTATTGGTGGTATACATGGACGATTGGACTATCTATGGGCTAGTAACATACCACATTAATGTTGGAGTGTAACACTCCAAATATCACAAAAATTTAATTTTTTTCTATGTGACATTTAATGTTAAGTCATGGCCTAAAAATGTTAGTTTAACAACTATCTTTAGGTAGGTTTTAACATATGACAAAAAAGGAGAAACTTTGACAGTTACCATTCTAGTCTAACTGTAACTAGAGACTACAAAATTATTTACTAACTTAAAACACATTTTCTACTAACACCATTTATTCATTTGATTTCTTTTAGTGTTGGAAGTTAAAGAGTTAGAGACTTAAAGAATTCATATCAACTGTTTACTCTTTAGTATGTGCATGATCTTGATATTTGTTTTCCTTATCTAAAAAAAAGGGACTCTACGGTTTTTTCTGAGGCTTACTTAGCTTTATCAAGCTAATACAGAAAATGATGCTTTTACAGGTCTTTAAAGGTAAGCTTTACTCCCCGGTTACGAGGTATTAAAAACTTAAATTTCAGAAGGCTAAAACAAAAGGGGCAAGCTAGGAATAAAGGTCCTAAATTTTACTTTTAGTCTATTCTATTGAAACGTGATAATTTATAGTTCCAGAATCCAGACTATTTATCTTGACGACAGAATAGACTTGCTAGAGTGCTTATCTATTTTAATCAATAAGTTATGAGTTTGATGGAGTGTAAAAGTTGTCATGCTCTTGGTTGTTGAAGGTACTGTAAATTTTATTATTTTGCAAATATTTTATAGCTATGATCTTTAATCCTGCTAAGGCCTAGAACTTCCTAAGTTCTAAATTTATCATCACTAGTTTTGTTTAGTAGTTTTTAATTAAAACAAAACTAGTCTATGCTTAAACTTTTGATGTAAACATGTATGTATGAACCTATATATTTACCAAGCATTACATTTATTCTAACCTAAGTATATATAAAATTTGTAGCATATTAAATAAACTAATACTATATATATATATTCAATGCATGAATTATAATAATGTACAAAGTTAAAACTCTATCTGCATAAGTAATAATTATTATTATAACAAACTAAAACACATATGTATGATTTGTTTAAAATTCTAACTTGTGTATAATATTAATATATAATCCCTGGAGGGTTCATTGCGTTGGTTTAACTATACAGAACCCAAAGGATTTACTAGATGGTGGAATCCATGTAGTAGAGTAATGTTGGAGGAAGGGTGTTTGGGCAAAACCCTAAGCATACAAACGATAACACTACCCAAAACTTTCGCTTGATTGAATTCTTGTTTCATTGTTTTGGGTGGAGAGGAAGGTCGATAGACCTTCGGCCATCTCGGGACTTTGGCAACTGATTGCATCATAATAAAAGCTCGTGAACAAGGCAGGCTTGGCGTTCTAGTTTCCACCATTGTTTTGTTGTTTCAAACTTAGCTGTGGTTTTTCAGCGTTGCTTTGCTTAGCAAAACGTCTTCTTCCTGTCGGTCATGGTTTTAACCGGTCAATAGTTTGGTGTTCATCTTCATTTGCAATGGTTTGGGTTTACGTTGGTAAGTGGTTATTGAAACCCTCTTAATCAAAACAATTCTCTTTTTAAAAACAAAATGAGTCAAAGTCAACTGACAGTCTTAAAACATGTTGCTTACAGATATAAGAACTACAATACTTGGCTAAAAAAGAAGGCGTTCACTAGAAGTTAAAGGGGTATAGCTTAAAAGTTCGGTAAGCCTTGGTTTCAGAACTTGAGGTGCCCCTGATGGTAAGCCTTGGTTTCAGAACTTGAGGTGCCCCCGATGCTAAGTTTTATTCCTGGTGATGGCAATGGTGATAGGAAAAACTTGTGGTGTTTTTTTTAAATTACTGTAATAGTTGATAGCTCCATATGTTTATAGATGGAGAAGAAGGTCGTATGGCCAACGTTGATTACAACTCTTGGGTTTTATCTTTGTAAAAAGAACTATGGCTCTTGTCTCTTGGAAATAGGAATGACCTGTTTATAATCCAGGGTTTGTAAAATTTATTTTGTATATAAAACTACAATTTCTTGTTTGCAACTTACTTGGCCATTATAACTCTTGTGTGAATATGACTGTAATTATGCATTTTGTTTTTTTTAACCGTATGGTTACTATTCGGTTTTTAAAAGAATTACGTTTATGATTAATGGTTAGCTAAAGTGTGGAGCTTACAACGCTTGAATAAACTTTTTGAGCAAAAGGTTGTAAAATATTTTATAGAACTTGTAAATACCCTAGGAATTGTATTTTTATTCAAGGGTTTGGAAGAAGAAGTCATACTAAAAAAATGAATATAGAAAGGCCTTAAAATATAATGGTTAATGTAAGGCTGTTATGAAAAACGAATATGTGAATAATTATACTCTGGATTTTTTTAAAGAGGCGGTTTTGAAATTAGGTTATCATTTGTTTTTGTTGGTAAAAGTAAAAGTTTGAAAAGTAAATTCCTTCCTTTAAATTAAATAAAGGCTAGAAATTAATACTTTAGCTTATACAACAGAGATTTATGAGTAGATTTTGTTCCTTATGTGTAATTTACTTGGTGTTTTAATTTAACTTATTTATTAGTTGCGAATACTTATTTCCTACTTAACTAGGGTTTGGAATTTGTTAAGGTAGTTCACCTAATAAGTAGGGTTTTGTTAGAAAATTAGCTTGTAATTATTAAGAATATTATAAAGTTATAAGATATAATAAGTGTTACAATTTTTAACTATTCCAGCTTTTAACTGTACCTTAAGAATTTGACATACTCGAAGATTAAAAGATACAAAAAGAGAGGGTTAACAGAGTATTATTTTTAGAAGTGTAAAATAGGATAACATTTGTTAAAAAAAAAGGTTTTACAGTGTTAAAGTTATAATAGTTTTATTTAATTATTATGTGTGAATAATCATACTACACTTAGCATTATTAAGTTTTTATAATTCAAAACATATTATTATCTGTATAACCTAAGCTTACAATGATAGTTCTTCGGTAATATTCCTAGAGGTTTTATATAAACGGAATAATTTTAGAAATAAAATAACCATTAAGAGACCTAACTAAAACAATCAGAAAAACAAAACTTCTAAAGTTAGAGCAACTTCAAAACATCCTAGTCACTCCTATTTACTTTTTAAACAAACCTGATGTACTAGAGTACTTCATCTTTATGATGAGTGGAAAAATACAGGAAGGGATTTTGTCCATTAAACAAATAATTCTAACCCTAGGTCAATTAATCAGATAAACTCTAACGAGTAAAACTTCTTGGAAATAAAAATAGATTACAAAGTCTATTTGCAGAAACAATCTATCGAGTAATAATAGTAAATCTAATCATTACTAGTTTCATTTCAGGACTTTTACTTGCATAAGGTAAATAAAATAACACATTGGAACCTGATAACTTGTAGAAGAGACAAACAGCCTTAGGAGCTCGTTCCACCCAACCAATTCCTGAAGATAGCTCAACTGATTGTTTTAGGACCCCCGAGCCTGTCCACTGGTCCACCTGGTTGAAAGCACTCGGTGAAAGGATGGGATTTAAAACCCTTACAACTTCACATAATTATTTAACAGTAATGCTTCTTCCTTCTATAATAAAGAACTCAGCTAACAAGTTGCACTAGTTCTGAAAACAGTGTTTCCACTCAAACCACTTCTACATTTCCCCTCATCGAATCTCTTGTACACAATTTTCACTTCAAAAAATTTACAAGGTAATGAATGAACAACCCCCTGCTGAATTTGATGGGTAAATATAAGCATGCCTAGGTCTTTTGGTCATTTTTTTCACTTAATGAGCCACTTTCTCTTGTTCCACTTCCATGGGGAACATGACAACATCCGGGATAAAATCCCCATGAACATGTACATACATATAAACTGCAATAAAAATGCTTAAAAAATAAAACTTGCTAAGATGCATAATCATTCATATACACAGCAGAACCAAACATACATTCATTCAAGCATTCAACGTGTTCATCATCATTCATTAGCAATAAATATAAATGCAGAGACGAAATGGTCAAGAATACTTATCATATAAAGGATTCGTCCTGCAACCAGCTACGTCGCTGCAATGTTCCACCCAACCATAGGCCAGCGTGCTCCTTAATCTCTCAGCAACCCTGCCACCCCCAAGCTAGGCATGATTCCCCAAGGAATAAGGAACAATCAAGCTTACACATTGCCAAGGGTATACAAAACAACAAATCTGCCAAGCCAACACAGTTGGGTTTATCAAGCCATCCACAAATCAACCAAGCCAACATAGTTGGGTTTATCAAGCCATCATGGAGTTTGCAAAGGCTAATTGCTAAGCTAGTGAGCTCATTGCAGAGCTAAGGACACCTACACTAGAACTAGCATGGCTTCTAGAACAACCACACACACTTAAGACAAGGAAATCAGTCCCTTCTATGCTGCACAAACCCTCAGGCCTTGAGCTCCCTTCCAGTGATATTCAAGGGTTGTGGAGAAGAAAGCTAGCCCTCTAGCTCTGTTTGTGTGGCTCCCAAATACACTAGGTTTATCAAGAAAACAAGGCCCTCATCCCCACTCCAACACAGTCCGAAGACCAACCACTACATACATGCAACCAAACAAGCTATTCACAGCTTGGATAGGGGAAAACAACCCCTGAGTCATTCTGGCCCTATCGTGGCCAAAACAACTCCATAAAAACCTACAGTAGCCCAACACATAGAAACAACATAGACAACAAAATATGGGGAAACAATAGCAATGAACAATGTGGGGAAGACCTCAGCTCCCAGCTCCACAATGGGTGAAGCAACCGGGAAAATTACACAGTCTGCACAAGGGAAAGAAAACGGACTCCCATCCTGTGCATGAGGAAAACATACACACAAACCATAAATACGTATAGGAACCATAGATACCTCCTTTGTAAAAAACTTGAATGACAGCAAAAAATGAATCACTTCCTTACTGCGTGAGACCAAACATAAAGAATCCTCCGCGTGAGGAACATGATGACTCCCTCTCTGCATGAGGTTGGATGACCCTGGAGACTGGCGAGTGGGAAAGTGCGGAAGAGGGCCCCCACGCCGTCGTGGAGAGAGAGGAATGATGGGCATAGTCATTTTTCCTGCCCAACGTGGGGTTTGATTTTTTGGTGGATTGTGCGTGTGGGAAAGGACTAAAAGCCCTTCCACACTCCACTCCCCAACAATAACTACCCCAACTAATCAGCAAAACATTTAAGGTGGTAGTTGGATGAGACAAGGGAAGGTGAGCAAAACAAAAAGGTGGTGACACATGGATTTTCCCACATAGGCTCAAGGTTTAACATTCCCCCTCCTTATCCTTAAGAAAATCATGCCCTTTTCAATATGGTTGAAGTGACATAGCTGGTTGGGGTTATTTAATTAAAAACACATTTACATGATGCTAAAAACCATATGTGTCGGATAACACAATATACCATCGGCAATGATTCCATTCACCGAAACATAACACAACCAAATCGATGGTGGGGCTTTTTCATTTTAGCTCCACACCATGATTCATTACAATATATACATCATGTACATATTATGCAATGGGGTCAAAACCGAGGTGTTATATTCCCCTCTCCCTTCAATAGCATTGTCCTTAGTGCTTTACAAAATTGAACAAAATGCTACACTGGTATTACCTCAATGTTCCACATAATTGAACAAAAATGGATGCGCCAATTGCATGGCATCCTCGAGCTCCCACATAGCCTCTTCAGGTCTGTAGTGCTCCCATTGCACCTTTACCTGACCTATGTCCCAGATCCTGAGCATTGTGACCTTCTTGTAGAGGATGCACATTGGCTTGGTTTGGAACTCTCCCTCGGGTTCCACCTGAATTGCATCCCAGTTTATCACATGGTTAGGATCATGTGCATGTCTCTTAAGCAAAGAAACATGAAAAACATTATGAGCTCTAGTGCTAGTAGGAAATGCAAGTCTATATGCAACTGGACCTATTCTTTCAAGCACTTCAAACGGCCCATAATATCTTGGTGATAGCTTGGCACAAATTCCAAGCTTCAAGGAACTCTTCCTTACCCTCACTCTGAGGTAAACATGATCCCCAACACTGAAATCCCTGTTCACCATATGCTTATCTGCATAGATTTTCTGTCTGTCATAGCCTACTTTCAGATTCTGCTTGATCTTTACAATCTCTTGCTCCATTTCCTTGAGCAATTCTAGACCAAGCACAACCCTGTTCACTGGATTATCCCAAGTCACTGGTGTTCTACACCTTATTCCATACAAATATTCATACGGACTCATCCCCAAGGATGCCTGCTGTCCATTGTTATAAGCAAACTCTACCAAGTGTAAATAATATTCCCACTTGGTTGGTTTGTCCATCACATACATGCAAAGAATAACTTCAAGCACCTGATTAACTCTCTCTATCTGCCCATCTATCTGAGGATGGTAGGCAGTGCTGAAGTTTATCTTTGTACCCAAATCTACAAACAACCCCTTCCAAAAATTGGAAGTGAACTTGACATCTCTGTCAGAGACTATTGCCTTAGGAAATCCATGCAATTTGAAAATCTCCTTCATGAAGATCTTTGCAATGTCATCAGTATTATGGGTAGACTTCACCGGTATAAAATGTGCTTCCTTTGTAAACTTTCCCACCACAACCATGATGGAATCATGTTGTCTCCAAGTCATTAACAATCCTGTAATAAAATCCATGGAAATAACTTCCCATTTCTATTCTAGAACTAGCAAAGGTTGCAACAAACCTACTAGGTGTTGATGCTCAACCTTTACCTACTGACATTTCATACACCTTGAAATGTATTCAGCCATGTCCTTTTTCATTCCTGGCCAAAAGTACTGCTTTCTAGCTGTAGTAATCATCTTCTGGTATCCTGGGTGACCAGAATACGGAGTTTGATGGATTTCATCCATAACAACTCTCCTCAAATATTCTACATTTGGAATATAAATTCTACCCTTATAAGTAAGAAGTCCATCTTCTTCCAATTTATATCCCTCATACCTATTCTCAAGACTTTGCTATAGCAATTTTTCTTTTACCAACTCATACACTTCATCTCCGGTAGTATGATTAACAATATGCTGCCTCAAATCTGATTGGAAAATACTAAGGGATGCCACATGCATTTCCTGCACCTTCCTGCTGAGTGCATAAGCTACCTTATTCTCTTTTCCCTTTATATGCTTGATTCCAAAATCAAACTCACATAAAAACTCCATCCATCTCATTTGCCTAGCATTCAGAGTAGGCTGATCAAATAGATACTTCAGATCACAGTGGTCTATCCTAAGCTCAAATATTCTTCCCATCATGTAATGCCTCCACATCTTGAGATCGTGTACTATGGCTGCAAGCTCTAGATCATGAGTGGCATAGTTTTTCTCATGCTCCTTCATATTTCTTGACTCATAACATATCACATGGTTGTCTTGCATAAGGACTCCTCCAAGCCCTTGTCCGCATGCATCGATACATACCACAAAATATTTCTCTAGATCTACGACTTTCAATACTAGCGCACTGGTGAGAATATTCTTCAGCTGCTGGAAGATTTCTTCACACCTTGATGTCCATTCAAGCTTTATCCCCTTCCTTTGCAAGGAAGTGATGGCATGTGCAGCTTTGGAGAATCCTTCAATGAATCTTCTGTAGTATCCTACAAGTCCCATAAAAGATCTTACATCTGTCACATTTCTTGGAGTAGGCCAATTCATAATGGCCTCAATCTTTTCAGGGTCCATAGATATACCCTCCTCAGAGCTAATGTGACCCAAATACTAAATTCTATCTCTATAGAAGTCACACTTGCTCAACTTTGCATACAATTGATGCTCCTTGAGCAATTACAATGTCAATCTCAAATTCTCCTCATATTCTTCCCCGTTCTTTGAATAGACAAGAATGTCATCAAGGAAAACAAGAATGAACTTGTCCAAATACCTACTAAAGACACTATTCATAAGGCACATAAATATAGCTGGTGCATTTGTGAGACCAAATGGTACCACTACAAACCCATAATGTCCATACCTTATTCTAAAGGCTGTCTTATGAATGTCTTCATCCTTAATTCTCACCTGATGGTAACTAGACCTCAAGTCAATCTTGGAAAATACCCTTGCTCCTCTCATTTGATCAAAGAGGTCATCAATCCTAGGCAAAGGATATTTATTCTTCATAGTAACCTTGTTCAACTTTCTTTAATCAATGCACAACCTGAGTGTACCATCTTTCTTCTTTACAAACAGAACTGGTGCTCTCGAAGAAGACACACTTGGCCTAATATACTTCTTTTCCAGCAACTCTTGTAGTTGCATTTTCAACTCTAGCATCTCCAGTGTACTCATCCTGTAAGGTTCCTTGGACACGGGTGCTGCTCCTTGCACAAGTTCAATTGTGAAATCAGTGTCCCTCTTTGGAGGAAGCCCTAGAATCTCATCAGGAAACACATCCTTGAATTCCTGTAACACCTGATAGTCCTCCAACCTAGGATTTTCGGCTTCTGATGCCTCCAAAATATGAGCTGCATGCAACAGGAAACCTTTCCTACAGAACTTTTTTAACTGCATTGCTGAAACTTGCCTTACTAAAATCACCTTTGGAATACCTTTCACAACTACTGGGTTTCCTTTTTCATTCATGCATTGGGAAGTCTTATTGTAATAGTCAAGGTTCACTCTGTGATCTTCCAACCAATCCATTCCAATGAGAATATCATAGGAACCAAGTGGTAGAACATTCAAATCTACACAAGTGGTCAATCTACCACTTCACTGACCTTTCTCTAGGTTCTAGTGGCTAGCTGTACTAACCAAGATTTTCTATGCTTTACTTTCTTAAAAGCACAAATCTCCACTATTCTAGGAGTAATGTAACTATGAGTAGAACCAGGGTCAATCAAAATAGAAATAGATTGCTCAACAATCTTACCTGCAACTTCAATCACCATTGACTGCTGATCTTCCTGGCGGTCCTCCACTGCTGCATAAATCCTACGGACTACCCTTGCTACTTGACCCATTGTTTCTACTTCTTGAATGTTGTAAGCTGGTATTGCACTCTCATTCTCAAGTGGACAAGTTCTGTACATGTGGGGTCCTCCACATCTCCAACATTGAAGTGGTCCTCTATTCTGTTGTGGATCCTTAGGCTTTTTTCTTGTCACTCCAACAGGCTTACTCACAGCTTGGGATGGATGCTTCGGTTGATTCCTGAAGTTAGAAGATTTGAAACCTTTCTTTCTTTGATTAAACTTCTCATTCTTCTTGTCCTTACATTCCTTATGGTAATCAGGTTTACTTTTCCTTAGCTCATAGCAATACTTAGCCTTCCGTATTGCTTGTTAAAGAGTTCTAGGTTCATAAAACTCAATCCTATCTTTGTAAGACTGGGGAAATCCACTCAGAAACCACTGGACCTTTAATTTTTCATCTTTGATGTACCTGACATACCTCAATAGTTTCAAGAACTTATTTGCATACTCTTCCATGGTCTGCTGTCCCAATCTCAGCTCATGGAATTCTTTGATCTTGTCATCATAATACCTGTCAGAGAGGTATTTCTACTTGAAATACTTATTGAATTGTTTCCACTTTAGTCTTCTTTCATTGATCCTATTTACTTTCTTGAAGTGTTCCCACCAAATGGATGCCCTTCCATTCAAATTTAATATGACAACTCTTCCCTTCATGTTTCTCAAATAATACTGAACTTGAAAGTACTTCTTTATCCCAAGAAGCCAAGATTCAGCCTCTTATCCAGTCTTTACCTCACCATCAAATGTAGGAGGCTTAGCCTTCTTAAATTCATCCCAAGAGCGATCCCTACGGTGTCTCCTTCTTTTTCTTTTATGAGAGGATGAGCTTGAATCCCCGTTGGATTCTTCAAAGTCAGTCGATCCACTAGAAGTCCTTCTCCTTCTCCTAGTACTGCTCTTACTTTCTTCCGGTCTTACTATACCCTACCTAGATTCTATCTTTCTTTGCAAGTCTGTCAAGCTCTGCAATATAGCAGCATTCAACTGGTGTTGCTCTTCCTGGGCTTTAAGTAAGCTTCTCATGGTGGCTACAACATCTGACGGTGTCTCTTGGAATCTCCTACCATTAGATTCTATGTCGTCATTTCCATTACGGGTATTTTCTCCCATGGCATCTCTCACACGCTCATAAGAATCCCGAGCATCATATCCGTCATGGGTTCTCATAACTGAACCACCACTTACTTTACCACACTGCTCTACCTGGAATACTGCTCTTGAAGGTGTCTATGATTTTGCAAACATGTTAGTAGCAAACTGTTAGATGCATAACATTACTGTAAATCATAACTACTTACCTTCTCCTGGAGAGAAATTATAAATAATAGTTTTGCTTAAACACACAATTTTTTTTTTCTTCTTCAACCTTGTAATCTACTGACAATCCACCGAAAAATCCACTGAAAAATAGCTGGAATTTGCTGAGAAATCCACTTGAAAAACCAAAAGTTCCTTTGGCCCAATCGGACCTCTTCCAAACAAAAGTTTTGACGTTTTGGCGATCCAATCCACAAAATCCCTCTAGTGCTCATCGGTGGCCCTAACAACTAACATCGTCTGATGTATCGGCGGCTCCAACAACTAACATCGTCTGATGTATCGGCGGCTCCAACAACTAAAGTTTTCCACTGTTTCGGATCCCCAGTTGTCTCGGCTTTCGGTCTTTATTATTTATCGACGATGGTGAGGACTAATGCATATCAACAATCGGATGCGCTATCCATCGATTGGACAGTCCCTTAGGCAGCCGCAATTGTGGGTAGTAATCCCACTGCGGGTTCTGCAAACTATAAACTCATCGACTGTCGAAATCTCTATCCACTATTGGTGGTTGAAGCCTCTAACCGTCGAAATGATAGTCCATTAGACAGCCACAACTGCGGACGCACAGACAACTAATGTTTTTTGATGTTCATTGGCTATCAAAACAACTAATTTCTTTCGGCGCATCGGTGGACCAATCCACTAACCTTCTCTAACATATCGGTGGTCTCATCAACTATTTTTCGTCGACATTTCAGCGATCCAAACAACTAACTTCTTTCGATGTCCACTGCCACATTGGCGGCTTCATCATCTAATTTTTGTCGACAGTTCGGCAAAACTTCCTTCTTTGTCCTCCGTCGCGTCGTCCGCGCCATCAACTAAATTTTGTCAATGGCATAGACGGTCCAAACAACTATTTTTCGTTGATGCTTCAGCACTTTCAACATCTAATTTTTGGCAATCCCTTCCACTGATCTTTGTTGACGGCGATGACATTTCAGCGACTTCATCGCCTAATCATTAGCGATCCAATCCTCTAAACTTCGTCGATCATCGATGGTTTCATGACTTAGAAATTTTTTTGAAATTTTCTCTTTAATCATCTTTTTGCCTGCCATTGTTGGTGGCTTCACCAACTAACTTCCTGTCTTTTCCATCATTGTGTTGGCTCAGAATTTTTCTAAATTTCTCCAATCAAATCAACTAAATTTCACCACTGTCGGGGTCTGTATCAGACGGCCCTTAGACTAATCTGTCTGCTACATCGGAAGGGCTTCCCATTAAGTCTTTCTATGAGCCAACAATCTAATACTTGGAAAAATTTCCAAAATGCTTTCCACCTATCCCTCGTCGGGTGGCCTTCTGACTATGCTTTCCTTTGTATCGGAGGATCTTCCTACTTAGTCCTTCGATGACCCGATGAGATTGGTGCTTAGAAAATTTTTCAACGAAATTTTCTATCATTCTCAGATTTCTTCCTACCGCGCTCTAGCAATTTTCCTCTATCAATGGTTCTCACGGCCCATTTAGGCCCATGCTGTAGCCTGTACGCTCTGATACCACAATGTAATGTCCTCGACCCTCCAACCAGTGAAGAGGACGCTACGGTGTCATTAAACATCCAGGCTAAAATCCCCATGAACATGTACATACTTATCAATAAAAATCCTTAAAACATAACACCTACTAAGATGCATAATCATTCATATACACAGCGGAAGCAAAAATACATTCATTCAAGCATTCAACATGTTCATCATCATTCTTTAGCAATAAATATAAATGCATAGACGAAATGGTTAAGAATACTTAAGTTATAAAGGATTCATCTTGCAACCAACTACGTCGCTACAACATTCCACCCAACCATAGGCCAGCATGCTCCTTAATCTCTCAACCATGCTACCACCCCCGAGCTGGGCATGCTTCCCCAAGGAATAAGGAACAAGCATGCTTACACATAGCCAAGGATACACAAAACAATAGATCAGCCAAGCCAACACAGTTGGGTTTATCAGGCCATCCACAAATCACCCAAGCCAACATAGTTGGGTTTATCAGGCCATCATAGAGTTGGGAAAGGCTAATTGCTAAGCTGGTGAGCTCATTGCAGAGATAAGGACACCTACACAAGAACTAGCATGGATTCTAGAACAACCACACACACCCAACACAAGGAAATCAGTCCCTTCTCTGCTACATAGTCCGTTAGGCCCTGAGCTCCCTTCCAGTGCTATTTAGGGGTTGTGGAGAAGAAAGTCAGCCCTCTAGCACTATCTGTGTGGATCCCAAGCACACCGGGTTTATCAAGCAAACCAAGCCCTCATCCCCACTCCAACACAGTCCGAAGACCAACCACTGCATACACGCAGCCAAACAAGCTATTCATAGCTTGGATAGGGAAAAGAAACCCCTGAGTCGTTCTTTGCCCTATCGTGGCCAGAACAACTCCATAACAACCTACATCATCCCAACACGTAGAAACAACACAGCCAACAAAATATGGGGAAACAACAACAACGAACAACATGGGGAAGGCCTCAGCTCCTCGCTCCATAATGGGGTGAAGCAACTAGGAAAATTACACAGTCTGCAATGGGGAAAGAAATCGGACTCCCATCCTGTGCTTGAGGAAAACATAGACGCAGAACATAAATCCATATAGGAACCATAGATACCTCCTTTATATAAAATGTGAATAACAGCAAAAAACAACTCCCTTCCTTGCTGCGTGAGACCAAACAGAAATAATCCTCCACGTGAGGAACGGGATAACTCCCTTTCTACGTGAGGATGGATGAACCTGGAGAATGGGGAGTGGGAAAGTGCGGAAGAGTGACCCCGCGCCGTCATCAAGAGAGTGGAATGATGGGTGTAGTCATTTTTCTTGCCCAACATGGGGTTCGATTTGCTGGTGGAGTGTGCGTATGGGCAAGGACTGACAGTCCTACCACAATCCACTCCTGAGCAGTAACTACCCCAACTAATCAACGGAACATTTAAGGTGGTATTTGGATGAGACAAGGGAAGGTGAGAAAAAAAAATGGGTGGTGACACATGGATTTTCCCCCATGGGCTCAAGGTTTAACATTTCCCCTCCTTATCCTTAAGAAAATCATGCCCTTTTCAATATGGTTGAAGTGACATGGCTGGTTGGGGTTATTTAATTAAAAACACATTTACATGATGCTAGAAACCATATGTGCTGGATAGCACAATATACCATCGGCAACGATTCCATTCGCCGAAACATAACACAACCAAATCGATGGTGGGGATTTTTCCTTTTAGCTCCACACCATGATTCATTACAATATATATATCATGTACATTTTATGCAACGGGGTCAAAACCACGATGTTACATTCCCCTCCCCCTTCAATAGCACTATCCTTAGTGCTTTACAAAATTGAAGAAAATGCTACACTGGTATCGCCTCAGTGTTCCGCAAAATTGAACAAAAATGGATGTGCCAATCGCATGGCATCCTCCAGCTCCGACGTAGCCTCTTTAGGTCCGTAGTGCTCCCATTGCACCTTTACCTGACCTATTTCCTGGTTCTAGAGCATTGTGACCTTCCTGTCGAGGATGCGCATTGGCTCAGTTCAAAACTCTCCCTCAAGTTCCACCTGAATCACATCCTAATTTATCATATGGTTAGGATCATGTACATACCTCTTAAGCAAAGAAACATGAAAAACATTATGAGCTCTGGTGTTAGCAGGAAATGCAAGTCTATATGCAACTGGCCCTATTCTTTCAAGCACTTCAAACGGCCCACACTATCTTGGTCATAGCTTGGCACAACTTCCAAGCTTCAAGGAACTCTTCATTTCCCTCACTATGAGGTAAACATGATCCCCAACACTGAACTCCCTGTTCACCCTATGCTTATCTGTATAGCTTTTCTGTCTGTCCTGGGATGCTTTCAGATTTTGCCTGATCTTTACAATCTCTTGCTCCATTTCCTTAAGCAATTCCGGACCAAGCACAACCCTGTTCACTGGATTATCCCAAGTCACTGGTGTTCTACACCTTCTTCCATACAAAGCTTCATACAGACTCATCCCCAAGGATGTCTGTTGTCCATTTTTATAAGCAAACTCTATGAAGTGTAAGTAATCTTCCCACTTGGTTGGTTTTTCCATCATATATGTGTGAAGCATATCTTCAAGCACCCGATTAACTCTCTCTATCTGTCCATCTGTCTGAGGATGGTAGACAGTACTGAAGTTTATCTTTGTACCCAAATCTGTAAGCAACCCCTTCCAAAAATTGGAAGTGAACTTGACATCTCTGTTAGAGATTATTGCCTTAGGCAATCCATGCAATTTGAAAATCTCCTTCATGAAGATCTTTGCAACGTCATTAGTCTTATGCGTAGACTTCACCGGGATAAAATGTGCTTCCTTTGTCAACTTGTCCACCACAACCATGATGGAATCATGTTGTCTCCAAGTCATTGGCAATCCTGTAATAAAATCCATGGAAATAACTTCCCATTTCCATTCTGGAACTGGCAAAGGTTGCAACAAACCTGTTCACTTTCAATACTGGTGCAATGGTGAGAAGATTCTTAAGCTGCTGGAAGCTTTCTTCACATCTTGATGTCCATTCAAACTTTATCCCCTTCCTTCACAAGGAAGTGATGGGATGTGCAACTTTGGAGAATCCTTCAATGAATCTCCTCTAGTATCCTGTAAGTCCCATAAAAGATCTTACATTTGTCACATTTCTTGGAGTAAGCCAATTCATAATGGCCTCAATCTTTTCAAGGTCCATGGATATACCCTCATCATAGATAATGTGACCCAAATACTTAATTCTGTCTCTATAGAAGTCACACTTGCTCAACTTTGCATACAACTGATGCTCCCTGAGAAATTGCAATGTCAATCTCAAATGCTCCTCATGTTCTTCCTCGATCTTTGAATAGACAAGAATGTCATCAAGGAAAAAAAGAATGAACTTGTCCAAATACGTGCTGAAGACACTATTCTTAAGGCACATAAATGTAGCCAGTGCATTTGTGAGACCAAATGGTACCACTACAAACTCATAATGTCCATACTCTGTTATGAAGGTTGTCTTATGAATGTCTTCATCCTTGATTCTCACCTGATGGTAACCAGACCTTAAGTCAATCTTGGAAAATAACCTTGCTCCTCTCATTTGATCAAAGAGGTCATCAATCCTAGGAAAATGATATTTATTCTTCACAGTAACCTTGTTTAGCTGTCTATCATCAATGCAAAAACTGAGGGTACCATCTTTCTTCTTTACAAATAGAACTAGTGCTCCCCAAGGAGACACACTTGGCCTAATATACTTCTTTTCAAACAACTCTTGCAGTTGCATTTTCAACTCTAGCATCTCTAGTGTACTCATCCTGTAAGGTACCTTGGACACGGGTGTTGTTCCTGGCACAAGTTCAATTGTGAAATAAATGTCCCTCTTTGGAGGAGCCCTGGAATCTCATCAGGAAACACATCCTTGAATTCCTGTAACACCTGATAGTCCTCCAACCTAGGAGTTTTCACTTTTTATGCCTCCAAAATATGAGCTGCATACAATGGGAAACCTTTCCTACAGAACTTCTTTAACTGCATTGCTGAAACCTACCTTACTAAAATCACCTTTGGAATACCTTTCACAACTACTGGGTTTCCTTCTTCATTCATGCATTCGAAAGTCTTATTGTAACAGTCAAGCTTCACTCTGTGACCTTCCAACCAATCCATTCGAATGAGAACATCATAGGAACCAAGTGGTAGAACATTCATATCTATACAATTTGTCAATCCATTCATCACCAATGGACATTTCTCTACCACTTCACTAACCTTTCTCTTGGTTCCAGTGGCTAGCTGGACTAACCAAGATTTCTTATGCTTTACTTTCTTAAAAGCACAAATCTCCACTACTCTAGGAGTAATGTAACTGTGAGTAGAACCAGGGTCAATCAAAATAGAAACAGATTGCTCAACAATCTTACCTGCAACTTCAACCACCGTTGACTGGTGATCTGCCTGTCAGCTCTCCAGTGCTGTATAAATCCTAGGGACTGCCCTTTCTACTTGACCACTATTTCCGCTTCTTGAATGTTGTAAGCTGGTCTTGCACTCTCATTCTTGAGTGGACAATTTATGTGCATGTGGGGTCCTCCACATCTCTATCATTGAAGTGGTCCTCTATTCTGTTGTGCATCCTTAGGCTTTTCTCCTGTCACTCCAACTAGCTTACTCGCAGCTTGGGATGGATGCTTTTGCTGATTTCGGAAGTTATAAGGTTTGAAACCTTTCTTTCTTTGGCTAAACTTCTCATTCTTCTTGTCCTTCCATGCCTTATGGTAATCAGGTTTACTTTTTCTTTGCTCATAGCAATACTTAGCCTTCCATATTGCTTCTTCAAGAGTTCTAGGTTCATAAAATTCAATCCTGTCTTTGTAAGACTGGTGCAATCCACTCAGAAACTGCTAGAACTTCACTTTTTCATCTTTGATGTACCTGACGTACCTCAATAGTTCCAAGAACTTATTTGCATACTCTTCCATGGTCTGCTGTCCCAATCCCAACTCATGTAATTCTTTGATCTTGTCATCATAATACCTGTTAGAGAGGTATTTCTACTTGAAATACTTCTTGAATTGTTTCCACTTCAGTCTTCTTTCACTGATCCTCTTTACTTGCTTGAAGTGTTCCCACCAAATGGATGCCCTTCCATTCAGATTGAATATGGCAACTCTTGCCTTCATGTTTCCCAAATAATTATGAACTTGAAAGTACTTCTTTATCCCAAGAAGCCAATCTTCAACCTCTTGTCCAGTCTTTACCTCACCATCAAATGTAGGAGGCTTAGCCTTCTTAAATTCATCCCGAGAGCGATCCCTATGGTGTCTACTTCTTTTTCTTTTATGAGAGGATGATATTGAATCCCCACTGGATTCTTCAGAGTTAGTCGATCCCCTATAATTCCTTCTCCTTCTCCTAGTACTGCTCTTACTACCTTTCAGTCTTACTGTACCCTGACCAGAGTCTATCTTTCTTTGCAAGTCTGTCAAGCTCTACAACATAGCAGCATTCAACTGGTGCTGCTCTTCCTGGGCTTTAATTAAGCTTCTCATGGTGGCTGCAACATCTGACAGTGTTACTACCTTCTGGTCTTACTGTACCCCGACTAGAGTCTATCTTTCTTTGCAAGTCTATCAAGCTCTGCAACATAGCAGCATTCAACTGGTGCTACTCTTCTTGGGATTTAATTAAGCTTCTCATGGTGGCTGCAACATCTGACGGTGTCTCTTGGAATATCCTCCCATTAGATTCTATGTCATCATTTCCATTATGGATATTTCTTCCATGGAATCTCTTACATGCTTGTAAGAATCCCAAGCATCATATCCATCATGGGTTCTCATAACTGAACCACTGCTTACTTTACCACACTGCTCTACCTGGAATACTGCTCTTGAAGGTGTCTTTGATTCTGCAAATGTGTTAGTATCAAACTATTAGATGCATAACATTACTGTAAATCAAAACTACTTACCTTCTCCTGGAGAGAAATTATAAATAATAGTTTTCCTTAAACACACAAAAATTCTCTTCTTGTTCAGCCCTATAATCTACTAACAATCCATTGAAAAATACACTAAAAAACAACTGGAATTTGCAGAGAAACCCACTTGAAAAACCCAAATTTCCTTTGTCCCAATCGGACCTCTTCCCAACAAAATTTTCTATGTTTCGGCAATCCAATCCACAAAGTCCCTTCAGCACTCATTAGCGGACCTAACAACTAACATCATCCGATGTATCAGCGGCTCCAACAACTAAAGTTTTTCGTTGTATCAGATCCCCAGTTGTCTCAGCTTCCGATCTTTATTATTTATCGGCGATGCCGAGGACTACTGCGTATCGGCAATCGGATGCACTATCCATCGGGTGGACAGTCCCTTAGGTAGCCACAACTGCGGGTAGTAATCCCACTGCGGGTTCCACAGACCATAAACTCATCAGCTATCGGAAGCTCTATCCACCATCAACGATTGAAGCCTCTAACCATCGGAAGGATATTCCATTAGACAGCCGCAACTGTGGACTCACAAACAACTAATGTTTTTCGATGTTCATCGGCGATCAAAACAAATAATTTCTTCCGACGCGTCGGAGGGCCAATCCACTAACCTTCTCTGACATATCGGCGGTCTCATCAACTATTTTCTGCCAATGTTTTGATGATCCAAACAACTAACTTGTTCCGACGTCTACCACCGCATCAACGGATTCATCATCTAACTTTTTCCAACAGTTCAGCAAAACTTCCTTCTTTGTCCGCCGCTACGTCGACTGTGCCATCAACTAAATTTTGCTGATGGCATTGGCGGTCCAAACAACTATTTTTCGTCGACACTTCGGTACTTTAAACATCTAATTTTCGATGATCTATTCCACTGATCTTCACCAACGATGATGACGTTCCGGCGAATTGATCGCCTAATCATCAGCGATCGAATCCTCTAAACTTCGCCGATCACCGATGGTTTCATGACTTAGAAATTTTTTTGAAATTTTCTCTTTAATCTTCTTTCCACCTGTCGCTGTCAGTAGTTTCACCAACTAACTTCCTGTCTTTTCTGCCATTGTGTCCGCTTATACTTCTTCTAAATTTCGCCGATCGAATCAACTAAATTTCGTCGCCGCCAAGGTCTCTATCGGACGGCCCTTAGACTAATATTCCCACTGCATTGGAAGGGCTTCCCACTAAGTCTTTCAATGAGCCGACAATCTAATACTTGGAAAATTTTCTACAATCCTTTCTGCCTGCCCCTCATTGGGTGGCCTTTTGACTATGCTTTTTGCTGTATCGGAGGATCTTCCCACTTAGTCCTCCGATGACCCAACGAGCTTGCTGCTTAGAAAATTTTCAACGAAATTTTGTATCATTCTCAGATTTATTCTTGTCGTGCTTTGGTAACTTGCCTCTATTAATGGTTCTCATGGCCCATTTAGGCCCATGATGCAACCTGTAGGATTTGATACCACAATGTAATGTCCCTGGCCCTCCGAACAGCGAAGAGGACACTACGGTGTCATTAAAAATCCAGGCTAAAATCCCCATGAACATGTACATACATATAAACTGCAATAAAAATGATTAAAACATAAAACCTGCTAAGATGCATAATCATTCATATACACAGTGAAAGCAAACATACATTCATTCAAGCATTCAACATCTTCATCATCATTCATTAGCAATAAATATAAATGCAGAGATGAAATGGTCAAGAATACTTATCTTATAAAGGATCCGTCCTGCAACCAGCTATGTCACTACAACGTTCCACCAAACCATGGGCAAGCATGCTCCTTAATCTCTCAGTAACACTGCCACCCTCGAGATGGGCATGATTCCCCAAGGAATAAGGAACAAGCAGGCTTACACATATCCAAGGATACACAAAACAGCAGATCAGCCAAGCCAACACAGTTGGGTTTATCAGGCCATCCACAAATCTTCCAAGCCAACATAGTTGGGTTTATCAGGCCATCACAGAGCTGGGAAAGGCTAATTTCTAAGCTAGTGAGCTCATTGTAGAGCTAAGGACACCTACACTAGAACTAGCATGGATTTTAGAACAACCACACACACCCAACACAAGGAAATCAGTCCCTTCTCTGTTACACAGTCCCTCAGGCCCTGACCTCCCTTCTAGTGCTATTGATGGGTTGTGGAGAAGAAAGCCATCCCTCTAGCTTTGTCTATGTGGCTCCCAAACACACCAGGTTTATCAATCAAACCAATCCCTCATCCCCACTCCAACAAAATCCGAATACCAACCACTGCATACATGCAGCCAAACAAGTTATTCATAGCTTGGACAGGGAAAAGCAACCCCTAAGTCGTTCTTGGCCCTATCATGGCCAAAATGACTCCATAACAACCTACAACATCCCAACATGTAGAAACAACATAGCCAACAAAATATGGGGAAAAAATAGCAACGAACAACGTGGGGAAGACCTCAACTCTCGGCTCCATAATGGAGTGAAGCATCGGGGAAAATTACATAATCTGCACTGGGGAAAGAAATCAGACTCCCATCCTGTGCATGAGGAAAACACACATGCAGACCATAAATCCGTATAGGAACCACAGATACCTCCTCTGTAGAAAACATGAACGATAGCCAAAAATGACTCCCTTCCTTGCTACGTGAGACGAAACAGAAAGAATCCTCCGTGTGAGGAATAGGATGACTCACTCTCTGCGTGAGGATAGATGACCTTGGAGAATGGCGAGTGGGAAAGTGCAGAAGAGGGCCCTTGCGCCATTGTGGTGAGAGTGGAATGATGGGCGTAGTCGTTTTTCCTGCCCAATGTGGGGTTCGATTTGCTAATGGAGTGTGCGTGTGGGAAAGGACCGACAGTCCTACCACACTCCAATCCCCAGTAATAATTGCCCCAACTAATCAGTAGAACATTTAAGGTGGTAGTTGGATGAGACAAGGGAAGGTGAGCAAAATGAAAAGGGTGGTGACTGTTGGGCCGAATTAATGTCATTTTAATTCCATTGTAGTATTTACCCAGCCATTTAATTTGTCAATCCGAGGTTCGTAGGCTTACAAAGCACCTGCAAAGTATCTGCAATACTGAAGTGAAATTAAGCTAATCTAACCCCCTGTGAAACTAAGACTAATCTAATCTAACCCCCCTTAAACTAAAACAAGCAATTGCTAATCTAATGCTGAATGATGAAACACATGGCTGAAAGTAAATTGCATAAAATAAAGACAACATATGAAGAGCAACAAGACAACACATGTGAGCTCACATCAACAATAAATCAATCTTAAATTACATCACAAGAATCAAACATAAATCATGAAAGCATCAAACCAAGATTATGAACAAAAGCTAAGAATTCCCTTCTCCATATTACAAAGTCAAGACTAACTTCTACAATCAACTATTCTCTAAGATAATCTAAGATCTAAAATATTCTAAGATAATATCCCCTTTAATAATTATTATGAAATGAAGAGAGAGCACGCTCTTTTATACATAAAGGAAATAACCATCTCATAATGAGAGATCCACTATTCACTCAACCACTCAACTACTTTCCTATTATTACAAGATATGATCCCTTCAAATCCTCCACATATCTTTCACAAATTCTCCACATGTCTCTCAATCAAATCTCCATGATCTTCTCCTTGAAATGATGGAGGAGATATACATGAATTCTTTTCTTTGAATTAATCCTTCACATATTCCTACACATTACAAAGCTCATCCATACTTTGAGATATTAGTGAAAACATGTTAATTTTCTAATATTTAATCATAAATTCACGTATAATACTAAAAATAAATAAAGTGGAAATAATAAGGTGAAACCCACATATATGTATGGAAATGGTATGATAAAAGGTTAATGGGACGATGAAATGTGAGGAATAGAGGAAGATAAAGTGGATGAAAAATGGACATTTCTGCATCCCAACAGTGACAGAAGGATTTCCCCCCATGGGCTCAAGGTTTAAAATTCCCTCTCCTTATCCTTAATAAAATCATTCCCTTTTCAATATGGTTGCAATGACATAGCTGGTTGGGGTTATTTAATTAAAAACACATTTACATGATGCTAGAAACCATATGTGCCAGATAGCATAATATACCATCAACAACGATTCCGTTCGCCGAAACATAACACAACCAAATCGATGGTGGGGATTTTTCCTTTTAGCTCCACACCATGATTCATTACAATATATACATCATGTACATTTTATGCAATGAGGTCAAAACTGGGGTGTTACATTGGGCCCTCAACAACAGGAGGAGAAGATTCCATGGCTAGAAAGGGTATGACAGTTACTGACATCCTGGGATATGTACGACCACGCAAGGATGACATGCCATAAGTGAAATTTGTTAGGATTTATAATCCTCCCTTGTCCAAATTGTCTATTAGATTATATTTTCCTAACTTAGGATTCACTTAGTTATTATTGGGTCCACTAGTACCGTTGGGTCAACTTGGCCTAATGGGGCCACACTTACTAGTCACTAGAGTGTGTGGAACACCAATAAAGGATAACTAGAACTGACTACACCTTCATGCATCAATTTAGGTGCCTCCTAGACCAATCCCTACATTTCAGGAGCCACTAGGAGTACTGGAACCAACCTCCTTTAGTTGTTGGAAGTTGGTAACTAGTAAAGATTAGTTATGCTTCAGTTAGATATCCGCTAGTTCAATTAGCACCATATTGCATGGATGCATGTGGGAAGGTGCCAATTCTCACCTACTTCTCACCCGCCAGATCAGTTCAACTAGTTTAACTTATCATAACTCATGGAGAGACTGCATTATACATTTGGAGTTAGCCTAGTGAACTTCGATAGTGATTTAGAAAATTCTAGTTATACAGTCAGCCATGTTGAGTTGGTCAATTCCAATTCTAATATTATCCACATGGTTCGAATTCTCCTTTATCTAACACCATTGTATACTGCTAGAAAAAATGAAGTTTATATTACAATTATACTGATCAATTCTTATTTGTTTCCTGCGAGATTTGTTTTGTTCAGTGGGTATTATTCATTCCTTTTCACTATAATTAATTAAGAATATAATAGCACTCATTGCTTGAATATCAATGGCATATTAATTCTAACATGGTATCATATCCTCAGGAAAGCATCAAGTCTTTCTACTCTCCATTATACACTAGAACTAGTTAGGTTTCCACGAAAGTCCCACAAAGAGTGCCTTCCTTCCTATGAATTCATTCAGAGTGGTGGTGTGGGCATGACAGACCCTGAACAAGTGTACATGTCAAGAGGGAAGGATTGATTTTGATATAGTGTGAATTGGTTTTTTTTTGCAGTGAATTCTTACATGTGCTACATAGCTTGATTGAAGATATTGTCTTATTAGAAGGAGAATTGATGGACTCTCAACCTTCCACACCCTAAATCCTAACACCCTTCAACTATGTTAATTGAAGGGAAGATATGCAGGTTTCCTTGCGTAATAAGGTCTTGTTCAAGATGACAATGGGAAGGGAGGATGAACCTCATCACCCGACTGAGAAAAACAAGTTTTTGAACCCCTTAGATGAATATTTTGGATTTCTATGTACTCACATCTCCAAATATCTCCTCTTCCACCTTGAAGGTTTGAGGACTCCCAAAGAATCTCGGGAGAAGATCGAAGTCTTTTTTGGAAAGCAAGATGATATTTGGGGATATATTTTGGAGAACAAGTTGATAGCCTTACATCCCAGTAGTTTCGATACCATACAACAATTATTTACAAGATTCAAGTCTCTTGCACTTCAATGTAGGAAGTGCGGAATAGAGAGAAAGGATGAGCAACATGTGCTCCCCATTCTTAGCAAACTAGGTTCTATGTATTCTGCATTTGTCTCTACCTTCCATTCCAAAAGAAATTCCATTCCCAATTGGAAGATTCCCTCACTTGATAGCTTTGTCGAGTCCTTAATATAGGAGCAATAGAAGTTCGTCTAGATGGGAGTCCTCCAGAGTTCCAAAAACCAAGCTCTCCTAGTGACAGACTCCACCAATGAGCAAGCTAAAGGGAGGAATAAGGGGAAGTAACCTAAAAAATCTTATTTGAAGCCTAAAGATAGTCAGAATCCTTTCGAAGGAGCTACGGGCACCGAGAAGAAGAAAAAGTTTGAAAAGACAAAGTATCCCTATTGTATGAGGGGTTTTAATCTAGAGAACTCTTGTATGAAGAAGCAAGTCAACCAGCTATCCTCCCTCCTTAAACATAACAACATTTCTCTTCCACATAGAGCAAAGAAGTATGATGCTGGACCACAGACAGAAGATCATGAGAGGTGCCATGCCTTGAAGGCTGGACTTACTCAATCGACAAAATTCTTGATTGATTTTGGATCATCCAATCACATGGTTTCCTCCAAGGAATCTTTCTCTACCCTCACACTATCAAAAGGGCATAATATTCACATGGGAGATGAATCCCAAATTCAAGTAGAAGAAATAGGTTCACTTAAAATCTAGCATGGTAAGTTCAAAAATGTTCTCTATGTTCCCTCCCTTGCATCTAATTTGTTGTCTATTTATCAGATGACCCATACAGGCTCTCCCATGAGAGTTACATTAGACTCAGATTCAGCTGAGATCACAGAAAAATATACTGGAAGAATTATAGCAAAAGGTATGGCTAATCATTCTACTAAATCTTATGAGTTCTCACATATTTTTCATGTCTTACCTCCTACAGATTTATTGAGTCATGCTAACAACACTAGTAAGATATGGTATCAGAGATTTGGGCATCTAAATTTAAAATATATCCAACAAATCTACAATGATAAAATGGTTGAATGTTTTCCTCTCATCCAAACTTCCAATGGAGTATGTTTTGGTTGCTTGGTAGGTAAGCATCGAGACAAGAGGTATAAATTTGGGAAGGAATGTAGGGCTGCTTCTATACTTGATTTGATACATAGTGATGTGGTAGGACCAATGGCCACAACATCCATTAATGGTTGCAGGTATTTACTCACTTTTATTGATGATTGTTATAGGTTCTGCTAGATATAATTTATGAAACAGAAATTAGAAGTTTTTGAAATTCTCAAAGTTTTTAAAGCTATGGCTGAGAATAGTTTCATGAAAAATATCAAGTCCATAAGATTTGATAAAGGAGGAGAGTATATTAAGAGAGACTTCCAGCATTACTATGAATATGAGGGGGTTCGAATGGAGCACTCAGTTCCATACACACTCCAACTAAATGGTGTGGATGAGAGGAAAAACATATCAGTGAAGGAGATGACAAGATCTCTTCTCCATGCCAAGAATCTTCCTCCTTCTCTTTGGAAAGAAGTTGTAAACTATGATTTGTATTTACAGAATTGAGTGCCCTATAAATTAGTGGTTGGGGCCACTCCATTCAAAACACTGCATGGGAATAATCCCAATGTCTCTCACTTGAGAGTTTTTGGTTCCAGATCTTGGTCCAGAATACCCATTGATGAGAGAAAATCCTTACAATCCCAAATTAACGAATGCATTCTACTGGGATATGTAGAATATGCAAAAGCATACAAGTTGATGTAGGTTGCAACTAGGAAATGCTTCATTGAGCAAAATGTTCAGTTTGAATAAGATCATTTGTTTGATGCACCATCATCCATAGCACAAGAAGGTATAACCACTCTTCCACCATTTTTTGATGATGATGATTTGTTACATGTTTCAGATTCAGATGAAGAGGATCAAGACCAGCATGATCTTTTTATTGAGGCTGAATCTCATGAAATTCTAGATCCTGATCCAACATCCATTCCAAGCCAAAGTCCTAAGCCTTGATGGGATCAAAATATCATTGCTACAGCTATGGATGGTGTTGGTAATCTAGAAGACAGAAGGATAACTAGGTCCTAGTATCGGAATGAGAATGGTGTTCTCTCTCTCATGGATTATCTCCCTATAGAGTGGTGCAACAAAGTTCCAGGAAAGTGCTACATGATGATAGTGAATGATCAACTACTTGGCCCATAGAAGAAGAAACTTGATCATTCTCTACCTCTTCCATATAGAAGAAACACACACATTCATTAGTTCAAAAGGACATTGAGAGGTTCACATGTACAGCTTCAGGATGCTATTGCACAAAAGAACCATACTATTGCATAAAAGATGCAATTTGCAGTAGAGTTTTTTGACAATTTATTTTGTAAGGAGGAAATTTCTTTTCTTCTAAAGATAGCTTGTATTCTCCTATTCCTTCTTATTTTGAGGGGGGGAGGTTTTTCCATGAGGTTTTCCCCTGTTTACTTGATTTATTAAGAAACATTCTTTATCTTTTAGATTGCATATGGATGACTTTTGCCCTTGTTTCCAGGGCCCATAATTTCCCAAGTTAGGATTCACGGGGGGTGTTAGGATTTATAATCCTCTCTTGTCCAAACTGTCTATTAGATTATATTTTCCTAACTTAGGAGTCATTTAGTTATTATTGGGTCCACTTGGAATATTGGTTCCACATGTACCAGTTACTAGAGTGTGGGGAACACTGATAGAGGTTAACTGGAACCAGTTTCACCTTCATTCATCAGTTTAGGCACCTTTTAGACCAATCCCTACATTTTAGGAGCCACTGGGAGTGTCGACACCAACCTCCTTCAGTTGTTGGCAGTTGGTGACTAGTCAAGCTTAGTTATGCTTAAGTTAGATTCAGTTAGATATCCCCTAGTTTAGTTAGTGACAGTATTGCATGGATGCATGTGGGAAGGCACCATTTTTCACCTACTTATCACCTACCACATCAGTTCAACTAGTTTAACTGATTATAACTGATGGAGAGACTCAATTAGACATCTAGAGTTAGCCCAGTGAAATCCAATAGCTATTTAGACACTTCTAGTTAGCCAGTCAGTCATGTTGAATTTGTAGATTCAAATATTATCCACATGATTGGAATTCTCCTTTATGTAACACCATTGTATACTGCTGGAAAAAATGATGTTTATATTGTAATTATACTGATCAATTCTTGTCTATTTCTTGTGCGATTTGTTTTGTTCATTGGGTATTATCCATTCCTTTTAACTGCAAATAATTAAGAATCTAATAGAACTCATTGCTTGAAGATTAATGGAATATTAATTCTAACAAAATTGTCGAAGAACCAATGGTATCCGATAAAGAGGTCGGAAAAACCCTGTGCCCTTTTTTATGAAGATGACTTACACTTATCATGACCTGTTGGCATACCTAGAATGCACAACAGATCCACCTGAGTCGCAAGAGAAAGGTGATGTAGGGTCGATTATTCACACACTAGAACAGTGGGCTATGGGATTGCAGCCGTCGTGATTGTTAGGTCTCACACACATGTCGCAGTTTGGTTGCTCATCAGAGGCAAAAGCATGCGTGAAGCAATTGTTGGCTTTCTTCCATGAGGGATACTTGTGGTTTGGTACCAAAGTAACAGTCACCATTGAGTTAATTTCGCATATTATTGGGTTTCCTATGAAGGGGGACGACCCGTCGCAGTACTTTTACAGCAAGGAAAACAACAAGATATTAGCTACCAAGTTGAAGAAGAAATACGACATGGTTGGAGACAAACTGGCCTATGCTATTAGAGCCTTTAATGACAGATATTTTTGGGTTGCAACGAAGCTGTTGGATATGAAAATGGTAAGGAAAAATAGACCGAATCATTGTACCTCTGGAGTTATCACATGCGCAAAGCAGTGCGCTGAAGGCGTCCAAATGAATTGGTTTCTCTTTTTGTTAAATCAATTGGTGAAGGATGTGATGTTGGTACAAGAAGGTAAGAGAACCTTTTATTACTCTTGGTTTCTCATCTTAATGGAACTCGTGGGATGGATGGAACCCACTCATTATAAAGGTATGGACGTAGAATTCTCCTAAGCCTACAAGGGCGCACTGTACCAAAACTTGTGGTGGATCAATGTGAGGGAGCGCTAAATTGATTGTTCTATTCAATTTTATGTTACAAGGATGCATTACAAGATGGAGTTAGAAAATTTCCATGTCTCACTAAAGAGGAAACAATAAAGTATCAGTGGATAACAATATTTGTGATGGGACTACACTCCATTCATATTCAAGCACATCGATATGGTGAGAAGCAATGGCTTACCACCTGGTATAAATTTACATACAAAGAAGGAGATGCCATCATTGATGAATGGCTTGTCAGGTGGAAAGTCCATGTTAGTATCAAGGACCTATCGGACACCAAGGTGGTTCCCCCAACCAATGCACCAGTAGAATAGGTGCACGTGGAGGAAAATGAAAAGGAAGCACAGGAGGATTCATCTAAGACTCCAACGGATTCCAAGGTCGAACGATGGTTTGAAGAAGGAAGAAAAAAGGATATGTTTGAGCAGGGAGAAGGTGGAAATTCCCCAAATATGATGAATGACTAGGTGATTCACATTCTAGCTGTGATCACCACTATGACTACTATGATCGAGGTGCAGGTAAAACAACACTTGACTGGTTTTTTCGACCAGGTCAAGGATTTTTTACAATCATTGACGAATGTGGTATTAAAGAATGTTCCACAAGTGGATGTTGTACAAAGAGTAGTGAATATTAGTACCAGGAATCATGTACAGATCGTGCATATTCCACCGTGATCACTGGAGTCTAGCAGCGAGGATGTTGATGCACCAATGCAATAGTTTAACCTACTCAGTCTCGACATCAATGAACTACCCACACATGTGATGATGTAGTTTGAGAAGGTAGCGAGCGAGGAGATCATAGACCAGGAATAAATTATAGGTGATCATCTTGTGAAATCACAATACCAAGTGACAATGGCGCAAAAAGAACTTGAGCGCATGAACATAGAGAAAGAGGCATAATTAATTTCAAAGGAAAAGGATTTGTATGATCTAGAGTGATTAGAGAAATCCATTTCAGTCGCATGTCAGGAAATTCTTGACATTACAAAGGATATGTTCATAGAGGAAAAGATTCTACGGTTGGGACAGATTATTGTAGAGTTGAAGAAAGAAAATGAGGCGCTACAAGCATGGGAAACTCCAAGTACACCACTGAAGCAAATTACAAAACGCAAGGGGAATATTAAGGATGCGGCTACACAAATTGAAGAATACAAGAAGACAACCAATATGTTGGCATATGAAACCACACAATTTTGGATGATTGTGGTTCAATATGAGCAATTGCAGTAGCTAGGCACACAACTCCATGAAGTAGAGGCGCAACTAACGATAATGTGAGAATCCCTCAAAACGATGCCACCAGTGGTACAGGTAGGTAAGGAAGTAGAGTTGAAAGCACCATAGTAAAGAGAAATCAAAGCACAGGAATGAAATCAGTGTAGAACAACCCATTTGGATGAATTCCAAGACATCAATGAGCAATTGGTGATGAAGTTAATGAACGCACTACAAGCTACTCAGGAGGGTTGCAGACAAGCTGTCGAGAAGGTTGCAGACCACCCGATGGAGCAGGATATAGAATATTACACAGCAATCAGTAAGCAGACAAAGGAAGCGATTGATGAGGTCAAAAAGGAATATGATGACTTTAAGATTAGGATCAGTGCATACATAGTATCCAGCTGACGTGGCTCGAGGACAAGCCACAATTTTGTGTTGGGGGGGGCCTGTTTGCAGGCAATATGGATGTGCATGGTGTAGAAGTGAGGAAGACCAAAGAAGACTACACAAGGCAATGAAGTCGACAAGGGTTGGCTTGGTTGTATTTTTGTACTTTTTGGTTTGATTTAGTTAGGAAGTTAGTTAAATGTGTACCATTTTGTAAAGGTGCAAGCCTATATAAAGAGTTAGAAATGTAGTAGGAAGATATCCTTAGTCTATCCTGAAGTCAATATTTTTTGAGCAATCATCTTTTTGTCGTTTATCTAGCTTATGAACTACTTTGGTCTTAGGCTATCGAATAGGGGATGTAATTAGGAGATGCATGACGACATGGGAAAGTTTATGAAAGGAGACTATTTCTAGAAATTTCCTATGTTCTATTGTGATATTTGATCTCATTATTGTTGTCTCTACGATAATTGTTGTGATATGAATGATGTCTGTTGTGATATAATGTCTTAATATTTTTCTTATGATGAGAATTCTTCGCATGATGGAATGATTCTTGTATGTCGATATGTTTTCTTCTTAATAAACTAATGTGATGTTACATATGATAATGGAAATAATGTTGAAAAATGAATGATAATACCATGTTATGAATCTCTCAATAATAATGCAACTGAGATAGATTAAGTGCACAAGTCCTCTTCCCCTCTATGGAAAGTTGGTTCCTGGAACTATCCCTCGAACATCTCAGGTGCTACTTCATCTTCTTCGCAGGTGTTGTTAGACATGGTAAAACATGTCTAGCTGATGTTTAGGGAGATCGTGTTGAAAATGGGTGTCAATAGTGTGTGAAACCCTGTCAACTGAAGTGTGTCAATAGATGGAACATAAATTTTGTGATTGAGCTAAAGAAATCCTTCTCGAGTCATTGAATATTTATAAAAATTTATAGGTATGTTTCCTAACTGTAATGCTACTGCAACCTATTGATAATGATTATCTAACCTCAATGCCTCTTGCAATTTAAATTTCAAGTCTGATTTCTAGTCACTAGTGGATGAAATATGAATTAGCTGGCCTCTTTTGTTGAGTGCATCTTCCACTCTATTCTCCTTTCCTTTTATGTACTTGGTTTCGAAATTGCACTCACTTAAGAATTCAATCCATTTAGATTTCCTAGAATTTAATTGAGGCTATTCAAATAGATATTTTAAACTATGATGATAATTTTTTAACTCAAACTCGTTCCCCATGAGGTAGTGTCTTGACATCCAGAGTTCACGAATTATTGTTTCCAACTCTATGTCATGAAAAGCATAGTTTTTCTCATGTTCTTTTAACTTTCATGATTCATAGAAAATCACGTGACCATGCTGCATCAAAACTCCTCCAAGTCCTTCCAATGATGCATCAGTGCATACAACATAATCTTTCTCTAGATTTGGAAGCTTTAACACTGGAGCTCGAGTAAGATATTATTTTAACAACCTGAAACTTTCTTCACACTTTTGAATCCAAATGATCTTTACTCCCTTATTTTGCAAATAAGTGATTGGATTTGCAATTCGAGAAAATGATTCCATGAATATCCTATAGTAACCTTCCAATCCCATGAATGTTTTGATCTCTATCACGTTCCTAGGATTAGGGAAACATTCAATAGCTCATATTTTACAGGGTCCACTGCTACACCTTCTTTGGATATGATACGAGCCTAAATATAAAAATTATTTTTGGTAGAAAGAACACTTACTGAGTTTAGTGAATAGTTGATTCTCTCTTAAGATATACAAAGTGATCCTAATATTCTCTTCATGGTCTTGTTTAGATTTGGAATAAACAAAAATATTATCTAAAACTACTATAATGAATTTATCCAAAAATTCCTTGAATAGCCCATTCATTAAGCACATGAATGTGGTTGGTGCATTTGATAACCCAAAGGGTACTACAGTGTACTCATAATTCCCATACCTAGTCCAGAAATCCCTTACTAATGTCTTCATCCTTAATGTGCACCCGGTGATGCCCATATCTAAGATCGATCTTATAGAACACATTTTCCTCTCTCAAGTGATAAAAAAATATCATTAATCCTCGACAAAGGATATTTATTTTTTATTATGGATTTATTCATCTACATGTAGTCTAAATACAACCTCAATGTACCATCTTTCTTATTTGTGAATAGGGTTGGAGCTCCCCAAGGTGAAATGCTAGGAAAGATGTACCCCTTCTTCACCAATTTTTCCAACTGCATATGTAATTCTTGAAGCTATGGGCTTCTCATCCTGTATGGTGCTTTAGGTGGAGGAAATTCCATAGGTAGGAAGCAAATGAGGAACATCTTGGATGATGTCTTCAAACTCATTGAGAATGGTCATTACCTTTGCACATGGCTCTGTCTCAACTGGAAATTATTCAGCGTGAATAATGTATAGCGGGAACCCTTTACGAATGTAATTCTTCAATTGTATGAAAAAGATCGGTCTAGGAATTCCTTTTAAGTGTACATAATTTCCATCCTCATCCAGGAAAGTCACAACCTTTTTGTGGAAATATAGAACCGCATGATGTGACTTAATCTAATTCATTACTAACAAAACGTCATAATATCCTAAATGAATTATGTCCAAATTATATTTTGTATGTAACCCATTCATGGTAAATTTATAGTTTTCAACCACTGCTGTAACTTTCCTTTTCATCTAGCAACTAATTGCACCAATCCATGCTAATGCAATTTATTCCCACTAGCTTGCATCTTTCAACCAAGTTTGTTTTAACATAACAAAATGTAGCTATGGAATTAATTAAAACTAAAACTAATAAATTGTTTATTTTACCTTCAATTTCAATCATTAATGACTGATGATCTGCTTGGTGGTTTTCCAAATATGCATAGATACACAGAATGTTACAAGATACATCCCACAATGTAGATGCCTCCTTCAAATTGTAAACTTTGGCATCCTTGTTCTTTTTCTCAGAACAACTTCTGAGATAGTGGTCACCTCTACACCTCCAACACTTAATTGGTACAGAAGTCTGTTATCCAATGGGTTCATTTATCCTTGGTTCCATTTTCTAATGTGGTTGTTTGAAAGAACTGAAATGTTATTTTTTACCACCAAAGGGATTGAATCCCTTTTCCCTCTATTCATGTTTTGTCTTCAGATTACTTTTCCGACTCTTGTGAAGGTATTGCATGTTCTTTCCTTATTCATAGAGGCACTTGGCCTTCCTTATGCACTCTTCCAATAAGTAGATCATCATAATTGATATGATCTTTATATAATGTTGGCATACCACTGAGGAAACATTATATTTTTACTTTATCTTCTTGAATAAAATCCACATAGATTAACAACTCCAAAAATATATTGTCATACTCATCCATGGTCATGTTACCAAATCGGAGTTTAAAGAAATCAAACATCTTATTATCGTAACATTGTTGTAATAAATATTCTTGCTTGAAGTATTTCTGAAATATTTTCCAGGATATCTTCCTCTCTTCCAGACCTTCTACTTGCTTCAATTGTTCCCACCAACAATAGGCTTTTCCCTAAAGGTTTAATATGGTAATCATGGCTTCTTTATTTTTTGAATAGTCATGTAATTGAATATACTTTTTCATATCTTGAAGCCAAATATCTGCAAATTCCCCATAATACTCTCCATCGAAGGTAGGAGGCTTAAGTTTTCTTAGTTCACCCTGTAATACATTTCCATCGCTTTTTTCTTTTCTATTGTATTTTAGGGCTATTCCATCCTGGCCATTGGTATGTTAGTACCTATTTGAAATTTCTTTATTCAAGGAGTCTTATCCTTCCCTTCCTATCACTGAAGGTACTTGTTGCACTTTATCATGCATCTGCATTAAATTCAACATCAATTCTTGGTTAATTTGATTTTTGTTGCTCCATGTATTGTAGAACCTTTTCATTTACTACCTGAATATTCTTCAATGTCTAGAACACTTCCTTGGGTTCCATTTCATACCGACGGACATTGGAATCTGTCCTTTGGACATCACCTAGTCTCGTTTCTTCATCAAATTGTGATATTTTAGGGTTCTCGTCCATCTTGCAATTCTACCTACCCATTACTCTGGAAACTGGAAACTACAAGGCCTGGAAAAACAATACTATTCTAACAATTTGGAATTTATCGAGGTTTGTTAATTCACAACTAAATTAATATGCATAATGTAATTTACACTAACCATATTAATACATTTAATTCAAACATAATATAAATTTTAATAAATTATATTGAACAATTCTCTTAATATACAAACATGTCCCTGAGGCTAAGGGTTGAATCCTTAGCTCTAATACCAAGCGGTTACACACCTAGTGTCACACTAAACTTTACAACATTTTTTTATATGAATATTATATGCATATTTGTTACAAGTTCATATTAAAATTCATGAGTATAATAAGTAAATAGCGGAAGCTTAAACTAATTCATAAGACCCGTAAAGTCTTATACAAATGTATAGCAAACAAAATCAATAATAGCAAAATATTGAGATTCATAAATACTCACGGGACTATGTTTGTATGCACTTACAAAACATAAGTTAATGTTAGTTTTATTTTTAATACAAGGTTATAATATTTTACAAACTAAGAAATAATTTCCTGACCATATTAAATTATGGCTTATAAAATAATATTTCCAAAATTGTATGTATAAGTCTTTAATCTTGGGAACTCCGAGACTTTATCATGAGCTACGATGGAGTGAGCTGTAACGTAGTGAGTTGTGATAGAGTGAGATGCGTTGTAAAAAATGAGATGGAGTGAACTGCTACTAAGTGAGCTACAACATAGTGAGCTAAGATAAACTGAAGTGTGACTTAGGCATATACAATTGTGCCAAACTTTTCCTTAATACAAGGAAATTTAATAAGTGAATCTCGACAAGTGAACTTCGAAAAAACCATATAAAATTATTCCAATCATTCCTTAAAACAAATAAATTCAATAAAGGAACTCCAATAAGTTAATTGGGACACAAGGACATAAGAAATATGCTAAGCATTTCTCAAATAAACACCATTCCTTTAATGTTCATTAAGACAAGGAATTCACCCTTAAAACTTATCACGCGGTAAACTTTCATTAATTTGGCCCAAAACTTGAACTTTTACATGATCACTACAAAATATTTTAACTTAACAATTATGGCCCATGGTTTTCCAAAACCACAATACCTCTAAATGTCAAAATACCTAAATGTGCCTTGGCACAAAGTATGGTTTATAATTATTTAATAAATGAAATTAGAACATTGTCTTTTATTCTATTTTTGAGCTTCTACACAAACATTAATCTTCTTGAAATAACATAAACTAACCTGTGGTTTTTATTAAATCAAAACAACATGTGGTTTTAAATAAAAAGATCGGCCTGTGGTTTTCAATTCACCCATTAGGCATAACCTATCGATCATATCTTCGACACAAACATCTAAACTTTATTAAATAATTAATGGGTCGAATATGTCTACGACACAACTATCTAAACTTTATTAAATAATCACAAGGTCGAACATATATTCGACAAATAAATCCAAACTTTACTTTATTAAGTAAATAACGAGCCGAACATATCTGCAATGTACCCATCCAAAATTATTAAATAATTGTTGGTCAAGTATATATGCGACACAAACATTTAAACTTTATTAAATAATTAATGGTTCAAATATGTTGACACACACATCCAAACTTTATTAAATAATTTATGGGTCGAATATAAATTTATTAAATAACTAATTCAAACATTTTATTTAACACTTAGGAGTTATTATTTTCCAAATAAAAAAATTGGACATAAGATTTCAAGCCCAGGAATTAACATTATCCACATGGAATGAATTTAACCTGGAATTGAATAAAGAAGTAGCATTCATAAAAAAATTAATAATTACTCCATAATTAAAATTGCACATATTTCATACCCATGAATTAATCAAAATAAAGCATGAATTTATATGTTGCATCCAAACTTGGGAAATTTAATAAGGAAATCATTCAAAACTTTCATCAGTCATTAATTATTTACCATTTCAAAAATTAAAAGACAATTTCCAAGAAAATACACTTATCTGCGAAATAATCAAAATTGGAAACTGGTTCATGGAAGTCACGCTCCACCTGATCTTAGGAAATTCTACTCATTTTTCTTAGTCGAACTCACCACTTAGGTGAGACTCGTGCATTCACTATAGATTCTCACTAGTTCCAGGTTTCTCTTGGATTTCCTCACTTGACAACATGAGTTAATGGTTTATTATGAAATCCATTCCAACTGTGCAATTCCTTCCTTTAGCTTCATTCTAACTAGCACCACAGTGAAAACAATCACTGCATTTCTGCATAGAATTCCACCAAAACAATTCCTTTCTTACTGATGAAGGTTCAATGAAGAAAGTTTAGTAGAAAGGAAGTACATCCAATTGTTCTTATTGCAACAAGGTATTTCATCTTGAGAAGAAATGTTTCAAGAAGAATATGGACATCATGTCTTAGCTTTTTGAGAAGCACAACATCAAAGTTCTATATGAGCCAGAGAAGCCTGATGAATCTTTAGAACACTGTCATAGTACGCAGTTCCAAGGTGATATAATCTATGCCTTGAGTTCTATATTTAAATCCTTTCCTCATATCTCTGATATATATTTAACTTTTGACATATCTTAATCACAAATATCAATTTATTTCTTTGAAAATCCACCTATCAGTCTCCTAGATTCATCTCTCAATGATTGTGATTTTTCACTAGATCCTAACTTCTCTTTAAGAAGCTCTTTCTCTCTCCATAATTCTGATTTAGAATCATATTTTTGGAATGATATGAATTCCATGGCACCGTCCATAACACCACACATACTATTTACCATACCTCTGAATACTCATAATACTATACAAAGCCCAAGTTCACTAGTTGATTCGTCATTGGTTTCTTATTCAGTGTTACTTATATTTAATGGTTTCAAGTCTTTCCTATTTTTCATTGGTTGGTTATATATGATCTTAGTCATAATTGGACTTATCTTACACATGCTTGGATCTGTTCTAAACCCTTATGGTTCATATCTCAATTCCATTCATCATTCATATTTTTACACTCATCAGTATTCCCTAGTTGCTCATACTTTTCCTAGTCTACCCCCATATCCTCATGCATACACTAAATCCTTTGTATTTGTTGTTCCATATGATAATATTTCTGATATATTAGATTTTTTCTTCCTCATATCATATCTAGGAAGGTGCTACATCATATTGGAAGAATGATATGAGATCCACATCACAATTTTGCAGCGATACAAGGAACTGATTATGTTATTGATTGTCTTATTTTTTGTACTCTTTGGGAAGGTGTTGATGTATGTGTAACTTCGGAATGTATTCACCAATGTATCTTATGTCTTATATCCCGATGTTTATTCCGGGATATGTCTATATGTCTGTAATGTAATTGAGTCATGTCATGCCCCGATGTTCCGATCGGAAGGATCTATAATGTAAACAAGTCATGTCAAGTCATTGTTGGTAACCCTCCTATTGATCAAGGGTTAAAGACCCCACAATTCCAGGGCACTAGGGTTATTAGACTCACCTAGTGAAGTCAGCCCTAGTTGGGTTTAGTCAATTTGGGAATCAGTATAAATAGAGAGATAGCCTTTCTATTTATCACACACTCACTCACACTCAATTGTAGCGCATAGCTGAGGAAGAAGAAGACACTGGGGCTAGGAAGAAAGAGGTTGCTACTGTCTGGAGATCATATTACTATTTTGGGGTTTTACTTTTGGTGCTGATTCTATCTCTGAGGAAGTTGTGGGTTTTTCTCCATTTATGGTTTCCTTGAGGAAAAACACTGTGTTCATTGTTTCTTGTGTTTGATTGTTGTGCTTGTTATTCTCTCAGTTAAAGATCCTAATAATGCTACCTTAATGTTAAAAATCTAACATGGTATAAGAGCTAACCTAAGAAGAAGACACTATGCATCTACCGAAACTAGGGCTTCCTAATTTGTGGATCTTCCTCCACATATTTTTTGCAAAAGAAGGTTGGATTAACGCTCCTCCTTAGGGCACATCTTTCTGTCAAAGCAGAATCCAATTCTGAGGTTTTTCGGTTTTGGACCAGACACTGCTGCCAAAAATTAGGGCTTTCCACAGAAGTAGAATTTTTCAGTGATCCCAGGCCTGGATTGATCTCCTCCCCAAAATCGAAGTTAGGGATCAAATTCAAAGCATTTGGTTGGACAGAACTCTGGAAAAGCAAAACCCTAATCTGCTCCAGAACCAGCATTGCAAGATTTCAGCTCCAAATCTAGATCCGACATCTTGACCTGGTAAGATCTAAATATTTTGTATTTCCATTTGAGGTTCTCAGTTAAGATGTCTCATCATACCAAGCTTGATGAAAATCTTGAGGGAGCTGATAATGTCCGAGCCTGGAAGTATAGGATCTCCCTAGTCCTTGAAGAAAATGAGTTGAACTCCTACATCCATGAGGAGGTTCCAGTTCCAGAGGGAGATGAGGCTAAGGCCTTACATAAGAATAAGTTGGTTATGGAAAAGAGGATTATTGCTGATTCAATCAAGGATCACCTCATACCATAGGTGTTCTCCATTAAGACACCTAAAGATATGTTTGATGCCCTAACCAAATTGTTTGAAGGGAAGAACATAAACTAGAAGATGACTCTAAGAAACCAACTGAAGAATGTAAAGATCCAGAATGCAGAAACCATCCAGTCTTGCTTTACAAGGGTCTCTCAGATCAAGGAACAATTGGAAGTAGTAGCTGAAGAAGTAGAAAATGCAGAGATTGTGATGACCACCTTGAATGATCTCCCTAGATCATGGGACTCCTTTATTCAAGGGATCTGTGCCAGAAAGAAGTTAGTTAAGTTCAACAGACTATGGGAAGAATTCTCTCAAGAAGAATCTCAGATAGCAGCTCGAGAAGAAAATATGGGAAGTGAAGATCAAGCTCTCACAGTACAATCAAAGAAGTCCAGATCTAGCCACCACAAAAGTAAGTACTCTCATCAAAGAAATAACTCTAGAAATCCTAGATATTTGTCTAAGTACATTTGCTATACATGTGATGAAAGAGGACATTTTTCTAGAGACTGTCCTAAAAATAAAAGTAGCTCTCACAAGAAGAAGGGAAACAAGAGAAGAAATCATGCTCATGCTGCGGAGGATGATGAACCTTCCATGAAGATAAACAGACAAGTCAGTGATGATTCTTCAAGTGATGAAGAATATGTTCTGATTTCCGCTCTCACAGGAACTATCACACATGACAACAATTATTGGCTTATAGACAGTGGTTCTTCCAAGTACATGACAAGATTCAAGGAATCCTTTGTGAAATTATCTGAACATGAATCACCTCACAAGGTGAAACTTGGAGATGACTACTAGTATCCAATAAAAGGTAGTGGGGAATCCTCCTATAAGCTAGACTCTGGAAAGTCTATGAAAATGAAGGAAGTATTGTTTGTACCAGCACTAAAGAAGAATCTCCTCTCCATATCTGCATTAGAAGAAAAAGGAATGAGGGTTGCATTGATAGATGGTCAAGTCATCATGTGGCCAAAAGGAAAGACCATTGATGATGTATTAGTGATTGGGGAACAAGAAGGAGGCTTATACAAATTGAAGGGCCATCCAGAACAAGCTTTGGTTCATGACTCAGTAGAACCAAATGAGCTTTGGCATAGAAGGCTTGCACATGTGCATTACAGAGCACTACCACTTGCAAGAAAAGCTATTGATTATCTCCCAGAAATGAAAACAAAACATGAAGGTGTATGCAAAGGATGTGCAAAAGGGAAGAACACAAAGAAGACATTTCCAAGTAGTAAGAGCAAAGCAAAAGGAATCTTGCAAAATCATCCATTCTGATGTGTGCAGTCCTATGTCATCTAATTCACTAAGCAGGTATGCATACTATGTTTATTTTATTGATGATTTTTCTAGAAAGAAATGGATACACTTTATGAACAACAAAGATGAAGCATTCAACAAGTTCAAGGAATTCAGATCCTTGATCGAGAACCACACTGAAAAGAAGATCAAGACCTTTGGATCTGATAATGGCGAAGAATTCACTTCGAATAAATTCAAAGAGCTATGTAAAGACTCAGGGATTAAGAGGGAGTTGTCCACTCCTTATAATCCTCAACAGAATGGGATTGCAGAAAACAAGAATAGAACTATCATGGAAGTTGCAAGAGCAATGATTCATGATCAAGATCTTCCTATGCATCTTTGGGAAGAAGCTTCCAGAACAACGGTGTATGTACAGAACCGTACTCCACATAGAGTACTCGAGAACAAGACTCCTAAAGAAGTCTTCTTCGGAAAGAAACTAGAAGTCAACCATGTCAAAATATTCAGCTGTCCAGTGTACATTCACATTCCAAAGGAGAAGAGGACAAAATTAGATCCTTCATGAAAGAAGGGTATATTTGTGGGATACTCTGAAAGCTCGAAGGATTACAGAATATACTTCCCAGGGTTCAAGAATATTGACATTAGCTGAGATGTAACATTTGACGAAGATTCATCCTACATCAAATCCAAGAAGAAACCAGCTGAAGAACCTGAAGAAACAAGAGAACCTAGAATTCATGATACAATCATGAATGAAGAAATTCAAGAAGAAGATCAAGAACTAGAAGAACCTCAAGAACCTGTAGATCCACCTCTAGAGAAGAATCCTCATAAGAGGAAACCTGCTTGGGTACGTGAAATTATACAAGGTGAAAAAATATATGGAGCTTCAGAAGAAACACCCAGAGGAAGAAAGAGAACTAGATCATGTTCTAGTTACATAGCATTACTATGTGACATTATTGATAAAGAACCTTCCAACTATGAAGAAGCGGTAGAACGAAAAGAGTGGAAGGATGCTATGATAGAAGAGTATCAATTGATCATGAAGAATGATGTTTGGGATGTTGTCCCAAGACCAGAAGGGAAGTCCATTGTAACTTCCAAATGGATCTACAAGATCAAGCATGCTGCAAATGGCAGCATCGAGAAACATAAAGCAAGATTTGTGGCTCGTGGTTTCTCCCAGAAAGAAGGAATAGATTATGAAGAAACCTTTGCACCTATAGCCAAATACACTTCCATCAGATTAGTACTTGCTCTGGCTACAGTGATGAAATGGAAGATACACTAGATGGATGTCAAGACTACTTTCTTGAATGGTGTAGTGGAAGAGGAAGTGTATGTGGAATAGCCACTCGGTTTTGAGACACATGACAGAGAGTCTCATGTGTGCAAATTGAAGAAATCCCTGTATGGTTTGAAATAGGCACCCAGGACATGGTACGGTAGAATTGATGGTTTCCTATCTAGTTTGGGCTTTACCAGAGTAAAACAGATTCTAACCTTTACTACAAGGTTGAAGATGGAAATCCAATGATACTCCTACTATATGTGGATGATCTGTTTGTAACAGGTATGGATGGGTTGATTGCTTATACGAAGAGGAAACTTGCTGCCAAGTTCAAAATGAAGGACTTGGGTATGATGCACTATTTCTTAGGCATGGGGGTGTGGCAGATTGCAGATGGGATATTCCTTGGATAAGGGAAGTATGCAGTAGAGATCCTGAAGAGATTCGGGATGATGGACTGCAAGGCCATAACCACACCTATGGCATCGAACCTAAAGCTATTAAGTGATGCTTCGTTAGAAGCGATTGATGCTACAATGTATCATCAGATGATTGGGTCCTTGATGTATTTGACGAACACAAGACTAGATATTTGCTTTGATATGAACACCTTGAGCCAGTTCTTGACAGATCTGAGACATGTTCACTTGATTGCTGCAAAGCATGTTCTGAGGTACCTGAAGGGTATAATTGACTATGGGCTCAAGTACGAGGAAAATCAAAAGATTAACCTAGAGGGTTATGCTGAATCAGATTAGGCAGGCAGTGCCATCGATAGGAAGAGCACTTCAAGATGCTGCTTCAGTATGGGATCAGGTGTGATCTCTTGGTTTAGTAGGAAACAATCCTGTGTGGCACTGAGTATAGCTGAAGCAAAGTATGTTGCAGCTTGTTCAACTAGTTGTGAGATAGTATGGTTGAGGAAGCTACTATCTGATTTATTTGATCTCCAAATGGATGCTACTTGTATATATTGCGACAGCTAAAGTTTTGTGAAGTTGTTAGAAAACCATGTGTTCCATGACAAGTCGAAGCATATCGAGATCAAGTTTCACTATATCAAGGACATGATGCAAAGAGGAGAAGTGAAGCTCCAGTATGTTGCAACGAAGGAACAGATAGCTGATGTATTGATGAAGCCATTGGCTAGAGTGAAGTTTGAGTACTTCAGGGAGAAGCTTAGTGTTCTCCATATCGAGGTTCCCTCCAAGGGGAAATGATGAGACCGAGATCCATTCTGACATGGTGAGAGGATTAGATTTCTTCCATGGTCAGATGTAAGAGCTGAGCCATTCTGTCATGGTGAGAGGGTTTGGTTCCTTCCATGTCAGATATGAGTGCTAAGCCATTTTGATGTGACTGTAGGATTGGTCCCTCCATGATCATATGTAAGGGCTAAATGACATTCTTGGAATGGAGGCACCTGGTCAGTTACTAGGAAAACTCAGTCTGGGACTGAGGGTCATTTTGATATGACTGTAGGATGTAGTCTTACATGATCATATGTGAGCGCATGGTCATTCTAATGTGATTGAGGGAGTTGTTCCCACTTGATCAGATATAAGGGATGATGCCATTCTTTGGGAGAATGGAGGCACCTGGTCATTTACCAATAATCCTCAGTCTAGGACTAAGATCCCTTTTGATGCGATGCTTTTGAGCATGGTTGGATGTAAGTGCAGAGCCCTTTTGATGTGGTGCTTTTGAGCATGGTCAAATGTAAGTGCTGAGCCTTTTCGATGCAGTGCTTTCGAGCATGGTCGACTATAAGTGCTGAGCCCTTCTGATAAAGTGTTTTCAAACATGGTCGGATGTAAGTGCAGAGCCTTTCTAATGCGGTGTGTTTGCACATGGTCGGATATAAGTGCTAAGCCATTCTAGTGTGATGTGTTTACACATGGTTAGATGTGAGTGATGGGCCTTTCTGATAAGATGAGGTCAGATGTGAGTGTTGGGCATGCCTTTCTGACAAGATGAGGTCAGATGTAAGAGTTGGGTGGGGCATTCTAAATTAGGGTTAGATATAAGCACTGATGAAGACCTACATGAAGGTGTTGAGGCCTGGAGATTTGCAGGCGGCAACAGTAAGGGATTCTCCCCAATCAGCGTTCCCAACTAGCTCGCTGATTGTTTGGTATAGGGAATCCGTCCGGTTTATGGTCCGGCTACCGTAGGTCAAAGTAACAACAAGGGTTTACCGGTTGCGGCCCGGTCCACCAGAATTTGTATTTTGACTTAATATATGCAATGCATATGCCTATCTTAAACATGCAGGGTGATAAAGATGCAAGGAACGACACAATGTGCTGCGCAGGTTCTTACCTCTCGTCTTATGCTCACAAACATCTAAACCACATATGCAACTATGAAATAAGATGACTAACTATCTATCCTCGGGGAGCCAGAAAACAATTATTTGTGAGTAATGTACTACTTTCATGTATGATAAACAAAATTACAGATAGCTGTTATTTAAGTTTACAACACATGAGTGAGAAAATATTCTAACAACCAGATAGCCAATTGTTATATAAAAACACAGACATTACTCCGAGTGAAATTTCCATAGATAAAATCAGAAATTATTCAACCAGACATAGTTCCTAAAGTTAGAACAATCTCACGATTCACAGACATAAGCTGAAAAATAAAGTAATTCATCTTTCCGCCGTCCATGGTACAACATTTGGAACACTTCACAGTTCTTTCTCCAATAGCCAAACCAAAACTCTTTATTGCAAAATGAAGTAGTTCCTCTTACAATAAGTCCTCCAATCTAACTGGGGAAAAGCCCCGTTTTACCTGTATATTTTCCCTAGTTTTATACAAAAAGCAAAATTGGTTGGGTTGCCCAAAGTGACCTTTGGGCTCCCCAACGTTTCAATTTCCCACAATCTTTTACAAAGTATTAAATTATACAAAAGTTTGACCAGTCCTTCTCATGAGGAGGGGCCCGCTTGGTCTTCTAAGAACTTTCTCCATGCTGCTGCTTCAACAGCGAGACTCTCAAACGAGCTGGGTTACAAGAACTGAATGTTCAGCTTGAATTTGTCAGCTTGCTTCTGAATGGCCTCAATTCTGGCCGTGTTCAAACGTACCTATTCCTCCAAGAGCTGTACACTAATGGCTGTGTGGCCTATTTCATTTCTGAGGATTTGTTCATCGATAGCTCTGATGCATTGCACTTTAGTTTCTTCATCTTGTTGCCTTTTCTGCAACATTTCTGCAAATGCATCATGAGTTGGGAACTCTTGTAATCTTTGCTCGGCTTCTGCCTGACAACGATTGTATGCGACCAGGGCTCTTCTGAAGAATTCTGCGCAAGCTCCCTTTGTTTTCTTGACATTCTTCTAAAAATCTTCTGCAGTGTTGACGACAAATTCTATCAGGTCATGGTCCCGTTTCAAAGCTTGTTTATCTTTGACTACTAGCTCAGCTGGGACTTCTTTGTCATCCCCCATCCTAGTTATCCTTGAAGTCAGTACTTCAAGTATGTCTTGCGACCTGTCCACAAAATAAGAAGCGGTGTCTAAAATTTCGTCCAGTCTGCCATCGATCTGGAGGACCTGACATCTTTCCTCCTCTAGAGCATTTTGCAGGTGAAGCACCCTAGCTTTCTGAGCCAAGATGTGATCTTTAACTAGCTGCAGATCAACCTGCTGTGCCTTCGCTACTTCTAGCTGCTTCTCCAGTTCCTTAACGTGCTCAGTATTGGATTCATATATGATATTTTGCTGCTCCATCAGGTGTTCCATCTTTACTCTTAGCTGCTCCTTTTCATCCTTTAAATTTTGAATCTCCTATTGTGCTTTACCCAGGGCTTCTTGTGTTGTTTCTTTCACCTGGAATTCTTGTTGAATGGCGTGGATTTCGCTCTTCGTGGCTTCCATTTCCCTAAGCACATGCTCATATTTTCTTTTCATCCTATTGCCTTCCTCTCTTTCCCTTCTCAGGGTGTCTTTAAGCTGAGAGGAATTTTTCTTGGTTGAACCTATCTCCTTCATCATTCGATCTACATTATCCTCCGTAGCGTCTATTGCTTCCCTGCCAGCCCTTATGACAAACCTTGGATCTTTATGTGTCTCGACCATCATAGCTTTATCTGTTATCATTGTACTAGTCATTCCTTCGGCCTCTATCTTCTGCTCAGTTCTTCTCATAATCCTTTTGGTAGCCCTATCATAGTATACTATGCTAAAATCAGGGACTTCTTCCCCCTTTTTCTATGCAAAGGGCACTAACTGAAGCATGGGAGTTGTAGGAGTGATAGTAGTGAGCACTTGCAGGGTCTGCACCTCAGGGTTTTCCTCACCCCGAATTTGTTCTGGTGGTGTTTCAGAAGCCAGTTGTTGTGCTAACTTTGTCTTCTCAGCCTCCTGTTTTCAAAGCTCTTCATTCAGCTTTCTCTGGGCTTCCTCAGCCGCTTGCTTAGCAGCCTCCTTTGCTTCTCTAGCTATTTCTTTTTCTCTTTCAGCTGCATCCTGGGCAGCTTTCCTCTTTTCCTCTTCTCCTTTCTGGAGCCATTCCGCAGCCTCCTCTTCTAATCTCTGAGCCTTCTCTCTTATTCTTCGGGCTGTTTCTTCCGCCTTAGCCTGTTCAGCCTTCTCTTGTTCAGATCCTTTCCCACCTTTGGTGGAGTGCTTTGGTTTGAACCTTGTATTGAGTGCTGTCATGTTCGGGGCTCTTCTGAACACGGATTCATCATTGTCGAAATGATGGGTATACTCATAAAACACCTTGTGCTTTCTGCAATGCTCAGCCATTCTTTCATGAGTGTGATTTCTCCTGAAGGTCATCTCCCCAAAATGGAACTTCTGTAGTTCCTCTATAAATTCTGGAGCTTGTTTCACATTGGCGAAACTGTAGCTGCCTAACTTGAATGGTAAGGGAGGATAGACAGCCTTCTTCTTCTGAAATAAGTAATGACCAACTCCGTCAATAAACACCTGTCTAACAGCCTCCTTATGGATGATATAATCTGTTGCACACTTGGGCAGCAGATAAGGTGTCTTTGACCCGCCAAACATTCTCAGATACATCCCATTCTCCGTTAAGAAATAATCACCATATTCCTCTATTACCTGCATAGCTTCTTCAGACATGCAGTCACATTCCTTTCGGAAGACAAGAGTGTGCAGAGGCATGATAAAATGTTCACATATTTCTTGGTAGTAATTATGGTATTGCTGAGCCCCCAGTAGCTTAAAGGCTGCATACACGGGCATTCTGTCCCTGTCCCAAACACATTTGAGCCCGGGGAAGGGCTGGTGGCATATTATGCAGTCAATCAGGATCGAGCTCATATAAAACTCGGATTTTTTCTTTTGTACTCCTCCTTTTGCTGTAGCTATACAAGAAGATAGACTACTAGATACCAGGCTGGCCCAGTTGAAGATGGTCCCTTCTGTGGCCACATAGAAAATCAAGGGTATCCATTCGAATTTGAATAATCTACCATTGGCCCTCCCGAAGATCTTATTCAGCATTAGAGCTATGAATCTATAAGGGGCTCTAAGGGTGGCTGTGTCATAATCTTTAGTAGCTCTATGTCTATAGAGCTTCCCTGGTAATAGCATTCTCCTCATGGTTTCTATCAAATCCATCCTGAGATTGTCCAACCACTCATTGGACAAGAAAACTTGAGGCTCAGGCAAGTGGTAAGCTAAGGCCACATATCCAGGGCTAAAGGAAGGATAGCCTTGACCTTCAACATTACAGATAAGCATTGAACCATGGTTTGTGTGTGGCAGGATCCACCTCATCAACTCAGAACATGGAAACATTTCTGGCCTGGTGGCAACCTTCATAATTGCAGATTTTTCTATGTTTGCATAGATGTGTTCCTCCTCCAGGACCATATCTGGAACTTCCCTACGGGAAATCATCCTGTGTATGTCTCCCCACTTATACTCAGGGTCCACCCCTGTGACACACTGTGTATCCTCATATATCTACTCAGTTGGTAGGTCGGCCTCTATTGCTGTTTGTTCTTCTACAACAGGGGCCTTCTTTTTCTGTCTTCTGGACATTTTGAAATCTTCTTGCAATGTAAAACACCATGATATTAAGAAATTCAAATTTGTGAACATTAAGAAGCAGTTTTATTCTTTCTCCATTGTCTATGTGACTATAATGATATCAGATGTAGGTTCTTCAAATTGAAGGATTTGAACTAGTCATGCAATCTTTGAGCTGTGCGATTGTCTTATATCAGTGTGTAAGTAAGAAAGCAACACACATATGCATGCACAACCAAGCTATACATTGACTATCTGAAATTATCAGCACAACTCAAACCATTTCTGCAATATAACGAGCCATAAATGCTAAAGGATTTACTTCATCAAACGGTCTGCCATCAAGACTACACAATTTTCCAATATGCCAATTTCTAACAATGATGGTATGTAATGCAAATGCAAAACCAACACGACTATCCTGTAAACTTAAACAAGCTTTAGCAAGGATAAAAATGGCAAAGCCTATGCCGCTCGCAGACATGACAATTACATCGGTGTGGTCATGAACTACGGGCACCCATGACAGCCTTTTGCGCAGGGCGCTCCTACCAGTACCACCGTTCATTCTCTACTCCAAATCGTAGACAACTGATAGCGATGCGGCCCTAGGGTTTCGCTCGAGGAAAAGGGCAAGTGCACAGGGAGAGCGATCAGCAGGGTATCTACCAAGAAACCTTCATTGAAAAACCCCATCAACATATTTACGAAACCATTATTACAGGTACCAGACCAGGTGCAGGCGGCGTAATGACCGCCTGCACCTCGTATCCCTCCACTGGTTCAAGGTGAAACAAAACGGCCACGGGTAATAAAGAGGGTTCTATAAGACAAAAAATCCCCCTCTCCAACCACAGCAACTATTCAACCCCAAAATAATAGAAGATAAAACGCGAGCTTAAAAGAAAGGAAAACTCTCCCCTCTCTAGACGCAACGGCGGTCGAAACAGATAGGTTAAGCGCGAGCTTTTAAAAGCAAAGGCACCCTCCTACTAACCGCAAAGGGATATCTAACCAGGAACCCTAAAGAAGAAATGGGCGTAAACCACAGAGGAGACGGCTATGAAAAACTCAGCCGTGGGTATAAAAACCCTGTTTGTGAGCGAAACGGAACTACAGGCCATAAACACAGTCACCCCCACCAAAGCCAAAACTGTCCAGCTCGAAACCTGAAAAAGACTAGGAAAGGGAATACGATCCTACCTGGCAAGGATGTGCAGCTGCTGTGGCGACAACGAAGAAGCTCTCAATCGATAGCTGGATGAAGGTACGAGCACGGGGTTCCACCAAATTCGCGAGTTCGACAGCGTTGATAGCTCGAGCGCAACAAACAACGATAAAAACCCAAAAACGCTCCCCCCCATATATATAAAACCTCACACGTGCGGCCAGTCGACTCAGTCGGGGCGGATAGGAAAGTTACATCGGGCGACAAAACTCAGCCCTCCTCGCAACAGCGGAACATCCTCATCACTCCACCACCCGCAATGTAAAATAAAACAATGGGTCAAGCGAACGATAACCGCGGTCGGGCGGGGACGAACACTCCAGAACTCCCAATGCTCTGCAATGGCGGGGACGGAAGTATTTATCCGCTTCCGACGTGGGATGAGAATAACGCCCGAAACATGCAGGAAGAAACCACCACCCGCAACGGTAAACGAAGTAACCTACCTCCGCGATACTTGGCGTGAAAAAGACAACCGAAAGCTGAAAATCCCCCGCAACGGCGGCCCGACAACAGGTCATGCAGACCTGAAGGACACCCGCAACGGCGGCACGACACAGCCAGTCGAGAGTTGAAAAGCACCCGCTACAGCAGCGCGCCACAATATTATGAAAAACTGGCAAACACCCGCAACGGCGGGCTAGTCAAAAGCAATCAAGAGCTCAAACGCACCCGCAACGGCGGCCCGACCACAGGTTAGGAGGATACGAAACACATCCACAATGGCGGGCTTGTCAACAAACTAACTCCCGCTACAAGAAGGCTTTAAAACGAAGGCTTTAAAATAGTTTTGCAAAAACAGCAAGGGGCTCAATTAAGATGAAATTTAAGGCATGAAAACGATGAGAAACCAGTCAATTGATAGCACTCAAAATTCAAGAAGGTGCTTCAAAATCCATAAGCTAAAATCAACAGGATGAAACGAAGAAAAGGACTGAACTAATCCAAAGTAAAGGAGGGTCCAAATTTTTTTGAAATTTGGGAAAATGTTGCAGCTGCAACAATTGGCGACTACCTGGTGAACCCCAGATCTCTGGATCAACTTTTCTTTCTAAGCTTGAAACTGCATGAATTAAAACTGAAATCTTCCAGACATATGCATTCCTAAGCCAATCTGATTATGCATCACATTCATTATAAGAATCCTCTCTTTTCGGGAAAGGATAACACCAGCAGTGTTTCAGGTCTGAATAACTATTGGGAGGCCAAAATAAATGGATTTCATTTTACCTGCCCTCTGGGGTTTACAGCTTCGACACCACAGGATTTTGACAGAAAGTGAACAGTATTATCCTTTTGTTCCTCATTCCCATGCCATTTTGTACTTTTGTGTTCCCTGAACTTTAGTTTTTTTGGTATGAGTCCTCCTGCGGGCCTTTCTTACTGAATTTTTAAATTCAGGATCCTCTATCCCATAGTGTCCTTTTGTGTGAATGATATATTTTATATTTCAACTCACGGACGGAGAGGATCTTGTGGCCATTTGTTACTTTATGCTTTGAGACTTATGCTTTTTTGTAGCTTTGCTCAGATATGCTTTGTTCCTTTAGAAGAAGTGACTCTTAAGAGCTTTTAGCCCTTTTCTAAATTCATGGCATGGGATCATTTATATATGATAACTATCTCACTCTGTTTCCTTCCCGCTGGTCTAGTGCTGTCACCCCCTTGGGTATTTAAGATGTGAAGTGGATGGAGCCTCTAAATAGTACTTCAGACCCTTTTGACTTCTGAGTTATTTACAGGGATTAAGTAAGACTTCAAATGAGTGCACTGCCTGTTAGGAATACAACTGCTAGAAGATTATTTTCACTTCAAAACACAGTCCTCTTGCTCAGGATTTTAGTTAATACAGGCCTCTGATGTTTCCATTGCATCCAAAAGTTTGCCTCTTATTCAAAAACAAAAGAAAACTAGCAAAACCGTAAGAAAATAACAGTATAACAAGAAAGAAAGCATTAAAGTACTAAAAACCAAGAAAGCATTAAGAAAACAAAGCAATTTACTTATGTACAAAAGAAAAACAGCAAAACAAAAATTCGTCCATCCCAAAATTTTCAAATTTAAAGAACAAGGAATGAGCGGGATTTCAGACCTGAATCGTCTAACCATGGTCCAGCTGTGCAGTTATTGAGATGGAACCCATATCTAAAATTCTGCAATCATTTCTTTCAGCCTGAGGGAGTTGAAGGAGCTCAGACTGAGTGTCCTTTCTAAGACTGGCCCTTTTTGAGAAGTGGTGTTCTAGCTTAAGCTCAGTAAGATAGTTTCCCAAAACAGAATCAGTGTATTCATTTCCTTCCCCCAACTCAGTGACATTGTTTTTCATAAAAGGCTCTCTTAGAATCTTAATCAAATTTGGGCTGCCCTTCTGAGGTAACCACAAATGAGACCAATCTGAAGCAAAGTACCCGTTTAGTCTCGCTGTCCAATCTCTGTTTAGAATCATCCCATAACCATCAGGAATGTCTGCTACTATGATGTCAACGTAGTGGCATATCCTTTTGTTTGCAGACAGCTGAATCATCACGTTCTTCATCTCTCCTACTACCTTGACACTAGTTTTGTCAAGTTGTGTGACATCCCAAAGAGTATGATTTATCTGTCCATTGAGTTTTTTGCAAACTATCAGAGGCATAACATTCATGGATGATCCAGAATCTACCAAACAATTATGGACATTATGATTTAGAATTTCAAGAGTCACAAGGAAAGGTGGAGCGCTGGTTTTCATTGTCTTGATGAGCTCAATCTTTTCTTCTACTGGTTGGTTAGTTGGGGGTAGCTCCTCTTTTAGCTTACCAGTTGTGCTTTCTTCGTCATCTTCTACCAGTTTGGTAAGTCTAGTGGGTGGCTCTGTTTCTTGTTTGCCCTGAATATCTTTAGGTGAGTCATCTTTAGCCCTCATATTAGTCTGCCCCTTTATCTCCTCTGGCAAATCCTGAACCTTTGACATTATTGTATTGTTCTCAATGGCCAGGTTCTCATTTTTTGTGGTTGTAAATGTATGCTGAGATTGGAGAGCATTTTCTTCCATGTTAAAGAGTGAAACCCCATTCCATGAAAACATAGTATCATCCTCTTTCTTTTCTATGGTCTGTTTCCCTTTTTCTTCCTCACCACTGTGCCTAGTCAATTCTGGATCCAACAATTTATTCATCACCCATGTCATTGAATGTATCCATTGAGGAGATCTCTTCTCAGAGTGGGGTTGTTGATGAAAAGTACAGAAATCATCCCCTCCTAACTCTGTTATGTTAACTGATGCCAAATTTGGAGGGGGAACTTGCCATTGGTTGTCATCCTCTTTTCTGGAATAGGGAGGCTTATTGATTATTTGAATATCCCTTTCTTTCTCCAATTCTACAACTCGGTTGGACAACTTCTGAAGCACTTTCATCATCTCATGATAATCATGTGGTTGATCTTATTTAGGTTTAAACAGCAGTGAACCTCTTCTTACAGCGGTTTTCTCTTCAACTGAGTCAGGATAGTCTTCTAGACTCTCACTTTCAGCCTCTACTCTTTCAGCCTCTTGATAAGTTTCCACCAATGTAGGCCTGACTTTCATCTTGGCAAACATAGCCAGCTCAGGTCCTAGGGCTGAGGTATAATACTCACTTAAAACTTTGTCTGAAGGTCTGTCCACATCAGAATTTTTTTTTAAGTACAGTGAAAATCTCTGCGTGAAACTTCGTACCTTTTCATTCTTCTCTTTCCTCAACAAACCAAGCCCTTTCATCAACGAGGCATGTGTCTTCTGGGTTGTGTAATTATTTCTAAAAATTCTTTCAAACGTATCCCAATCAGGAATGGAATTTACAGGTAGTCCAAAATATCAGGAAGCTGCTGATCCTTTCAGAGTATGGGGAAAAACCTGCACACTACGTCTTCATGCTCTCCAGCCCTTAGCCCTTCTAGTTCTAGGTAGAAGCTTTGAAGGTGATCATCTACAGCAATGTTGTCCGCCGGGTCAAACTTAGGTAAAAACTTGTCAAAGGCTTGAGGCAAATTGTGTAAAGGAGGATTCAAGTTTAGAGGCGACCTAGCTCTCCAAGCTGGCAAGGGGTTAGGTTGATTACCGGCCATGGGCCCAAGCAAACAAGCAACACTAGGAAAACAGGGTTTTAAGGATAGGACAAGAAATCCAAACCTGGGTTAGATTGAAAGCTTCAAAAAAAAAAAAAAAAATCTGCTGGTAGGGTAGTCTCGGGAAAATAAGTTCCATGGCCAGCCTTTACTGGCGGCCCTCCTTCTAGCGCCAAAACTGTTGAGGCCTGGAGATTCGCAGGCGGAAACAGTAAGGGATTCTCCCCAATCAGCGTTCCCAACTAGCTCGCTGATTGTTTGGTATAGGGAATCCGTCCGGTTTACGGTCCGGCTACCGTAGGTCAAAGTAACAACAAGGGTTTACCAGTTGCGGCCCGGTCCACCGGAATTTGTATTTTGACTTAATATATGCAATGCATATGCCTATCTTAAACATGCAGGGTGATAAATATGCAAGGAACGACACAATGTGCTGCGCAGGTTCTTACCTCTCGTCTTATGCTCACAAACATCTAAACCACATATGCAACTATGAAATAAGATGACTAACTATCTATCCCCGGGGAGCCAGAAAATAATTATTTGTGAGTAATGTACTACTTTCATGTATGATAAACAAAATTATAGATAGCTGTTATTTAAGTTTACAACACATGAGTGAGAAAATATTCTAACAACCAGATAGCCAATTGTTATATAAAAACACAGACATTACTCCGAGTGAAATTTCCATAGATAAAATCAGAAATTATTCAACCAGACATAAGTCCTAAAGTTAGAACAATCTCACGATTCACAGACATAAGCTGAAAAATAAAGTAATTCATCTTTCCGCCGTCCATGGTACAGCATTTGGAACACTTCACAGTTCTTTCTCCAATAGCCAAACCAAAACTCTTTATTGCAAAATGAAGTAGTTCCTCTTACAATAAGTCCTCCAGTCTAACTGGGAAAAAGCCCCCTTTTACCTGTCTATTTTGCCTAGTTTTATACAAAAAGCAAAATTGGTTGGGTTGCCCAAAGTGACCTTTGGGCTCCCCAACGTTTCAATTTCCCACAATCTTTTACAAAGTATTAAATTATACAAAAGTTTGACCAGTCCTTCTCATGAGGAGGGGCCCGCTTGGTCTTCTAAGAACTTTCTCCATGCTGCTGCTTCAACAGCGAGACTCTCAAACGAGCTGGGTTCCAAGAACTGAATGTTCAGCTCGAATTTGTCAGCTTGCTTCCGAATGGCCTCAATTCTGGCCGTGTTCAAACGTACCTGTTCCTCCAAGAGCTTTACACTAATGGCTGTGTGGCCTATTTCATTTCTGAGGATTTGTTCATCGATAGCTCTGATGCATTGCACTTTAGTTTCTTCATCTTGTTGCCTTTTCTGCAACATTTCTGCAAATGCATCATGAGTTGGGAACTCTTGTAATCTTTGCTCGGCTTCTGCCTGACAACGATTGTATGCGACCAGGGCTCTTCTGAAGAATTCTGCACAAGCTCCCTTTGTTTTCTTGACATTCTTCTAAAAATATTCTGCAGTGTTGACGGCAAATTCTATCAGGTCATGGTCTCGTTTCAAAGCTTGTTTATCTTTGACTACTAGCTCAGCTGGGACTTCTTTGCCATCCTCCATCCTGGTTATCCTTGAAGTCAGTACTTCAAGTATGTCTTGCGACCTGTCCACAAAATAAGAAGTTGTGTCTAAAATTTCGTCCAGTCTGCCATCGATCTGGAGGACCTGACATCTTTCCTCCTCTAGAGCATTTTGCAGGTGAAGCACCCTAGCTTTCTGAGCCAAGATGTGATCTTTAACTGGCTGCAGATCAACCTGCTGTGCCTTCGCTGCTTCTAGCTGCTTCTCCAGTTCCTTAACGCGCTCAGTATTGGATTCATATATGATATTTTGCTGCTCCATCAGGTCTTCCATCTTTACTCTTAGCTGCTCCTTTTCGTCCTTTAAATTTTGAATCTCCTGTTGTGCTTTACCCAGGGCTTCTTGTGTTGTTTCTTTCACCTGGACTTCTTGCTGAATGGCGCGGATTTCGCTCTTCGTGGCTTCCATTTCCTTAAGCACATGCTCATATTTTCTTTTCAGCCTATTTCCTTCCTCTCTTTCCCTTCTCAGGGTGTCTTTAAGCTGAGAGGAATTTTTCTTGGTTGAATCTATCTCCTTCATCATTCGATCTACATTATCCTCCGTAGTGTCTATTGCTGCCCTGCCAGCCCTTATGACAAACCTTGGATCTTTATCTGTCCCGACCATCACAGCTTTATCTGTTATCATTGTACTAGTCATTCCTTCGGCCTCTATCTTCTGCTCAGTTCTCCTCATAATCCTTTTGGTAGCCCTATCATAGTATACTATGCTAAAATCGGGGACTTCTTCCCCCTTTTTCTGTGCAAAGGGCACTAACTGAAGCATGGGAGTTGTAGGAGTGATAGTAGTGAGCACTTGCAGGGTCTGCACCTTAGGGTTTTCCTCACCCCGACTTTGTTCTGGTGGTGTTTCAGAAGCCAGTTGTTGTGCTAACTTTGTCTTCTCAGCCTCCTGTTTTCGAAGCTCTTCATTCAACTTTCTCTGGGCTTCCTCAGCCACTTGCTTAGCAACCTCCTCTGCTTCTTTAGCTGTTTCTTTTCCTCTTTCAGCTGCATCCTGGGCAGCTTTCCTCTTTTCCACTTCTCCTTTCTAGAGCCATTCCGCAGCCTCCTCTTCTAATCTCTGAGCCTCCTCTCTTATTCTTCGGGTTGTTTCTTCCACCTTAGCCTGTTCAGCCTTCTCTTGTTCAGATCCTTTCCCACCTTTGGTGGAGTGCTTTGGTTTGAACCTTTTATTGAGTGCTGTCATGTTTGGGGCTCTTCTGAACATGGATTCATCATTGTTGAAATGATGGGTATACTCATAAAACACCTTGTGCTTTCTGCAATGCTCAGCCATTCTTTCATGAGTGTCATTTCTCCTGAAGGTCATCTCCCCAAAATGGAACTTCTGTAGTTCCTCTATAAATTCTGGAGCTTGTTTCACATTGGCAAAACTGTAGCTTCCTAACTTGAATGGTAAGGGAGGATAGACAGCCTTCTTCTTCTGAAATAAGTAATGACCAACTCCGTCAATAAACACCTGTCTAACAGCCTCCTTATGGATGATATAATCTGTTGCATACTTGGGCAGCAGATAAGGTGTCTTTGACCCGCCAAACATTCTCAGATACATCCCGTTCTCCGTTAAGAAATAATCATCATATTCCTCTATTACCTGCATAGCTTCTTCAGACATGCAGTCACATTCCTTTCGGAAGACAAGAGTGTGCAGAGGCATGATAAAATGTTCACAGATTTCTCGGTAGTAATTATGGTATTGCTGAGCCCCCAGTAGCTTAAAGGATACATACACGGGCATTCTGTCCCTGTCCCAAACACATTTGAGCCCAGGGAAGGGCTGGTGGCATATTATGTAGTCAATCAGGATCGAGCTCATATAAAACTCGGATTTTTTCTGTTGTACTCCTCCTTTTGCTGGAGCTATACAAGAAGATAGACTACTAGATACCAGGCTGGCCCAGTTGAAGATGGTCCCTTCTGTGGCCACATAGAAAATCAAGGGTATCCATTCGAATTTGAATAATCTACCATTGGCCCTCCCGAAGATCCTATTCAGCATTAGAGCTATGAATCTGTAAGGGGCTCTAAGGGTGGCTGTGTCATAATCTTCAGTAGCTCTATGTCTATAGAGCTTCCCTGGTAATAGCATTCTCCTCGTGGTTTCTATCAAATCCATCCTGAGATTGTCCAACCACTCATTGGACAAGAAAACTTGAGGCTCAGGCAAGTGGTAAGCTAAGGCCACATATCCAGGGCTAAAGAAAGCATAGCCCTAACCTTCAACATTATAGATAAGCATTGAACCATGGTTTGTGTGTGGCAGGATCCACCTCATCAACTCAGAACATGGAAACATTTCTGGCCTGGTGGCAACCTTCATAATTGCATATTTTTCTATGTTTGCGTAGATGTGTTCCTCCTCCAGGCCCATATCTGGAACTTCCCTACGGGAAATCAGCCTGTGTATGTCTCCCCACTTATACTCAGGGTCCACCCCTGTGACACACTGTTTATCCTCATATATGTACTCAGTTGGTAGGTCGGCCTCTATTGCTGTTTGTTCTTCTACAACAGGGGCCTTCTTTTTCTGTCTTCTGGACATTTTGAAATATTCCTGCAATGTAAAACACCATGATATTAAGCAATTCAAATTTGTGAACATTAAGAAGCAGTTTTATTCTTTCTCCATTGTCTATGTGACTATAATGATATCAGATGTAGGTTCTTCAAATTGAAGGATTTGAACTAGTCATGCAATCTTTGAGCTGTGCGATTGTCTTATATCAGTGTGTAAGTAAGAAAGCAACACACATATGCATGCACAACCAAGCTATACATTGACTATCTGAAACTATCAGCACAACTCAAACCATTTCTGCAATATAACGAGCCATAAATGCTAAAGGATTTACTTCATCAAACGGTCTGCCATCAAGACTACACAATTTTCCAATATGCCAATTTCTAACAATGATGGTATGTAATGCAAATGCAAAACCAACACGACTATCCTGTAAACTTAAACAAGCTTTAGCAAGGATAAAAATGGCAAAGCCTATGCCACTCACGGACATGACAATTACATCGGTGTGGTCATGAACTACGGGCACCCATGACAACCTTTCGCGCAGGGCGCTCCTACCAGTACCACCGTTCATTCTCTACTCCAAATCGTAGACAACTGACAGCGACGTGGCCCTAGGGTTTCGCTCGAGGAAAAGGGCAAGTGCACAGGGAGAGCGATCACCAGGGTATCTACCAAGAAACCTTCATTGAAAAACCCCATCAACGTATTTACGAAACCATTATTACAGGTACCAGACCAGGTGCAGGCGGCGTAATGGCCGCCTGCACTTCGTCTCCCTCCACTGGTTCAAGGTGAAACAAAATGGCCGCGGGTAATAACTAGGGTTCTATAAGACAAAAACTCCCCCTCTCCAACCACAGCAGCTATTCAACCCCAAAATAATAGAAGATAAAATGCGGGCTTAAAAGAAAGGAAAACTCTCCCCTCTCTAGACGCAACGGCGGTCGAAACGGATAGGTTAAGCGTGAGCTTTTAAAAGCAAAGGCACCCTCCTACTAACCGCAAAGGGCTATCTAACCAGGAACCCTAAAGAAGAAACGCGCGTAAAGCACAGAGGAGACGGCTATGACAAACTCAGCCGTGGGTATAAAAACCCTGTTTGTGAGCGAAACGGAACTACGGGCCGTAAACACAGTCATCCCCACCAAAGCCAAAACTGTCCAACTCGAAACCTGAAAAACACTAGGAAAGGGAATACGATCCTACCTGGCAAGGATGTGCAGCTACTGTGGCGACAACGAAGAAGCTCTCAATCGACAGCTGGATGAAGGTACGAGCACGGGGTTCCACCAAATTCGCGAGTTCGACAGCGTTGACAGCTCGGGCGCAACAAACAACGATAAAAACCCAAAACGCGCCCCCCCGTATATATAAAACCTCACACGTGCGGCCATTCGACTCAGTCGGGGCGGATAGGAAAGTTACATCGGGCGACAAAACTCAGCCCTCCCCGCAACAGCGGAACATCCTCATCACTCCACCACCCGCAACGCAAAATAAAACAATGGGTCAAGCGAACGATAACCGCGGTCGGGCGGGGACGAACACTCCGGAACTCCCAATGCTCTGCAATGGCGGGGACGGAAGTATTTATCCGCTTCCGACGTGGGATGAGAATAATGCCCGAAGCATGCAGGAAGAAACCACCACCCGCAACGGTAAACGAAGTAACCTACCTCCGTGATACTTGGCGCGAAAAAGACAACCGAAAGCTGAAAATCCCCCGCAACGGCGGCCCGACAACAGGTCATGCAGACCTGAAGGACACCCGCAACGGCGGCACGACACAGCCAGTCGAGAGTTGAAAAGCACCCGCTATAGCGGCGCGCCACAAGATTATGAAAAACTGGCAAACACCCGCAACGGCGGGCTAGTCAAAAGCAATGAAGAGCTCAAAGGCACCCGTAACGACGGCCCGACCACAGGTTAGGAGGATCCGAAACACATCCGCAACGGCGGGCTTGTCAACAAACTAACTCCCGCTACAAGAAGGCTTTAAAACGAAGGCTTTAAAAGAGTTTCGCAAAAACAGCAAGGGGCTCAATTAAGATGAAATTTAAGGCATGAAAACGATGAGAAAGCAGTCAATTGATAGCACTTAAAATTCGAGAAGGCGCTTCAAAATCCATAAGCTAAAATCAACAGGATGAAACCAAGAAAAGGACTGAACTAATCCAAAGTAAAGGAGGGTCCAAATTTTTTTGAAATTTGGGAAAATGTTGCAGCCACAACAGAAGGGTAGGCCTACAACGAACATGAAATAGGGTTAGCTCTGTAGAACTTCCTGTGACTAGAAGAATCGAGAGATAGCACTGATGATGATGATGATCCAAACTTGATTATGATCCAAATCAAGTGATGATCCAGATGTGATGATGATATAGACTTGATGATGATCTAGATCAAGTGATGATCCAGATGTGATGATGATATAGTGATGATGATCCAGTAGTGATGATCCAGCAGTGATGTTCCAGTAGTTGTGATGATCCAAATCCCGCGATGAAGAAGGATTGAAGAAGAAGATGACTTGAATATGAAGAATACGAAGAATATTTGAAGATGAAGACAATTTGAAGATAAAGACAACTTGAATATGACGATCCCGACATGATCCAGTCGATACAGAGAAGAAGACCAGTGCTGAAAATTGTGTCGAAAGAATACCTTCCTAGTTAAGAGGGAGTGTTGATGTATTTGTAACTTCGGAATGTATTCACCTATGTATCTTATGTCTTGTACCCCGATGTTTATTCCAGGATGTGTCTATAATTTAATTGAGTCATGTCATGCCTCCATGTTTCGATCGGGAGGATCTATAATGTAAACAAGTCATGTCAAGTCATTGTGGGTAACCCTCCTATTGATCAAGGGTTAAAGTGCCTGCAGTTCTGGGGCACTAGGGTTATTATACTCACCTAGTGAAGTCGGCCCTATTTTTCTTTAGTCAAGTCAAGAATTAGTATAAATAGAGAACTAGTCTCTCTATTTATCACACACTCACTCACACTCAGTTGTAGCACATAGCTGAGGAAGAAGAAGACACTGGGGCTAGGAAGAAAGAGGTTGCTGTTGTCGGGATATCATCTTACGGTTTTGGGGTTTTACTTTTGGTGTTGATTCTATCTCTGAGTAAGTTGCAGGGTTTTCTCCATTTATAGTTTCCCTGAGGGAAAACATTGTGTTCATTGTTTCTTGTGTTTGATTGCTATGCTTGTTATTCTCTCAGTTAAAGATCCTAATAATGCTAGCTTAATGTTAAAAATATAATAGAAGGAGTATGCATAGATCTCTTTTCCATTTCAGATTGTGTTTGTAGATAATATTTTGTTAGCAACAAGAAGCATTGAGATATTGTTCCTACTTCATCAGATGATGAGATACAAGGAGTATCTCCTCTTACTTATTTCAGATTCTACACTTTAGCGCATGATCAGGAAGTTCATGATTTATTCATCAAATCATTTCATTATAAGAAGTTAATTCATATCATTCAAGTGAAGATAAATAAATAATTAAAGACATATTTCATGTTGTGTGCCTTGTCCTTTATTGAAGGAGGATTTTCCGCATGTGGTTTTGTCTCTTTCCACAGCTTTTCTGGACATGAATAATTGTAAAGGGTAACCATATCCTTGTTGTTGGGCCCTATATACACCTATATGCATCCATATGAATCTATATTTAATATATAAACATCATAAAGTCAAACTTAAAGGGGGGGGGTGGCAATATTATAAACCCGCTTCATAGCTTAGGATAAAATATTTAATCATTTTTTATTAAATTCCTACCTACTAGCCTAGATAGTTGGAATCCACTTACACCACATGGTCAACACTTTACATATATACCACATGAATGATTTTTTTCTGATTCTAGTTTGATTCTTCCCACTTTATTGAATGCTAGAATTAGAAACGACGCCTTCGTGCAGATTTTTTCTTTATTCTGCTTTATTCCATCTTTTCTATGGATAAGGTAAAGCTAGTCAACTAGGAAAGTGCTATATTTTGCTGCCAACTCATCCTCCATTATTTTCCCTCCATATTCTAATATTAGCATGTGTTTCCATTATTCATGAAAAATTACTCATTCTTTAGTTAATTCGTGAGGTCCTTGACTGATTTGGGAAGTGCTTTAGACACCTATGGAGGTTTATCATATTTGGTAAGTTTTATTTATGAGCTAGCATGAGTTGTCTTCCACTAAACTCAATTTTACTTTATAAGGATGTATTACTATTATAATAATTATTCAAATCATTGCTTCAATGAATTCATTATTGGTTCATCAACAATTGAGTTTAGCAATAATACTTGGAAAGATATTGGACCACTTCTCTTGTATTCAGTCTCTTTATTCTTCTCTCCATTTTCCTTATGCATACTTGTGAAAATTATCTTAGTAGCAAGATATACCTCATGTTCTTCTTCTTTGGATCAAGACTCTTTTTCTACATGGTATGAAAGCTGCAATTTCTACACGTGGGACTACATGATTGACCAGATAGAGGGCTACATGCTTAGCGCTTGAGATATGCACATGGGGTTGTATATTTCTTTCATAGAATTATTTTTTTGGACTGATATAGGGATTCATATCAGTATATATAATATTAGAATGGGTTATGTTAAACCGATTGGTCAATATCTATATATAACTATGTAAATCATTATCAGTATATTGAGAGTATTTCATGTGAATAAAATTAATGAGTATGAAATGGTTCTAACCATTAGAATAATTTGTATTGTAGGGAAAATTAATATACCCTTACCTACAAGTAAAGAAGGACATGAATGGGGATCGATTCCAATGGATTATCTTGAAAGAGAATAGTTCAGGAGGTTCCTATGCCTCTTGGGAAACATACAAAATATATGGCTTCATTCTATTATGATAGATGTGAAGACTCTTGAAGATATGCTATCTTATTTAAATTCATGTGTCAAAGAAGAGATTCATATATAGATGATCATAAGTCTCTATGATAGAGGACCCAGATTATGATTCTCACATTTATATGGTGAGAAGGAGTTGCTAGTCTCACTAGCTTCTGAAGAACCTGTGTAATTGGTTTATGTACCTCTTATAAAAGGGATACTTACATGATGCTCATAATTCAGAAGGAAGCTCAGAATATTATTCAAGAAATCTTGTTATGACTCTTATTATTAGAGGTGTGGCAATCACCAGATAAGATTTTCCTTAGTTAAAGAATATGTGCAGCAGAGAAACTGAAGAGTTTTAAGATGATGTATTAAAAGTACATGGCCATCTATCTAAATAGAAATTTGAATTTTAGATCATATTTGGAAGATATAAAAAGTTAGTTGAGATGAACCTGGTTAGTCACAAGTCCCAGGATCAATCATGTAGTTTGTACATAGACATGCACATAGCATGTGTTGTAGTACCTACTTAGTATGCATGTATGTGGACTCATATATGTCTTGGAAAGTGAGATAGAGTTTCAAATATATATATGAAATCTATCTAGCATAGTGATAGAAGAAATATCACATATGTTTCTCTAGATAGAGCATATTGAAAAGCAGTAAAACTTTATGAGGATTCTAGTTAGTTATATCTGAGACATGGTACATATCCATAGATGAGAAACCGTGCCAACATTCTTACTAAGCCTCTATATAGGACAATATTGGTATAGTACAAACAACTCCTCTAGTTGAAGAGGGAGTATTGATGTGTCTTCATAGGAAGTAGCAGATAAATTCCCCACCAGTTAGTCATAGTACATGAATCGGGTAACCAGGGGTTGTAATATCTTGTGGTGAGAATCCACATGAGCAGAAACATGGTCAAACTCTCAAAGACCATTGATACTCAAGAAGATTTATAGTCTGGATTGTTAGAGAACAATTAAACCTCTTAGAGAGGTAGTTGGGGTGCTGCAATATAAAGAGAAGGATCACTGAGAAAGTGATCATGACTTGAAGAACATCGTATAGAATGGAAAGCTCACGGAGAACTTCTCCAGATAGCAGAAGATTCAACAAGTCAACAAATGTTGAAGAGTGAAATAAAATATAAGACTTTATTTTTGCAAGTTATTACACATTTGTTGTATAATGTTGTATGTGATGGATTTAAAATCCATGGTTTCTATTTTAGAGAAACTTTATCCTGGATTGGATCCAAATGATGCTACTATGCTACTGTAGCAAGATGTATGTATGAGAGCACTTTAGAAGAAAAATGTGTTTTGCGGAGTGTACTACTTGTTGAAGAGTAGTTTAGTTGGGGAAGCTACCTACTATGGTGAAATACTTGACCCTACATTCATTAGGTGTTAATAGTTAAGCTTTCTAGAAAACCCTATATGTGTGTTATGATAAAACACATTTGTGAAAGTTGGCTTGCACAACATCACAACCAAGGTTCTGAGTCATATGCAAACCACCTTGATCTACATTCATTAGCAATTCTTACTTACAGTTATTCTTTAGATAACATGAAATGAGAGAATAATTTGAGACATAAACTAGAGAAACCTCTCCAGAGTATATTCCCATTACTATACACATTGAGCAAAAACCAGTACAATATATACGCATTATCAGATGCAATACCTTGGGTAAATACCATGGGTAGCTCACATTAATGCTGGCTTATCTTGACTAATTCCCCCAATCTATGACATTGCACCAAGTGTAACTCTAAGTAGTGGCCATAGTGAGGTGAAATGAACCTATATGAACCATGAAGTGGTTAGTCTAGTTAGCAAGTGTAAAAGGAATCATAAGAATTTACACTAAACAATTGGAACCTTATACAAAGTTTATTAACCAAGGTCTATATGGGAAATATGTTCCAACAACATTGAGATGAATTTTTACTTCATTGAAGTCATGGTAATGTAAAATGAATTCTAATACATAGCTACTGATGAGAAGATTGCAAATTTGTGATACGACTCTATCTATGATGAAGTTCTGACACTTTCAAGATAAGCTTGGTGTCGTGCAAAATGTATGATAAATAATATGACATAAATTATAAATCCAGGGTGTTCATAAACTTAGAGGTGTAAGAAAAATATATGTCATATTAGAGTACACCTAACCTATGCTAATGCTTGAAAAGAAACAATTACACCTCTCTCGTTGAATCCAAATATAAGAAATAAAAAAATGGCATAAAGTAAATTCAAGAAAAAATGAAAGTAAACCTATTTACAAAAGTGCATGAAGTTGTATTGAAAGTAAACTCAACTAAGAAAGAAAGAAATTGAAGAAAGTAATCTATCATAAAGCATGTGACAAATGATAAATAACAAATGAAAAATTATAAAAGATATGAGCTCACGTGAAATCTAAATTATCAACTCAAAATGACAAATCTATTATGGATAAATCCAAATATTTATTCTAAAACATCAATTCTATTACAAAAGATTGAACCCATACTCTCAAAAGGATAAACTATTTCTTTATTTCTCTATTTCTAGAGAAAGGCCTCCTCAAATGAGGAGAGAGCCCTGTTATTTATACATGAATTCTTCGAAGAAGAAAATAAACAACTCATGGTTACAGATCCACTTTTATCTCAACATATCCCTTCAAATCCTCCATAATATCTTGGATAATATATTCCATATCCATGATCTTATCCTTGAAATTAGCTTGAATTATCTCTTTCAAATCTTGAAAAGATGGAGAAAAAATTCAAGAATATTTTGAATACTCCTTGATTGAAAGATTCAAATATCCCTACATTACAAAGCTCACATAAATATTTAAGATATATATGAAGAATATATTAATTTATAATATTTAATCAAGAATTCTCTTAAAAATGCTCAAAACAAATAACTTGGAAAATGGTAATATAAACCCATATGTAATATGACAATGATGGAAATTAATGGTTTTATGGAAGGATAAAATATGAACAAAGGTAAAAGATGGTATATGAAAGAGGAATAAAATGTCATATTTTTGTGACCAAACATCCCCCCCAACTTAACTTGTGCATGTCCTCATGCAGCTATGAATTGGTTCTGCTTACAAATTTTGGATTTGTAGTGGGAGCTTTACATGATGATGGTATGTAACAATAAATCATTCTATGATTTGAAATGCATTAGTGGCAACAGGTTTTCTCATGGTTGGTTATTGTGTGACAACCATGAATATAACAAATGTTGGTTCTTGTTTTAACAACATTCCTTCGTTTACTTGTACTTTATCTGCAACACATAATATTTGAATGCATTGGAAATGATGAAGGTCATCAATGTTCATTAGAAAGTATTTTCTTCATATTATGAAGCATGCCAATATATATAATATAGAAATATTTTTTATTTAAAGTGCAACAAAGAATAGTTTGAAGAAGACATAATGGTTAATGGTAAATGAGATGATGAATATGTAAACTGGTAATGAATATCCCCACCCCCCAACTGAAGATGTATTATTCTTATCAAAAAGGAGAAAGGGAATGTAATCATGGTGAATTAATTTTCCAAATTTATTCATTTCTATAATTCAAGGAATTGCATGATTAAAGATTAGAAAAGAACATACCTCCACTTACCCAAAAAGTTGATGAACTATGCAATAGGAATGTGGTTGTTGCAGTTAGATCAAGAATGTGAAGTGAAGGATATGAACTGTTGCTTGGTTGAATGAATCAAGAACTGAAATCTGAAAGTGGATTTGTGGTACTCCCTGGTACAGAAAAGAAAAAGTAGCAGAAATCTACAAGAATACTGCTAAAAAAATAACTCCATCGGAGACAATATGAGCAGGGTGGTAACTAGCCAACTGTCGAGCTTCAATCTCTGTACTGGAAACCACTGAAACTAGGCAAGTATAAAAACCTGCTGAGGTACAAATAGAGAAAAAAAAATCATGTTTTCGAAGCAAACTAACCTTTGATTATCCTTGAACCTATCTCCTTTTTATTCCTAAAAAGAACCAATCAATGAAAAATCACATAATCTGCAACTACTTCAAAGCTTACCCATGGTACAATTCTTTCTTGTGTGAATAAGTGTATTGAGTTCGAACATAGAAGGAATTCGCTGGATTACCGGGCATTAATGTATTTCATTAACCAATGCGAGATGACCCACAATTAATGTCAATGGGCCTCAAGGTACCAACAGTACATCTTATCAGGTATGAATAGATGTGTCAATGTCAAGTCACCTGTAAGATATATCAATCAAGAGACATTGATGCATTCCCATGATTGTTAGTGGAAATATGCCATTAAGGCATGCAGATTCCAAGGTACTAATATCATCTCTGGCCTCATCTCCATATAGAGTGTTGATGTCAATGGAGTGAGGCTTGTTGGAAGGTGGGACTTAGGGAATCTCAAATCATACAACAAGAGTGCAAATACAAAAATTTGCAAAAAATAATTTTGGTAGAATAGTGAACACTTACTTGTGGATTTTCCAAGCCCAAGTTAGTTATTGTTCAGTGCCTTTTCACATTCTAATAGTCATAAAAATTTCTAAAAGAAGACTCTATTATGAGGAAAAATATGAGCAAAAATCAGGAAAAATGTAGGCAATTCAAAAAAGTAAACAAGTGTGAAGTCATAAGGTAGTAGCGATGGATAAAAAAGTATCATGCCGACTACATAAGAAATGACAAAATAGACTTCAACATGAATGACTGTGGAACTTTGAAAGAGGAAGCGTAAATGATAATGTCATGATGCTAATGGTTTCTGAAAATTTTCTTTGTGGCAACAAATAAAGTGACATACACAATGGAAACTCAACTCCTTGAGGTTTTCAATGGAACATTTTTTTCTGAAAAGTTTATGTGATTCTTGAGATCACTTTTGCATGCAATTTGATCCTATTTGAACCTATAAAAGGATATCATTTTCCTACAACAAACTTGTGAGAGCATTGAAAATACAGGAAAATATGTGCTTAACAAACCACGTCAAAGAAAATAAATGAAATGCATTTATACCTAAAAGTAGTATCGCATTTTAATCAATCCTTCTTGTCAAAACATGTTTTTGAGTATCTTGTGAAAACAAGTTACTGTAAAACATGTATCAAACATGAAATTTTGGTTTTGAGAAGATTCTAAGTCCATTTGCAAAAAAAAAAAAAATGGTTTTTATTTGTTTACCTAATGTTTTTTATTTATATGTTTTTTTATTTTTGTTTAAAATTTTCTGTTCTTGTTACGCTAATAGGCATTTATATGTGATATTTTGGGGATGGACTTGCTTGAGCAGATCGTCAAGATCCACCAAAACATGCCAAGTGTATGACCGAGATGATTTGAATCGTCTGATCTTTTAACTAGCCGTTTAGCTTAACTAGAGGTTTGTTTATAAAATCAGTGAAATGTTGTTATGGAAATGGTGTCCATGTGTGGCTGATCGCGGGTGATTATAGTTTACGCTGCAATGTGGCAGGATGGATCCCTTCCGGTTGGTGGAGGTTACACCCACTAATGCAGCTTCAACTTCTGTTCATTCAGTTGCCATAACTGCAATCCATCGCAAATCACAACGACCTCTTTGAGCTTGTCGTGATTATTTTTAGGCAAATTCTGTTGGAAGGCCAAGAGAAGGAAGCTCTGTAGAGATATGGAAAGGCTCCTGATCATTTGCAATCAGCTGTTCAAGTTCGAAAGGACCGGATGACATCTTGGGGGGATAAATTTCATGTTCTGTCAAAGACGACATACAGGGAGCGTTACAGAGACTACTTCGATAACTTGTGATTGTTTCAAGCCACTAGAGTTGCGATTCTTCTGGGTCTTCTATGGTGGAAATCCAATATTGAGACCGAATCCCAAGTCAAACATCAAGTGAGATCATGATATTTCATAGTTTTTTTGTTATTAATTCTATCTCATACTGACTTGGAATGGACTAAATAAATTACAGGTGGGGTTGATGTTCTACATTTGCATCTTCTGGACATCTTGCATCTTGGAGTAGTTTATGTGTTCCCCTTTGAGAAAGATTATCTTGTAAAGGACTAGACGACAGATACGTACAGGAAGATATCTTTCCTCTCAAAGAGGCATAACAATAAAAGAGATAAAAGAGATTTGGTATGCTTTAACATATTTCATGGCTGTTCACTGTAAACAAAAACTGGTATAATACTTACGTATGTGTTTAATTTTTTTGTTTGATTTGTTTTCAGAAAGTGACAAATAGCATGGGGGCTATTAAAAGGGATATCTATGAACTGCCCAGTTTAGATATTTCTCTTTTACCTCCTCGGGATTCAATGGCGATCAACTCATTCTCTTTTCAACACAGAGGCCGACCCACTGCATCTACACAACAGTACTTCCCGGTTCCATTTTCTCCAAATATATGCTCATGTTTTTAGGTTAAGCTTTGTTGCTCGTGCTATTAGTTCATTAGCTTGTTTCAATCCTTGCGGCTAAGGTTTTTCTAAATTGCATGTTTACATTCTAATTAGCTCTACCAATGCCGGCACCCAACAGCAGGCTGTTGCACAGCTTACAATTTTCTACGCGGGTACAATGAACATTTACAATGTCTCGGTAGATAAGGTACTACAACCTTTTGTAGGTGGATATTTTGTAGCTGTGGTGGTTTTTATTTTGTTAGAAGATACAGAATACTAAATTTTAAGGAGATTATCAATGGGTGTAGATATCCTAATCATTTTGGAGCAATTTTTTTAGTTTTTGGAACTTGTTAATATAAGTAGCAAAACTTTTTATTATTTTATCTTAGATTTTTAATACTTGGATTGATAATCTTGGCACACTGAACTAGTTCATGAACGGTTTAGTTGTTCTGAAGTCATAATTATAAATAAAGGTCATGAGTTCAAATTACAGGTTGGTTTACCAATGTCTCAATCTTCAATTACCCATTTCTCTAGAAAACAGTCTTCAATTGCCCATTCCTCCAGAAAAAAAACACTTGGATTGATGATCTGGGTTAATTCACAAATAATAAATGAGATTCAAGTTGTTTTTGCAACAGATTGAAATTTTGTTTCTCTGTGGAATGGTGCAGGCAAAATCCATAATGATGTTGGCTAGTAGAATTAGTGGCTCCCCAGACAGTGGGACTCCCTCATCCTTGTCTACGCCTTCAACGCCTCTCTAGTTGATTCCCCATCGAATGGAGATGAGTTCATCCCTATCGCCTGTAGCCATCCTCAGTCACAGCCTATCTTCTCAGACGATAAAAACCGTTGAGAGACTTACCTGTAACTAAATAGGATTAGCTAATATAATTGCTTAATGTATGCAACCAAATGGAAGGCATATATTTGACATTTAATCACAATGCGTGTTGCAGCAAATCTTCAAATCCCTAGAAAATCATGTATACAGAGGTTTCTAGAGAAACGCCATGAAAGAATACACAGAAAGAGTCCATACCTTCCGCCACCAAAAAACTAGGATTATCAGACCAACATATTGGAAACAACTGAAGGCAATAAATGGAAGCGTCTACATTCTACCAGCCCAAAACTCCAGCACATTTGAAACAACTGAAGCTTCTAAGAAATTGGAACCTCTCATTTTTTGCATTTTACATGTATTGTGGGCATCAAAAATCACTTGGAACCTCTCATTTTTGTCGTTTTGCATGTATTGTGGCTATCAAAAATTGTTGAAATGGAGTTCATGATTTCTTGAAACTTATTTTTTTATCACATGAGAGCAGCACCTGTAAGGCCCATGATTCATGGCTCATTTACAGGATGATGATTCATGGCTCATTTGAATGGAATACAGATATAGGAGCATAGTTATTATTATTATTAATTTATTTTCCATTGAACAAAGTATGTGGGATGCAAACAATGTATGAATGATGGATATTTATTTTGGTATGAATAATTGGTCATTCAAAACTGGGTACGGAAGTGAATGAGATTCTGATTCTCAAAGAGAAAACTTAATGCCTAAAATAAAATACATCACAAAAAAAAGTAAAAATATAAAAGGACAAGAGTTTACATGCTTAAGCTGTATATGATGATACATTGCCATAAATACTAACTAGTCATACAAACATATTTTGATACATTGCCATAAATAGTCATATAAATATATTCAATTCAACACATGAGTACTTGATTAACTCAACACATACTTGAGTAGCTTTCATAATTGGTTAATTTTCATTAAAAAAAAATTTTGATACATTGCCATAAATACTAAATAGTGATATAAATATATTCAATTCAACACATGAGTACTTGATTAACTCAACACATACTTGAGTAGCTTTCATAATTGGTTAATTTTCTTTAAAAAAAAAGGACATGTGGAAGAAGTTTTTTTTCATATGGAAATATGCACGGGAAACCCAGCAATACTTCCCCACATTAGTGGATGGTAGAGGTGGTAAACCACCGGCCATCCTTGCAAAAGGCATAACCCCAAAGGACTCAAGGCTCAAACCCATGACCTCTCCCCGAACCAAGAAAGTGTGTGCACGTCTTACCAATTGAGCTAACCCTTGAGGCTTATATCATGAAAATATAAATTTATATAAAATAATAATATTATATGTGGAAGTACAAAAATGCAAATTGTAATATATATAATTTTATTAAATTGAATTAAATAGAGGTGAAGCATAAATATTTTAAGTTTTTAATTTCTTTTAAGTGTTTTTTATTTTGTTTAAATAAATTTATAATTACATTATAAAATTTGGATACTTTAGGTATTAGTACTTAAAGATGTTGAATTTATAAATAGATTTGAAAACACGCTTTCAAATTAAAATTTTATTAAAGAAATTTAATGACAAAAAAATATTATAATTAATAAATAATGTTCTCAAATAAATATTAAAATTCATAATATAAAAAATTAAATAAATAAAATATATTACATAAAATTAGAAAACTTCATTAATCAAAGTAGTTTGTTTCAAATTAAAAAAAAAAAAAAAACACGCACAATGATCACACTAATCATACTTGCATCAACAAATCTAATGTTTGCATATATATCTACCTCTATGACTTAGTAGCCTTTTTATGATTCTTAATATTTTATTATATTTTTATGATTGCATTTCAACATCACCTTAACAATTTTCTCTAATTTTTTAATCTCATTTTAAAAAAAAACTTTAATCTATGTTAAATCAATTTTTATTTTAATAACAAAGTAGACTTTAAATATTTCCTTATTGTTGAAAGTTTATATTTTAACCATCTTGTCTACCTCACTTTAATTTATTTAAAATTCCAACCTCTATCTCATTAGGCCATTCAAACTAGCTTTTATTATTTCAAAATCTTTAATATCCGTTTCATACGATTAGTTATACTTTCTTTATTTTTAAGTAAATAAACTCACTTATGATACAAAATTAACTCGGTTGTAATTAATATACAATAGAGATTCATTTCATGGTTGTTGTATCATGTTATGCTTAAGTGTTATGCTTAAATGCAGCTTAATTAAGATTTATATAAGCTTCATTTAAGAATTCACTATTTAATTATTTATAAATCTATAACTCACTAAAGTTTTATACTTCTATTTGGTTTATATTTTTGCCTTAGTTTAATATTTATGGTATACCTTAAATAGATATTCATAAAGATCTCATAATTAGTTTAATGTTTAGTTACTGGAATAGGTGTTTAGATATCATCTCATATTTTGGACTTCCTTCAAGATTAAGAAAATTAACTTGAGTGTAACAATTGTACAGTGGAGATTCATTTCATGGTCATATGTTTAGTATTTGTTTTTTGTTTAACATTCACCCATCTCTATAAAACTAAGTGGCTAGCTACACATATCTGTTGGGACAGTGGACATTTAATAAATGTTATGTCGCATTGTGACGTTTATCACACGTTGTGTAACATTAGCAACATTCATCAAGGGTTATGTCACATTGCAATATTTGTCAAGGGTTATGTCACTTTACGATAATGCCCAGGATGTGACACATTAATAATGTGTCTTTGGAGATTTAGAAAATTCCTTTAAGAATTTATTAATATATATATGTTCGTTAGAAAAAAGAAATGGTTTAAACCATCGAGATTCTACATAGTAATGTAGAATGTTATGTCACATTGTGATGTTTATCAAGGTTTACGTTTCACCACGACGTTATTAAAGGTTGTATCACATTATGACATTAAGCCATGGTTTGTTTTGGTTGGTATATGTCAACACAACCCATGATGTGACACATTAATAATGTGATAGTGGGCATTCAATAAGCATTATGTCACATTGTGATGTTTATCATAGGTTATGTTGCATTCGTGACATTCATGAAGGGTTATGTCACATTGTGATATTTGTTAAGGGCTATGTCACATTGTGATAATTCTCAAGATGTCACACATTAATAATGTGTTTTGGATGTTTAAATTTTTTTTTTAAGAATTTTCTTAATATATATATATATATATATATATATATATATATTAGAAAAAAGAAACGGTTTAAACCATCCAGATTCTACATAGTAATGTAGAATGTTATGTCGCATTGTGATGTTTATCAAGGGTTTTATCACATTACGACGTTAAGCCATGGTTTGTTACAACGTTTGGTTGGTATATGTCCACGCAACCCATAATATGACATACTAATAATGTGATAGTGGGCATTTAATAAGCGTTATGTTACATTGTGACGTTTATCACAGGTTGTGTTACATTAGCGACATTCATGAAGGGTTATGTCACATTTGATATTTGTCAAAGGCTATGTCACATTGTGATAATGCCAAAGATGTCACACATTAATAATGTGTCTTTGGATGTTTAAAAAAATTCTTTAAGAATTTTCTTTATATATATATATATATATATATATATATATAGTCATTTTACAAAAGAAATGGTTTAAACCATCCACATTCTACATAGTGATGTAGAATGTTATGTCGCATTGTGATGTTCATCAAGGTTTAGATTTCACTATGACGTTATCAAGGGTTATATCACATTACGAAGTTAAGCCATGGTTTGTTACAGTGTTTGGTTGGTATATGTCAACACAACCAAAGATGTGACACATTAATAATGTGATAGGGGCGTTTAATAAGCGTTATGTCGCATTGTGATGTTTATCATAGGTTATGTTACATTAGTGACATTCATGAAGGGTCCTGTCACATTGTGATATTTTTCAAGGGTTATGTCCCATTGCGATAACGCACAATATGTGACACATTAATAATGTGATAGTGGACACTTAATAAACATTATGTCGCATTGTGATGTTTATCACAGGTTATGTTACATTAGCGACATTCATCAAGGGTTATGTCACATTCTGATATCTGTTAAAGGTTATGTCACATTGCGATAATGGCCCAAATGTGACACATTAATAATGTGTCTTTGGAATTTTAGAAAAAATAAAATTGCATTATGAACTATGGCCATGTGGTTCACCAAAGTCAAGCATGGTTAAGTATGGAAAAAATGATGTATTTTTCTTTCACGTTAAGACTTTTAATTTTAAAAAGTGAAAAAAATCCATCTGTGTACACAAGCAATGTTTCGATATTACAACATTTATCAATACTTATGTTGGATTGGGACATTCCTCAATAGTGCATTCCTTAATGGTTTTGTTGCATTGGGACATTCATCACAACGATCGAAACATTTATTCATGGATATTGAAATTCACAATTCCTCAATGCTTGTGTCAGATTATTCACCATCATGTTGTAAGAAATTTATTGATATTATATATATAGTCGTTTGACAAAAGAAATGGTTTAATTCATCCACATTCTACATAGTAATGTGAATGTTATGTCACATTGTGATGTTTATCAAGGTTTAGGTTTCACTGTGACATTATCAAGGGTTATATCACATTATGATGTTAAGCCATGGTTTGTTATAGTGTTTGGTTGGTATATATCAACACCACCAAAGATGTGACACATTAATAATGTAATAAATGGAGTTTAATAAGTGTTATGTCGCATTGTGACGTTTATCACCAGTTATGTTACATTAGTGACACTCATCAAGGGGTATGTCAAATTGTCATATTTGTCAAGGGTTATGTCACATTGTGATAATGCCCAATATGTGACACATTAATAATGTGTCTTTGGATGTTTAGAAATTTTTTTGTTGCATTATCAACTATGGTCACATGGTTCACCAAAGTCAACCAATGTTAAGTATGGCCAAAATGATGTATTTTTCTCTCACGTTAAGACTTTTACTTTTGAAAAGTGAAAAAAATTCATCTATGTACACAAACAATGTTTTGATATTACGACATTTATCAATACTTATGTTGGACTGCGACATTCCTCAATAGTGCATTCTACAATAGAGGAAATTTGGGGTCTAAAATGGGCCTTATAAGAAAACGTGCCAAAATAAGTTTTTGTGAGTTAGAATTCAAGAACCAATAGAATTTCAATAAAATAAGTCAACCATAATGGTTGAATTGACATATTTGTCATTAAAAAAAACTACTTTTTCGTTCGTATTTTCAACATATCTCATTGTGTTTTTACTCAAATTTCGATCGAGAGAGATCGTTGGATGCGGAATTTGATTCCGCATCCAACGAGTACCCACATTGCATACTTTTGATGGACCCCGCTACCCCAAAAACAAGAAATACCTAAAAAAAACATGATGATGACATCATCATCACATTTTTTTAGGTATTTCTTGTTTTTGGGGTACCGGGGTCCGTAAAAGGTATGCAGTGTGGGTACTCGTTGGATGCGGAATCAAATTCCGCATCCAACGAGCTCTCCCGATCGAAATTTGAGTAAAAACACAGGGATATATGTTGAAAATACGAACACAAAAAGTAGTTTTTTTCTTTCTTCCTCCAAAATTAATCAATATTATTTTATTTTTTTAACTATTATTTTATTTTTTTAACTATTATTTTATTATTTTAACTATTATTTTATTATTTTCCTTAGGAGGCCCATTTTAGACCCCAAAATTCCTCTAATGATGGTTTTGTTGCATTGTGACATTCATGGATATTGAAATTTATGATTCCTCAATGATTGTCTCACATTAGTTGCCATCATGTTGTAAGAATTTTCTTTATATATATAGTCGTTTGACAAAAGAAATGGTTTAAACCATCCACATTCTACATAGTAATGTGGAATGTTATGTCGCATTGTGATTTTTATCAAGGTTTACATTTCACTACGATGTTGTCAAGGGTTATATCACATTACGACATTAAGCCATTGTTACATTATTTGGTTGGTATATGTCAACACAACCAAATATGTGACATATTAATAATGTGATAGTGGGCGTTTAATAAGCGTTATGTTGCATTGTGATGTTTAATCCGCAGGTTATGTTACATTAGCAATAGTCATCAAGAGTTATGTCACATTGTGATATTTGTCAAGGGTTATGTCACATTGCGATAATGCCCAAGATGTGACACATTACTAATGTGTCTTTGGATGTTTAGAAAATTTCTTTAAGAAATTTCTTTATATATTATGTCGCATTGTGTTGTTTATCAAGGTTTGTGTTTCACTGCAACGTTCTGAAATGTTATATCACATTACGACGCTAAGTTGTTGTTACAGTGTTTGGTTGGTATATGTCAACACAACCAAAGATGTGACACATTAATAATGTGATAGTGAGCGTTTAATAAGCGTTATGTCGCATTGTGACATTTACCTCAGGTTATGTTACATTAGTGACATTCATCAAGGGTTATGTCACATTGCGATAATGCCCAAGATGTAACACATTAATAATGTGTCTTTGGACTTTTAGAAATTTTCTTTAAGAATTTTCTTTATATTTATATATATATATATTCGTTTGATAAAATAAATGGTTTACATTACGACGATAAGCCATTGTTACAGTGTTTGGTTGGTATATGTTTGAAACACAACCGAAGATGTGACACATTAATAATGTAATAGTGGGCGTTTAATAAGCGTTATGTCGCATTGTAACGTTTAATCCGTAGGTTATGTTACATTAGCGATAGTCATCAAGGGTTATGTCACATTGCGATAATGCCTAAGAAGTGACACATTAATAATGTGTCTTTGGATGTTTAGAAAATTTCTTTAAGAATTTTTTTTATATATTATGTCGCATTGTGTTGTTTATCAAGGTTTACATTTCACTGTGACGTTATCAAGAGTTATATCACATTACGAAGTTAAGCCGTTGTTACAGTGTTTGGTTAGTATATGTCAACACAACAAAAAATGTGACACATTAATAATGTGACAGTGGGCATTTAATAAGTGTTATGTCGCATTGTGACGTTTACCTCGGGTTATGTTACATTAGCGACATTCATCAATGGTTATGTCACATTGCGATAATGCCCAAGATGTAACACATTAATAATGTGTCTTTGGATGTTTAGAAATTTTCTTTAACAATTTTCTTTCTATATATATATTCGTTTGACAAAATAAATTGTTTAAACCATCCACATTCTACACAGTAATGTAGATTGTTATGTCGCATTGTGTTGTTTATCAAGGTTTACGTTTCACTGCGACGTTATCAAGGGTTATATCACATTGCGATAATGCCCAAGATGTAACACATTAATAATGTGCTTTTGGATGTTTAGACAATTTCTTTAAGAATTTTCTTTATATATATATATATATATATATATATATTTGTTTGATAAAAGAAATGGTTTAAACCATCCACATTCTACATAGTAATGTAGATTGTTATGTCACATTGTCTTGTTTATCAAGATTTACATTTCACTATGATGTTATCAAGGGTTATATCACATTATGACGTTAAGCCATGGTTTGTTATAGTGTTTGGTTGGTATATGTTAACACAACCAAAGATCTGACACATTAATAATGTGATAGTGGACGTTTAATAAGTGTTACATCGCATTGTGACGTTATCACAGGTTATGTTACATTATCGACATTCATCAACGGTTATGTCACAATGTGATAATTCCGAAGATGTGACACATTAATATTATCATAACCCTTTGTGAACCTCCTACATAGTATTTGAGTGCTTGCATTCCCCAATGTATTTGTCACGTTATGAAATTAAACAAAGGCTATGTCACATTGTCACAGTTTGCAAGGGTTTCATGTCACATCTTCGTATGTTTTGTGACATAATACATACTGTAGAGAAAAATGTTGGTTATGTTACATTGTGACGTTGATCATTTTCATTCTAATAATAATGAACATATGTTGACTTGGTACATCAATAACATGGTATGAAACATTATGGCTAGGTTACATTATGATTTGTGATGATATCTGTTATTACGTTAGTTTATAACATGCGAATAATAACTTCATGATAATTTTTCATATATACTATACGGAAAAACATTGTATTAGACATATTTTAAGTATATTATGTTTTATATTAATTAAATAATATGGTAATAAATATAATAAATATTATTTATTATATATTATAATTAAATAAAAAATATTATTTATATTAATACTTTGTAGATATGTCTATGCCCTCACCTGTTACTAACAACAACCACATTAAATTAATTGATGTCTCTCAATTTGTCGATAGACGTAAATTTAAGCACATACTATAGGGAAAAACATTAATATAAAAAGTATGTGCCTAAATTTATGCCTATCGACGTATTCAGACACATTAATTAATTTAATGTAGCTGTTGCTAGTCATTAATAAAAGCAAGCAAATATTTTATTTTTTTATTTATTTATTTTTTATGAAAAGGTTTATGTTTTCTTTATTATCTCTAATTTTTTTTTAACTTTTATTTTATTTAAATCAAATCATTTTCACATTTATTGAACCCACTTCTCATATTCAATAAATCCATAAATTGATTAACTCCTTTGAATGGAAAATTATCCAAATGGTGTTTTAAGCAAATAAAAATCAATGTTTATGAACAATTTTAGCTTTAATTAAATCACCTTTTATTGGCGAGCGATTTGAGATGCATCTATTTTCATTATGAGATGAGACGCTACCATGGTGCGACAATGTTAAGAAGGAAATATCCATAATGAAATAGCGTAGCAAGCATCCCTCCACAACAATGAACTCGCTTGCTCTTACGCACAACCCCGAGCCCACCCGGATGGATCTGCTTGGTCAGGACGGCCATAAATACCACAAAACTCTAAAAGTGTAAGAATCATTAGTGGAAGCAGATATAGTGCTAACAGTTCGAGCGAAAAAAATGTTGAGTGTATATAGCAGAGATGCGGGACGTCGTCTTCTCATGATGATATTGTAAGTTTATTAGAACGCAGAGGCAACACTCCTTTTAGAAAATGAAGAGCTGGGATTAGCTCCCAATGAGGAAATGAATAGATTACAACTAGAACCATTTGTCCCTGGGAGACCTTTTATAAAATCAACACTACTTGGATCTTCTCCTGCACCTGGTACATTGAGGCCGAAAACGGCAGTTTCTCTGGTCACTTGAAACTGCCAACCACTGATGATTGGAAGAGAAAGCCAAAATATAGATTTATACTCTATCAACATCTCTACGAACCTCTTGCAATCAAGTGGCATCTAGGTTAATGAAAATCCTTATGAGATTCCCCTTAGAAATACAAGTCGCAAGGAGGCTTCCTTCGAGGGTGAGCGCAAAGCAGGTGATGCCAGAATCATGGAAGTAATAAAATTGGTCCTCTTCAGGCCATAGTGCTTGAATCTCGTCTGCCCTGGTGCAAACCTGGGCACGCCAACACGAAGCTATTGGGATCATGAGAGACCGCGCACAAACCCTTAAGGTTTTCCACTGTCTCAATCAGATGCAACAACTTCAAATCCACGAAATTGTACACATAAATCTTGTGCTCCAACACCACCACATTCCGATCTCGTCTCAGCTTCACGCCTCAAACCTCAGACCTGAAGGGCAATTCCCCGATCCAACTACTCTGATGATCGTCCCAGATCATGACCTTATTGGGTCGGTACTGGGGATTTGAACCCCACCCATGAGGGCCAAAATATGACATCTGAATAACATCTCCACAACCCCAATACGGCCACTAATGAAGTCTCTTATGAAGGTTTTTCTGAATGGATCGCAGCTGTAAACCTAGAAACCTTGTTCAGTGCGATAGGAAAAACAACCAAAGTCCTTGAATGATACGTAGAGCAATGACGATTTTTTATTGGAAGCCTATGGGGAAGATGAAGAATTTGGATTTGGTTCATGAGATGGATCAGTTATATGAAAAGTACCACTTCTTGGTGATGAAACAGTCATCGTCGTCTTGACTATACAGTCCCTAATGCGTGCAATAAGGAGCATGAATTCAACCGACAACCTCCTTGGAATACCTACAAAAATTTATGGCATTTTCTACGTATAGTTGTGCCATATTGTCCATCAATTAAAGAACCAAGATGGACAAAAAATTTGAAGTCCTTTCAAATTCGACTCCATCAGATACTTTCTAAAGACGGAGATACGTAGGACAATATTGGATCGAGTAACACATGAATACCTGTTAACTTTAGTGTCTACGGATCGATGATCAGATATTAAATGGAGGTGGTGGGATAAATTGGAAAAATGGTCTGGTAGAAATAAATCTAGCATGAGGATTTGTAGCATTCGAAACAGCCATGAAAAGGGTGAGTCGTGGCTAAAACTAAACACATAGATCACGCCCAACCTGATCTCAATCCCTAAGAGTAGAACTTATACAAATCTCATGGATCTGCAGGTAACTCTGATATGCCGGAAGCATGGCGACATTATCCTCCCTCTCTCAGTTAAAATATTCAGAGGCAATATCGCGGAAAATATCGCTGATGATAATTCGTAGGATTTGTAACCAATCTCAACGTGGAACAACCTGCGATGTTTAAAATCTAATCAACGTCCATGGTTAGAAAAGAAAAAATTACCTCCATCGATCTCGAATGAATCATTCAATGGCATCCCAACTTACCTGACTAGATTTTTTTAGTTTGTGTTGGTCAATCATTAGCATGCATAGGTACTTCCAATATCTTCATCTTCATCAATTTTCTTGTAATTAGGTCTATAGGTACGAATTAAACGGAATGCACGTTGGCCAAGGTTAAAACAGGGAAGATTGATTTCATTTTTGTGACTACACGAAACAATAGAAGCTTGTGGTATGCGATGGGGTTGTTTTGATTTTTAATCAACAATAGCTCAAATAATTATGTGAATAGGAAACTTATTCGCATATAAAGAGAACAACAAGGCTTTGGGGTGAACCATTAAAGTGGATGCGTTAGGCTGTTACACCACAGAAATTCTGTAGTGAAGTAGTCCTTACGTCTTATCGTTTCCACCCTCTTTGCTATGTAATATGAAAACAACATATCTACCTACCTAAAATCCAACCCCCTTTTAGCACCTCCCGACAGCGATGCCAAAATGTCGTGCAAAATGCATGCTAAATAATTCAACATAAATTATCAATCCACCGTGTTCGTAAAATTAGAGGTGTAAGCAAAATATATGCAGGATTAGAGTACACCTAACATATGCTAATGCTTGAAAAGAAACAATTATACTTATGTCGTTGAATCCAAATCTAAGAAATACCAAAATGGCATAAAGTAAATTAAAAAAACATGAAAGTAAACCTAGTTACAAAAGCACATGAAATCGTATTGAATGTAAACTCAACTAAGAAAGCAAGAAAATGAACAAACTAATCTATGATAAAGAACGCGATAAATGATAAATAACAAATGAAAAATGATAAAAGATGTGAGCTCACATGAAATCTAAATTATCAACTCAAAATGACAAATCTATTATGGAGAAATCCAATATTTATTCTAAAATATCATTTCTATTACAAAAGATCAAATCCATACTCTCAAAAGGATAAACTATTACTTTATTTCTCTATTTCTAGATAAAGGCTTCCTCCCCAAATTAGGGGAGAACCCTCTTATTTATACATGAATGCTTTGAATAAGAAGATCAACAATTCATAATTATAGATCCACTTTTCTCAACCTATTCCTTCAAATCCTCCACATTATCTTGGATAAGATATTCTATCTCCATGATCTTCTCCTTGAAATTAGCTTGAATTATCTCTTTCAAATCTTGAAAAAATGGAGAAAAATTTCGGGAAGCTTTTGAATACTCCTTGATTTAAAGCTTCAAATATCCCTACATTACAAGTCCCACCCAAATCTTTGAGATATATATGAAGAATATATTAATTTCTAATATTTAATCAAGAATTCTCTTAAAAATGCTCAAAACAAATAACTTGAAAAAATGTAATAGAAACTCATATGTATTATGAAAGTGATGGAAATTAATGGTTTTATGGAAGGATAAAATATGAATAAAGGTGGAAAATGGTATATGAAAAAGGAATATAATGTCGTATTTTTACGACCAAACACTTGGTATGGCAGAGAATGTATCCTCGCTAAGAAGGAGTGTTGATATTCCAACATCAGACAGTAGACTTATGAGTAATATCAAGACAGTAGACTTGTGAGTAATATCAAGTCATACAAATATCCTCATATGATTGAGGTGGTGATGTTGTAAAGCTTGTTAGTAATATGAAGACAGTAGAGTTGTGAGTAATATCAAGTTCTACAAATATCCTCATGTTGTGAGGTGGTGTACTTTACCGTGTAAAGTTAATATAGTGTGTGATGTATGGCTAGTCATGGTCAACAGTGCTACAAGTATCATTTATGGATTAGCTACCCCTAGAGTGATTTACTTTTGCATGTGACTATATGACCCAGGGTAATACATATGATCATAGGTTCGAAAAAAATCTTATGAGTATGATATGATATAGAATTAATGAAAACACATATGGACTATGCAGATAAAATTAATATGAGCATAAAGATAGAGAGAGGAATTGAATTTTCCATGTATGCATGTTGGGCCTAGGGACAGTGTCACGTCCCCTCCCGCCTCAGAGGAGAAACATGACCATAGTCCCACACATTTGGGGAATGTGCATCCGGCTCAATGTTCAATCTATTCAACTCTATGTAAAAATTCCCCAACTTTCCAATAACAGAGAAATTGCTCTTGTCGGTGATCCATTCGATGATCCACAAAAGAAATCTCAGAGGAGATCAAATGGCGAAGAAAGATCACAATCGAAATTGATGGTCACAATATGTTCCACATCTAGAAACAGATCAACAGCTAAGAATCAATCCCACAAGAGTCAACGACGCAAAAAACTTGAATCTCCAGAATTAGGGAAATATGAAAATTTTGGTCCCTCATCCCGCATCACACATTCCACATCCCACATCCCACATGTGGATATACCGTTGCGGAAATAATCAATTGCATAATTAGAGATTATGAAGTCACATCCTGCATTCCTACATTCCTACATCCCGCATCCTGCATTCCCGCATGCGAAAAGGTGGGTTTATTGGCAAGGGGTTGGGGGTAAGTGAGTTGCGCATCATCTAGGATGTTGCGCATACTCATGTGGCATCGCGCAAGCAAAAGATAGCGTGATAGGAGGAAAATAGTCCACTTTTTGATATTTTCATGTCACTTTTTGTACTTATTGACCATTTCTTCGGAATATTGGTCCTTAGTTGTTAAGTTAGTTAGAAGTTTGTTAGAAGTTAATTACAAATAGACCTTGAATGTAAAGGTGCAAGCCTATAAATAGAATAATTATGCATGTAAGAGAACATGGTGGATGAATACTGGATGTGATACTAGACAGTGTGATATGGTACTGGATTAGTGTCTATTTTTTATCTATGATTTGCTCTGCGGATTTAATATGATGTAATGTGGATTGATCTGAACTCCTTTGGTGCCTTTATCTTTTCCTGCTTTACATTGCTGCAATTTTGATGATGAATGAGCAATAGATCTGCATATGAATGGATAATGTGATGCTTTTTGCTTATGGATACTATCATCTTTTAGATATGTTTTCCCCACTGGTAGATATGTTGTAATGATGAATGAATAATGTGACATGATGAATGGTTCTGTTTCTGTGAAAGAAAATAGATTAGATCCAAAAATTAAGTTGATGGATATCTGATACCCCAATCCTCCTCTATACTACAGAAACTTGGTTCTGACAGCTCTCCCTCGAACATCTCATGTGAGACCTCATCTACTGTGCGGGTGTTGCTAGACAGAATAAAAACTATCTAGGCTGATGCTTAGGGAGATTGCGACGTGTTAAGCGTCGACATAGTGGAACCCTTGTCGACTGGGTTTTGTTGGTTGGGATTACGCCAACAAATGGTTTTGTTGCTAGGACCTGATTGCGACTAAGAGGAGGTTATGTAGCATCCAAAAAATGGTAACCCAAGAATGGATGTGGCATCCGACGCGACCGAAACTTCAAGATTGGTTTGATCAGAAACTGAGAGAATTTGTTGAAGCAGAAAATCAAAACCCTAGGCTGATAAAAAACAAGTGGTTTGCGAGGTACATCCATGACAGTCCGAACGAATACTTCTTCAATGAATTTCCTATCATATTCCATGAGTGGCTGGTGCGATTCACATACAATAAGACAAACTTTCAAGGAGGAGAACCAATGTCCTAGACCCCTGAACTGATCCAAGAGCTGCAAAAAATAGACAATAGAGCGTCGTGTGCCGTCGAGGTCTGGTTGGATAGTATCCTAGAGGGATATATCAACGAGTTCACTGTCGATACCAATAAATATTGCAACGAAGCATAGAGGGAGTTATTCAACGGACCCAGAGGTAGGTTCTTACTATCGCTTCAATTGTTGATTAAAATGATGGTTTCCGAAAAGAATATACTTAATATGCACCTAGAGTAGTACCATCCCGATGTGCGGAGGCTATGGATACCGCGACCAAGGGGGGAGACAAATGAGAATATAAGGGTTAGATGGGTGCAAGTTTTGACTATATTGTGAGGGAAGCCGAGGGAAGAAGTTCTTATACAAGGGGAGAAGCAAGGTTTCGACTAGAGAAGGGGCAGAGGATAGGGGAAGGTCCTGTTGCAATCAGAACGCAAGACCGTGAAGAAAAACCACACGGGACGAAGTGACCCTACAGTGACGATGAGGACGACCAGGACTAGGCTATGCCCAGAATGATGGTAAGATAAAAACCTATCAGCAACATACCCACACCTTTGCACACTACTCCAAACTTAGGAAAAACTCCAGTTCCCACGTCGACTTGTCCAACATGCTAGAAACAGTCTAGTAGTAGATCAACATCTGTAGGAAGGGGGCCTAGGATGGCGGGTGATGACATGAAGCTACCCTTTCTCCATGGAAATGGGACCAATGATATCGAGCAGTACTGGTTTTTATGTCAAGCAGTGTGGACTATTAGACAGGCCATTGATGATGATGTCAAGAAAGGACAGTTAGTGACTACTCTAAGGGGTCACATGATCAACTGGTTTATGAATTTTATCCAAGTTCCTCAGGGGACTCTGATGAAGAAATTGGATGAGATCCGGATGGGACTAATTGAGGAATTCAAAAAATCGAAGTCGGAAGCACAATACATTACGGAGCTAAAGGAAATCAAGCAATTTTCTAATGAGATTGTTTGGGACTTCGATCAGAGGTTCAAGACACCGATGGCTAGAGTCATTTTTTCTATGAGTGATGTCCAACATAAAGAATGGCTTATCACAGAATTGGTTTCTCATATATGAAAACCATTGATGCAACAAAATATAGCGACGTAGAGAGAAGCCCTTGAGATTGCGATGAAGCTCGAAGCTTCACCTGTCGGGGAGAGTGCAGTCTAGATGAATCAAATTTAGGCGCAGCTAGCGAACCTCACTCTCCAACTGCAAGATATCAAGAAAGGTAAGGAGGAACGTGCAGATCTTTGGTGTACTCGGTGTCACGCAATTGGCCACACCAAATATACTTGCCCTAACTTTAGAAACTATCTGTTATTTGGAGCTTTGAACCCATTGAGTAACGGTGGTGTGCTGTAACACCTCGGTTTTGACCCTGTTGCATTAAATGTACATGATGTATATATTATAATTAATCATGGCACAAAGCTAAAGGAAAAATCCCCACCGTTGATTTGTCTGTGTTATGTTCAGCAATTGAAAACGTTGCCGATGGTATATCATGATATATGACACATATTAGTTTCGACATCATGTAAATATGCATCTTTAATTAAATAACCCAACCAGATATGTTCATGGCAACTAAATTGAGAAGGGGCATGATTCTCATAAGGATAAGGGGAAGGGGATGTCAAAATCTTGAACCAATGGGGAGAAATCCATGTGTCACCACCCTGTTTGATTTGCCCATCGTTTCTTGTCTTATCCAATTGCCACCTTAAACGTTCTGTTGAGTAGTTGAGGCAGTTATTGTTTGGGAGTGGGGGTGGTAGGATTGTCAGTCCTTGCCCACCTGCACACTCCACCAGCAATGAACCTCATGTTGGGAAAAAGGAAGCGAACTCTCCAGGCTTTCCACTCTCTCCACGATGGTGCTGAAAGGAAAAAATGCTCTTGCACTTCCCACTCGTGACTCTCCGTTGTCGATCATCCTCATGCAGGGATGGTTATCTGTTCATTCTCACGCACAGCCTCCTTTCGCGTTTAGTCTCACACAGCTAGGAGAGGGAGCCGTTTCGGCCGTCATTCACGTTTCCACAAAGTGGTATCTAGAGTGTTTTCCATCCAAATTTTGGAGGTCGGGTGTCAAGTTTCTCTCATGCACAAGTTGGGAGTCTATATTTTTTCTTCCCCATTTGCGATCTATGTAAGTCTTCCCGATTTCTTCAATGTTGAGATTGGGTCTGTTGTTCTTCCCTTGATTTGTGGTTGCCGCTGTTCTTCTCAAGATTCGTGGGTTGCTGTGGCCTCCCTTAAGTTTGTTTGATGTGGTCTTCTTTACATTTTGGGGTTGCTATGGATTGTTTTGGGAGTCGTTTTGGCCACGATAGGGCCAAGAACAACTCAAGAATTATTTTCCTTACCCAAGCTATGAATTGCTTGTGTGAGTGCGTGTATGCAGTGGTTGGTCTTCGAACTATGTTGGAGTAGGGATGAGGACTTGGCTTGCTTGATAAATCTGGTGTGTTTGGAAACTGGACAGACATAGCTAGAGGGATGGATTTCTTCTCCACAACCCCTGAATAGCACTGGAAGGGAAGTCAGGGCCTGAGGGACTATGTAGCAGAGAAGGGACTGGTTCCTTGTGTTGGGTGTGTGTGGGTGTCTTAGAAGTTAGGCTAGTTCTGGTGTAAGTGTTCCTAGCTCTGTAATGGGCTCACTATATTAGCATTTAGCCTTTCCCAGCTCCTTGATGGCCTGATAAACCTGACCATGTTGGCTTGGTTGTCTTGTTGATGGCCTGATAAACCCAAATGCGTTGGCTTGGCTATGTTTTGTGTGACCTTGGCTAGGTTTAAGCCTGCTTGTTCCTTATTCCTTGGGGAATCATGCCCAGCTCTGGGGTGGCAATGTTGCTGAGAGATTAAGAAGCGCGTTGGCCTATGGTTGGGTGGAACGTTGCAGCGATGTAGCTAGTTGCGGAACAGTTTTCATAAGATAAGTATTCTTGTTTATGTTACTTCGGTAATCATATTTACTGTTAATGAATATAATGAACATGTTAAATGATTGTATGAACGTATGTTTGCTTCTGATGTATGATAATTAATCATGTATGCATGTTTTAGTTCAAAGCATTTTTCTTTCAGCATTTTATGTACATACTTGTTCATGGGGATGGGTGCCCGGATGGTTAATGCCATGGTAGCATCCTCTTCGTCGGTCAGAGGGTCAGGGACGTTACAGTGTGGTATCAGAGCTCATGTTGTAGCATGGGCCCGAATGGACCACAAAGATGTAATGACAGAGGCGGGTTGCCTTCTGCCCAGCAGCAATCAGAAAATTTTGGACAGAAAAACCTCAATCTTCAAATTTTTCTAAGTGTTGGAACCATCGGCCCATCGAAAGACTTAGTGACAAGTTCTTCCGATGCAGTGGAGCACTTAGTGGGAAGACCACCCGATGGCCGATGTGGTGGAAGACAGAGGAGAGGGAAATTTGGAAAATTTTCCAAGTGTTTTGGCCGTCGGCACATCAGAACACCTAGACAGATGGATCGTCGATACTTAGTGGATTGAGTGCCACCGTTGCGGATGGCTAGACCACTATAATTCCGACGGGTAAGGCCTCCGATCATCGACACAGTAAATAAAGTTCAAAATTTTTCAAATTAATGAAAACATAGACCATCAAAAGCAGAAAGTGGTTCGTGCGCCCTCCGTTTCGGAAGCCTAGAACACTAGCCTTCCAATGAGAAGAGACTGCCGATACCGATCAAGTTATGCCTTAGCAGATTGGGCCACTGATGGTCCGCCATTGTGGCTGCTGATGGAACTATTTTTCCGATGAAAAGAATAAAATTGAGCCGATCAAGCGGCAAAAAGGAAGACTAAAGGGAAAATATCAAAAATTTCTCTAAGTCCTCGAATCGTCAGCCATCGGTGATGGTTAGTTGAACACATTGCCAACACCTATTTAATTCAGTTGCCGATGAGCTACGTCAGATGAAGTTATTGGATTGAACAACCATCATTGCAGCTGTCTAATGGACTATTTTTCCGAAGGTTAGTTGTGCTGACCGCCGAAATGTTGGATTGATAGTTGGAATGAGACCCGATTCTACACAAGGAAATTTTGAGTTTTTCAAGTGGAATTTCCCAACAGATTTCAACTGCTTTTTAGTGGATTTTCAGGGCTGAAAAGGAGAAAGTGGCAGTGATCTTATGCACCACAAGGGGGCAAGCCCCCTTAACCCCCATCGTCCCCCTGAGACAGATGTTCTTTGATAAAGAAAATTTAGTGTTTGGGAAAAATTGTTATTTTATGATTTTTCCAAGAGAAGGTAAGTAATTATGATTTATATCCATGTTATGCATCTAACAGTTGTGTTACTAACACATTTGTAGAATCATAGTCACCTTCAAGAGCAGTATTCTAGGTAGTGCAGTTTGGTAAGTAAGTTGTGGTTCAGTTATGAGAACCCATGACAGATATGATGCTCGAGATTCTTATGAGCATGCACGAGATGCCATGGGAAAAAATGTTTGTGTTGGGCTTAGGGAAAACTCGAGTTCTTATCCTTTTATCTTCGCACCAACAAATAGACCCACAGTGTTGGCCCTTTCGGCAACAGCCTACGAACAGGTTGCAGTCTCACCTGAAACAGCTATGGGGTGCCACAGAATCAGGTTTCTGTAGGAAAAAGAGGGATATTACTGTACCTTTAGCCTTAACAAAGAATAATTATGCAATACAGAGCTTTGACATTCACTTAAATAGCTTCACAGTTTAGATAAAAAGACAGTTTCTTACTTAACCCTTAACTGGGAATTCACAGCGAATGTTAATACTTAACAGTTTATCTTACTTTATCATTCATCTACTTATCAAATGCATAAAACATAACAGGAACAAAATAACAAGAACCACCACAACACAAGATATACGTGGTTCACCCCCAGTGTAGGGGTTACGTCCACAGAACTGCGTTTATATTCAACAAGTTACAAACACACAGTTCTGATCTACACACTTAGTTGCAGATCTTCTGTGCACTTAGCTGCAGAACCTTTCTTCCAAAACCCTCTACACACTCAGCTGGGACTTGACCTTCAAAAAACCTCTGCACACTCAGCTGTAGAGGTCATCCACACACTCAGCTAGGACTTAACCTTCAAACATACAAATAGACCTTATCTTCTTCGCATCAAATCATCATACCTAAAAAGCCCTTTTTTTACTCATTTACATAAGTGCCTATTTATATAAGTGCACTATTACAATACCATGGGCTTAAACCATGGTTCATTTACAAAAAGAGGGGCTTCGACCCAACCCCGAAGCCCCTAAGACTATTTTTGACCGCAACTCCGCTTACAAGCTTCGCACCAAAACCGCGGAGTTGCCAAAACTAAGGACCTTCAAGGTCCGCGCCCCAACAGGCCCCTAAGACTCACTAGTGTCCCATATTGGGACACTCTGCTGCTTTTCTGGTGGAAGAATCTTATTGGTGAAGATAGTAAATTGCTTGTTGAGGCTGCACATGATATCTTTGACTGCTTGCTCCTTCTCCACTATCTCCTTTTGCACTCTGTCGAGCTCTGTATCCGTCTACATCTCTGTAAGCATCATCTTTAATCCTCCTGTTGTATTTCTCCCTTATATGCTTGTCATCATCGTCATCCCTTCTGCTACTGCCATGGCTTGCTCTATCCTTCATCCCTTCATCCTTAGCAGAATGCCTGTGTTCCCTATGACCGTCTCTCATTCTTCTATCTTCCTTCTCGAAATATATTTCGGTGGCATCTTTCTCTTCGTAATATTTATGATGGTCATGGGAATCATTGGGACTTCTAAATCTATCAGCGACCCCATCCCTCAAACTACCTCCATTCTCACCCTCACCGAAGTCTTCAAAACCTTCAGGTGGGAGCTCTGCGAAACCAGAAGGATTCATCTCGGGATCCTCCGGTGTCTTTCCTGATGGGTTGTGTCTTTCTTCGTTCCGCTTAAAGTGAAATTCTGCCTTAAACTTATTTCTGGTTGATCATGTCTGCATTAGTTGATTCGACGCTGGGGGATTCTCTTCGCAAGGTGCAGAATTAGGTGGGTTTCTCATAAGGTTCTGCATACCCCTCTGTCTGAATTCTCTAAACAATTCCTGAACTTCGTGATCAGTTGACATGGACTCAACTCCAGAAAATGTGTAATGTGAAATTCGAGGCCTGGGTGTCTTCTTATAGAATCCAACAGCCAAATCTGCCATAACTGTGCATTGAAGACACAAAATCTAACCAAACAGCGGTAGATCTTGTTTAAACGGTGTTAGATTTCCCAAAATCACATCATTACAGGAAGTTAATGCAATTAACGTACCAACGCCGCCAAATCTGATTTTTTCCAACGGTCGCATTTTAAGCTCCGACACACCTTTCTTCTTCGGCACAACCATTAACTTTAGCTTCACCACAATAAGGACCTTCGACGCCGTATTGAGCTTCGACACATCTTGACACAAGCTGCGACAGAACTTTCCAATAGAATTTTCCAAAAATCAGCCCAAGCTCTTTGAGAACAGCTTCATTATAGTCTAGTACCCAATTTCAACTGTTCTTGGTACTTAGACTCTCCTTCTTGCTATTACTTCTGATCAGGGGGTACAGGCTTGTCCCTGTACTTCTTTAATCTACTTCCATTCACCATGGAGGGAAAAATTTCTCCATTCAATTTAGCTAACTAAACTGCACCACCATCAGTAACTTTCTGAACTATGTATGGTCCTTTCCAATGTGTCTTGAACTTACCTGGGAACTTCATGAATTTACTGTTGTATAAGAGCACAACATCACCATTCTGGAAATGCTTCTTCTTAATGTGTCTATCATGCCATGCTTTTTCTCTAGCTTTTTGTACTTGCTGCTGGAAACCTACAATGAATTTGTATTCTTCTCGTTCTAGTATCTTCATCATCCTTTCATTCAACATAGCTGGATCATCCATCTCTGTGAAGGTAGATATTCTGAGGCTAGGAACAATGTACTCCATGGGCATAACTACTTCTTGTCCATATACCAGCCTAAAAGGGGTGTGGCCTGTCAACTTCTTGCAAGTTGTTCTATAATCCCACAATACTGCTGGAATTCTAAGATCCCAATCATTTATGTTAACATTGCAAACCTTGGTCAGAGCGTGCTCAAGAATCTTGTTAAAGGCTTCGACAGTTCCATTTGCTTGAGGATGGTAGGTAGTACTCTTCTGATGATATACTTGAAATTCTTCAGTCAATTATTCAATAGTCTTATTCAGAAACTGTGATCCTTGATCATTCATAATAATTATAGGACACCCAAACCTCGACAAGATATTATCAAAGATGAACTTCGCAGCTGTAGCAGCGCTATAGTCCTTGACTAGTTGAGCTTCGGCCCAACGAGTAAGGTAATCAGTTGCTGTAATAATGTATCTTGCTCCAGATTTATTTGCAGGGGGATTGATTGGTCCAACAAAATCAATAGCCCACTTGTCAAATGCTTGTAAAGTTACTTGTCGAACTAGAGGCATATCATCCCTTCTGGATGGTTTTCCTGTCCTCTGACAGATATCACAGCTCTGGCAATACTCTCTTACATCCTTATGAATTGTAGGCCACCATAATCCAACTGTCAGAATCTTCTATGCTGTAGCTTTTCCTGCATAATGACCTCCTACTTCTCCAGAATGTGCCTCAACCAAAATCAATGGCTTTTCATGCTCCAGGACACATTTGCGCAGTATTTCATCTGGTCCCATCTTATATAGTTGTCCTGCTATCAAGGTAAAGTCAGCTGCTCTAACCACCAGCTGCTTCTTCTGTTGTTTTGTCATCTCAGAGGGTGCAAAACCTATAGACAAGTACTGAACAATATCCTGAAAATAGTCATCAACCATCTAGATGGCAAACAGCTGGGCTTCAGGAAGACCTTCATCTAAACTAGTGGGCTCTTCTCCTGACTCGAGCCTCGACAAATGGTCAGGCCCCAGTTTAGGTCTTCTTGGCTTAACTATGATCTCAAAATCATACTCCTGAAACAAAATCAGCCATTTGCATATCCTTCCACCTAACACAGGCTTGTTAACCAAATACTTCAAAGTAGAATGGTCAGTGAACATCTTGAAATGAGATCCTAACAAATAATGTCAAAATTTCTGCAAGGCATAAACCATAGCTAGACATTCTTGTTCTGTCATAGTATAATTCTTTTCTGCCGTGGACAATTTTCTACTTGCAAAAGCAATACGGTGATCAATATTACCTTCACCTGACTGAGCCAATACTATAGCTAAAGCAATGGAAGATGCATCGACATGAACATAGGGAATACTAATATAGGGTCAGTTACCATCTTTTCTTTCACAATGTCCAAGCTTTCCTGACATTCAAGTGTCCACTCAAACTTAATATCTTTCTTCAGTTTCTTTTCCATAGGGGTTGTTATCTAAGCATATCCTTTAATGAATTTCCTGTAATATCTAGTATGACCAAGCGTAGTGTGAAGTTGCTTAACATACTTTGGAGGTGGCAAGTTCACAATAATGGCTATCTTCACAGGATCCACCATCAATCCTTGCTTCCATACAATGTGACCTAGCAGAATTCCAAAAGGTGCACAAAAGATACACTTCTTCAGGTTCAATGAAATCTGATGCTGTCTACACTTGTCCAGCATAAGTCTTAAACTGGCTATATGATCTTTCAATAAACCAAAGATAGTCCAATCATCAAAGTAAACTTCTAGGAACTTATGAATAAATTCCTTAAATGAAGATATGACTACTCTGGAAAACATAGCAGTTGCATTCTTCAATCCAAAGGGCATAACAGTATACTGAAAAGATCCCATTTCGGCAGCGAAGGTTGTTTTATGTCGATCCTTTGGGGAAATTCTGATCTGATGGTAACCTGGAAATCCATCAGTGAAAGAATACACTTCTTGACCTCCAACATTGTCTTAAACTTCATCTGTAAAGGGAGTAGGGAAAGGATCATGTAAACAGGCATCATTCAGCTTCCTCAGGTCAACACAGATTCTGATTTATCCCTTGGTCTTCTTTTCTTGTACCACCATAGGACTGACCCATTCGGACTCTTTGACGGGCTCAATGATTCCTGCAGCGAGCATCTTATCTAGCTCCGTCCTGACTTTTTATTTATACTTAGGGTTCAGCCTATAAGGGCGCTGCTTCATAGGCTTCGCATCATCTTTCAAAGGGATTTTTATCACTCCTATATCACCAAGGATACCTTTCATTTCTGAGAACTTCGTCGGAAATAAGTCTTGATACTCATGGAGAAGTTCAGTCACTTTTCTTACCATTTCTTCGTCCCAATAATCTCCAATGGTAGCGTACTTATGCATTTCTTCTGATCCAATGTTTACTTTCCTTGTTTTCAAGGGCTGAGTTACTTCAGGTGATTTGACTGCTGGTCCATGTACTTCGCAGTGTCCTTCTGACTCAGGAATATTAATGTTGTGAGGGTCATCGTCTTCATCAATGGCGAGGTTATAGTATTCTACTGCATTAGCTTCTTGTTCCTTCTAATCAGGTTGGTGCTTGGCTATTTCTTTATCATCAAACACCTTAGTATGGATCAACCTAATAGCTACGTCCAAAGCAAGGAAAACCTCATTAATAGAAAATGTGAGCACAAAACTATCAACAAGACTATTCCAACTTACAGTACCATGGCGAAGCTCAACCTCTGCATACCAGTTCTTTGCTACAGGTTCCAGAGTGTGTACAAACCTATGTACCCATTCGTCACAAGGTACATGCTTACAGGCTTCATAACACTGCTCCAAATGTTCCTGAGGGCTAGTCTTACCATTAAATGTGCTTCGTATGTCCTGAGGTTGATCTATGAATCTTAGGCAAAGAAACTTTTGATAAGCTCCCCAATTATGAATATACTTTTTATGACCATTCCACCATTTGGCAGCTGTGGCTCTAAATACTGAATCTAGAGTCTCCATTTTCTGTGAATCTGGTACTTGCTCTGAGAATTGTACAATAAAATCTTCTGGGTCTGTCAAACCATCAAAAGTAGGTAAGATATTTGTCTGTGAGCCAAGCCATCTTATAGACTTGGTAATTCTTGCACATCGATGTCCATGTAGCTCATAAAGTCTATTCTGTCAATTCTCTAGGCCTTCATCTGAATTCGTCATGCAAGAACTGTCACACTACCAATCCATTATACCTTCAGCAGTAGAGTTAACATAGTCTTCTTGTTTAGCTGTGATGTTGTAGATATGATCCAAAGCATCCTGATCTTCATCTCTGACTGGATTTGTGTACCTTTCTCCTTGAGAAGGGTCCAACGGTACTATGACTCTCAAGCCTTTTCCTTCAAAAGTCATCTGTCTATTCTTAAGGTTGATTACTGCATACTTGTCTATTGCCCATTCAATTCCTAGCAATGCTAGATAGGGGTTACTATCATCAATTATTTCAATGACTTCAAAATCTGATAAGGTACTGACTCCATCAATGTCCACTAGTACACTAGGGAATCTTCCCAAGGGCACAATCTTCTGCTGATTGGCTAATCTCAACTATATGGGGGACCATTCAAGCGTAGGTTTTTCCATTTGTTCCCATGTCTGCTTAGTTAGGACATTCACTTCTGATCCCAGGTCTAAAATGATATCAGTCATGTCATAATCTCCTATCTGAGCATGCAATCTCATTTCTCTTCCAGTCCTTCTAACTCTATTAATAGTTTTTCCTCTAACAGAGCTTCACTGAGGTTCGCAAGACGCAATAAATTTCTGTAACTCATTCAAAGCATTCTGATTTCTTAATAGCTTCATACAACTCTATAAAAATGATGTTAGTGTACTTACTTGATCTGGCGAAGCTTCTTGAAACTGTAACTACTGTGGATGTTGTTGCGTAGTGGCTACTGATGTTCTCGGATCAACAAAGTCTTTTTTAGCTTCCATAAATGTTCATTTTTCTCTTCCAACATCGAAGGCTAGAATTTTCTCTGGGGTCTTACGGACCCAAGCCTCATCAAGCTGTTTCCCCTTATTCTACACTTGCGTCGTAGCTCCACTCCTTGTAACAATGTTAATGGCTGGGACAGGTCTTTTTTCTATAGAAATCATCTGAACATTCTGAGTAGGAGGGCCATTTCTTTCTTGTATCTTGGCTATCAACTGTGGGCATTGCTCAATCACATGATCAACTACTCTGCAATATTGACATGTCGTAGTTGGGTTCTGATAGTCTCTAGCTACATGTCCTGCCTGATTACAGTTATAGAAAATAACCTGGCCTCGACCTCTTCCAGGAATACCACCACAACCATGACCTCTAAAATTACCTTTATCGGATGTACTACCATGGTAACCATATCCATCATTGCCTTGTGCATCAGGTTGTACCCTATAAGAATCATAGGTTCGCTCTTGCATGAGGTCAAAGCTGCGACATTCGTCTTCATTGTGTCCAACTAACTTACAGAACTTGCAGTAGGGATTCTTAGGTACTTGAACATATCTCTGCAGCAGATTGCAATCTTCAGGTCGATGCTGGCCAGTTGTTCTACAGATCTCATAATATAGGATATTAGGGTTACACGGGTTCGGTGCACCAATATTCAGATAATTTCTTAATGCAGGACACTGTTCTTTTTCATGACCTTCTGTCTTACATCATGTACACCAAACCTCTTCTTGAAGTGATTTCCATTTTTTCATGTCGCGAAGCTCCAAAGCCATTTTTGCTAACTGCGTCTGTATCTAGGCTATTCCAGAATTATCTCCAACAGGAGTTGTTTCAAGTTTCATAGCAATTCCCAACGCCTCTTGCTGATCAGCAACCTTCTGTTGCATAAGTAGAGTCCTGATATGAGGCAATAGTGCTGCAATGAACCATTCTTTATGTTGTTCTAGTCCAATAGTAAAACTAACTTGATCCAGTAGAACCTTGAACCTCTGATCAAAGTCCCAAACTGATTCACCTCGCTTCTGCTGAATTTCTTTCAGTTCAGTTATACACTGTGACTCTGATTTAGGCTTCTTGAATTCTTTGATCATTACTTTTTTAATATCAGCCAAGGCATAGTTCTGAGTACTAGAGAACTTCATAAACCAGGTCAAATATCGGTCTCTGAAAGAGGTGACGAGTTGCGTTCTTCTTGTATTTTGATCCATAATATTCTTAGCAGTCCAAACAGCTTCGCATAAGAACCAAAACTGCTATGGATCCTCTGATCCAGTTCCTTTAAAGACTGGGAGCTTGATATCATCATTCACATGGGCCATAGTGGATCAAGGGGGGGGAGGAGGGGGAAGACTGGTAACATGAGGAAGGAAACTTTCTGAGGTAGATTGACCTGCGATAGGACTACTCGGGCTAGGGTTACTTTCAGACTGCGATGGGTTCTCAGGGATAACAGATCTTCGCTGCGGAGTTATAGGAGGGATTCTAACAAAATGGTTTTCTTCAGATTCAGGTTCTTCTGGACTTAATGGGGTATAATCGGTATTCTGGCCGCGGATATAGGATTCAAGAGTTCTCTTGTATATTTTACCGTTGCGAAGCAAACCACTTTGCTCATCATAGTCACTTTCGTTTCCAATCATAGGTTAGTAGCAATAAATATAGCAATCTGATTCGATAAGCAATATTCCTTTCTTAGCCAAGAGCTTTTTAATTTTCACACTTAATGAATTCAGGTACTTACCCCTAGGTCCTTTGAAAAACTGTCTTTCTACTTCGCTGAAAGAAGTATGTGTGTCGATGGTGAACTCCGTCACAAATGCGTCAAGGGTTTGCATTATCCAGAAGTCAACAACTCTTGATACCGTGTTGTTCACACTTTTCAACAGCTTAATTCTTTCTGGGGTCCAGGGAAGAGACTGATATTCTTTGAAGTTTGTCTTCCTTTCTGTCAACCTGGATAAACACTGGTGCAATTTTATGTGGATACTAGCAAAGACAATTTCATAAATATCAGTAAAAACGTACCTTTGCAAGAATTCGTCTGAGCTACGATGAGGATCTTTATTTTCTTGTTCAGCAAATTCCAGATAAGTATCTTCAACCCAGTCACTAATTTATTTTACTGAGGGCTTCCAAAACATATCCCTCGAGGTACGACGTAGATCCCTCTTTAAGCAAATATTGGTTCAACCGACAACGGAACCAATTTGTTGGAATTAGGGCAGACCCGGGTTCTTATCCTTTTATCTTCGCACCAAAAAACAGACCCACAGTGTTGGCCCTTTTGGCAACAACCTGCGAACAGGTTGCAGTCTCACCCGAAACAGCTATGGGGTGCCGCAGAATCATGTTTCTGTAGGCAAAAGAGGGATATTACTGTACCTTTATTCTTAACAAAGAATAATTATGCAATACAGAGCTTCAACATTCACTTAAATAGCTTCGCAGTTTAGATAAAAAGATAGTTTCTTGCTTAACCCTTAACTGAGAATTCACAGCGAAGTTAATACTTAACAGTTTATCCTACTTTATCATTCATCTACTTATCAAATGCATAAAACATAACAAGAACAAAATAACAAGAACCACCACAACACAAGATATACATGGTTCACCCCTAGTGTAGGGGCTATGTCCACAGAATTGCATTTATATTCAACAAGTTACAAACACATAGTTCTGATCTGCGCACTCAGCTGCAGATCTTCTACGCACTCAGCTGTAGAACCTTTCTTCCAAAACCCTCTGCACACTCAGCTGCAGAGGTCGTTCATGCATTCAGCTGGGACTTGACCTTCAAAAACCCTCTGCACACTCAGCTGTAGAGGTCATCCACGCACTCAGCTGGGACTTAACCTTCAAACCTACAAATAGACCTTAGCTTCTTCACATCAAATCATCATACCTAAAAAGCCCTTTTTTTACTCCTTTACATAAGTGCCTATTTATATAAGTGCACTGTTACAATACCATGGGCTTAAACCATGGGTCATTTACAAAAATAGGGGCTTCAACCTAACCCCGAAGCCCCTAAGACTATTTTGGACCGCAACTCCGCTTACAAGCTTCGCACCAAAACTCCGGAGTTGCCAAAACTAAGGACCTTCAAGGTCTGCGCCCCAACAGTCTGTAATAGAAATGATGACATAGAGTCTAATGGAAGGAGATTCCAAGAGACACCATCAGATGTCGTAGCCACCATGAGAAGATTGATTAAAGCCTAGGAAGAGCAACACCAGCTGAATGCTGCAATGTTGCAGAGTTTAACAGACTTGCAAAGAAAGATAGACTCTGGACGAGGGACAACAAGACCAGAAGGCAGTAAGAGCAGTACTAGGAGAAGGAGAAGGACTTCTATTGAATCATCTGACTCCGAAGAATCCAGCGGGGATTCAAGTTCTTCTTTTCACAAAAGAAAAAGAAAAAGACACCATAGGGATCACTCTCGGGATGAATTTAAGAAAGCTAAACCTCCTACATTTGATGGTGAGGTAAAGATTGGACAAGAGGCTGAAGCTTGGCTTCTTGGGATAAAGAAGTACTTTCAAGTGCCTAATTATTCAGGAAACATGAAGGCAAGAGTTTCCATATTCAATGTAAATGGAAGGGCATCCATTTGGTGGAAACACTTCAAGCAACTAAAGAGGATTAGTGAAAGGAGACTTAAGTGGAAACAGTTCAAGAAGTATTTCAAGCAGAAATACCTCTCTAACAGGTATTATGATGACAAGATTAAGGAGTTCCATGAGTTGATATTGGGACAGCAAACCATGGAAGAGTATGCAAATAATTTTTTGGATCTATTGAGGTATGTCTGGTACATCAGAGATGAAAAAGTGAAGGTCCAGCATTTTCTGAGTGGATTACCTTAGTCTTACAAAGATAGAATTGAGTTTTATGAACCTAGAACCCTTGAAGAGGCAATAAGGAAGGCTAAGTATTGCTATGAGCAAAGCAAAGGTAAACCTGATTACCATAAGGAATGGAAGGACAAGAAGAATGAGAAGTTTGACCAAAGAAAGAAAGGTTTCAAACCTTCTAACTTCAGGAATCAGTAGAAGTAGCCATCCCAAGCTGCGAGTAAACCAATTGGAGTGAAAGGAGAAAAGCCTAAAGATCCACAACAAAATAGAGGACCACTCCAATGTTGGAAATGTGAAGGACCCCACATGCGTAGAAATTGTCCACTCGAGAATGAGAGTGCAAGACCAGCTTACAACATTCAAGAAGCAGAAACAGTGGGTCAAGTAGCAAGGGTAGTCCCTAGGATTTATGTAGCACTAGAGGACCGCCAGGAAGATCACCAGTCAATGGTGGTTGAAGTTGCAGTTAATATTGTTGAACAATCTATTTCTATTTTTATTGACCCTAGTTCTATGCACAGTTACATTACTCCTAGAGTAGTGGAGATTTGCGCTTTTAAGAAAGTAAAGCATAGAAAGCCTTGGTTAGTTTAGCTAGCCACTGGGACTAAGAGAAAAGTTAGTGAAGTGGTAGAGAAATGTCCATTGGTCATAAATGGATTGGTTACTTACATAGATCTGAATGTTCTACCACTTGGTTCCTATGTTGTTCTCATTGGAATGGATTGGTTAGAAGCTCACAGGGTGAATCTTGATTGTTACAAAAAGACTTTCAAATGCATGAATGAAGAAAGGAACCTAGTAGTTGTGAAAGGTATTCCAAAGGAGATTTCAGTACAGCAGGTTTCAGCTATGCAGTTAAAGAAGTTCTGTAGGAAGGGTTGCCAGTTGTATGCAACTCAAATTTTGGAGGAAACAGGCGATGAAACTCCGAGGTTGGAGAACTATCAGGTGTTACAGGAATTCAAGGATGTTTTTCCTGATGAGATTCTAGGTATTCCTCCAAAGTTGGACATTGATTTCACTATTGAACTTGTGCTAGGAGCAGCACCAGTTTCCAAGACACCCTACAGGATGAGTACACCAGAGATGCTAGAGTTAAAGATGCAACTGCAAGAGTTGTTGGAAAAGAAGTATATCCATCCGAGTGTGTCTCCTTGGGGAGCACCAATTCTGTTTGTAAAGAAGAAAGATGGTACACTTAGGTTGTGTATTGATTATAGACAATTGAACAAGGTTACTGTGAAGAATAAATATCCTTTTCCTAGGATCGATGACCTCTTTGATCAAATGAGAGGAGAAAATGTATTTTCCAAGATTGACTTGAGGTCTGGTTACCATCAGGTGAGAATCAAGGATGAATACATTCATAAGACAGCCTTCAGGACAAGATATGGGCATTATGAGTTTGTAGTGGTACCATTTGGTCTCACAAATGCACCAGCTACATTTATGTGCCTTATGAATAGTGTTTTTAGCAGATATTTGGACAAGTTTGTTCTTGTTTCCTTGATGACATTCTTGTTTATTCTAAGAATGAGGAAGAACATGAAGAGCATTTGAGGTTGACATTTCAATTGCTCAGGGAGCACCAGTTGTATGCAAAACTGAGCAAGTGTGACTTCTATAGAGATAGAATTCAGTATTTGGGTCACATTATCTCATAAGAGGGTATATCTGTGGACCCTGAAAAGATTGAAGCCATTATGAATTGGCCTACTCCAAGAAATGTGACAGATGTAAGATTTTTTTATGGGACTTGCAGGGTACTACCGGAGGTTCATTGAAGGATTCTCCAGAGTTGCACATGCCATCACTTATTTGCAAAAGAAGGGGATAAAGTTTGAATGGACATCGAGGTGTGAAGAATGTTTCAAGCGGTTGAAGAATATTCTCACCAGTGTACCTGTATTGAAGGTTGCAGATCCAGAGAAATAATTTGTGGTGTGTACCGATGCATGTGGACAAGGGCTTGGAGGAGTCCTTATGCAGGAAAATCACATGATATGTTATGAGTCAAGAAAGCTGAAGGAGCATGAGAAGAACTATGCCACTCATGATATAGAGCTTACAGCCATAGTACATGCCCTCAAGATGTGGAGGCATTACTTGATGGGTAGGAGATTTGAGCTCAGAATAGACTATTGTGGTCTGAAGTATCTATTTGATCAGCCTACTCTGAATGCTAGGAAAGCAAGATGGATGGAATTTTTATGTGAGTTTGATTTCTAAATCAAGCCCATAAAAGGAAAGGAGAATAAAGTAGTCGATGCACTCAGCAGGAAGGTTCAAGAAATGCATGGGGCATCTCTTAGTATTTTCCAATCGGATTTGAGGCAGCAAGTTATTAATCATGTTGCTGGAGATGAATTGTATGAGCAAGTAAAAGACAACTTGCAGTAGCAAAGTATTGAGAAGAGGTATGAGGGATACAAATTGGAAGAAGATGGACTTCTCACTTATTAAGGTAGAATTTATATTCCAGATGTAGCAGATTTGAGGAGAGTTGTTATGGATGAAATCCATCAAGCTCCGTATTCCGGTCACCCAGGATACCAAAAGACCATTACTATAGATAGAAAGCAGTACTTTTGGCCAAGAATGAAAAGGGATATGGTTGAGTACATTTTGAGGTGTATGAAATGTCAACAGGTAAAGGTTGAGCATCAACACCCTGCAGGTTTGTTGCAGCCTTTGCCAGTTTCGGAATGGAAATGGGAAGTTATTTCCATGGATTTTATTACAGGATTGCCGATGACTTGGAGACAACATGATTCCATCATGGTTGTGGTAGACAATTTGACAAAGGCAACACATTTTATACCAGTGAAGTCTACACATAAGACGGATGACATTGAAAATATCTTCATGAAGGATATTTTCAAATTGCATGGATTGCCTAAGGCAATAGTCTCTGACAGAGATGTCAAGTTCACTTCCAACTTTTGGAAGGGGTTGTTTGCAGATTTGGGTACAAATCTAAACTTCAACATTGCATACCATCCTCAGACAAATGGGCAGACAGAGAGAGTGAACCAAGTGCTTGAATATATGCTTCACATGTATGTGATGGACAAACCAACCAAGTGGGAAGATTACTTGCACTTGGTAGAGTTTGCTTATAACAATGGACAGCATGCATCCTTGGGGATGAGTCTATATGAAGCTTTGTATGGAATAAGGTGTAAGACACCAATGACTTGGGATAACCCAGTGAACAGGATTTTGCTTGGACCAAAATTGCTCAAGGAAATGGAGCAAGAGGTTGTAAAGATCAGGCAGAATCTAAAAGCAGCACAGGACAGACAAAAAAGCTATGCAGATAAGCATAGGGTGAACAGGGAGTTTAGCATTGGGGATCATGTTTACCTCAGAGTGAGGGAAAAGAAGAGTTCCTTGAATCTTGGAATTTGTGCCAAGATGTCACCTAGATGCTGTGGGCCATTTGAAGTGCTTGAAAGAATAGGGCCAATTGCATATAGACTTGCATTACCTGCTATCACTAGAGCTCATAATGTTTTTCATGTTTCTTTGCTTAAGAGATATTTACATGATCCTAACCATGTGATAAATTGGGGTGTGATTTAGGTGGAACCCGAGGGAGAGTTCTGAGTTGAGCCAATGCGCATCCTCGACAGGAAGGTCACAATGCTCCGGAACAGGGCCATAGGTCAAGTAAAGGTGCAATGGGAGCACTATGAACCTGAAGAGGCTACATGGGAGCTGGAGGATGCCATGTGGTTGGCACATCCATTTTTGTTCAATTCTATGGAACACTGAGGCAGTACCAGTGTAGCATTTTGTTCAAATTTTGTAAAGCACTGAGGACAGTGCTATTGAAGGGGGAGGGGAATGTAACACCCCGGTTTTGACCCCGTTGCATTAAATGTACATGATGTATATATTGTAATTAATCATGGTGCGGAGCTAAAGGAAAAAGCACCACCATCGATTTGTCTCTATTATGTTCGGCAATTGAAAATGTTGCCGATGGTATATAGTGATATACGACACATATTAGTTTCAACATCATGTAAATATGCATCTTTAATTAAATAACCCAACCAGCTATGTTCATGGCAACTAAATTGAGAAGGGGCATGATTCTCATAAGGATAAGGGGAAGGGGATGTCAAACGTTGAACCAATGGGGAGAAATCCATGTGTCACCACCCTGTTTGATTTGCCCATCTTTCCTTGTCTTATCCAACTGCCACCTTAAACGTTATGCTAAGTACTTGAGGCAGTTATTGTTTGGGAGTGGGGGTGGTAGGATTGTCAGTCCTTGCCCACCCACACACTCCACCAGCAATGAACCTCATGTTGGGAAAAAGGAAGCGAACTCTCTAGGCTTTCCACTCTCTCCATGACGGTGCTGAAAGGAAAAAATGCTCCCCCACTTCCCACTCGCGACTCTCTATTGCCTATCATCCTCACGCAGGGATGGTTATCTATTCATTCTCATGCACAGGATCCTTTCCTGTTTGGTCTCACGCAGCTAGGAGAGGGAGCCATTTTGGCCATCATTCACATTTCCACAGAGTGGTATCTAGCGTGTTTTCCATCCAAATTCTGGAGGTCGAGTGTCAAGTTTCTCTCACGCACAAGTTGGGATTCTGTATTTTTTCTTCCCCATTTGGGATCTGTGTAAGTCTTCCCGGTTGCTTCAATGTTGAGATTGGGGCTATTGTTCTTCCCTTGATTTGTGGTTGTCGTCGTTCTTCTCAAGATTCATGGGTTACTATGGCCTCCCTTAAGTTTGTTTCTTGTGGTATTCTTTACATTTTGGGGTTGCTGTGGATTGTTTTGGGAGTCGTTTTGGACATGATAGGGCCAATAATGACTCAGAAATTGTTTTCCTTACCCAAGCTGTGAATTTCTTATGTGACTGTGTGTATGCAGTGGTTGGTCTTCGGACTGTGTTGGAGTAGGGATGAGGGCTTGGTTTTCTTGATAAATATGGTGTGTTTGGAAACCACATAAATAGAGCTAGAGGGTTGGATTTTTTCTCCACAACCCCTGAATAACACTAGAAGGGAAGTCAGGACCTGAGGGACTGTGTAGCAGAGAAGGGACTAATTCCTTGTGTTGGGTGTGTGTGGGTGTCTTAGAAGTCAGGCTAGTTCTTATGTAGGTGTTCCTAGCTCTGTAATGGGCTCACCAGCTTAACATTTAGCCTTTCCCAACTCCTTGATGGCTTGATAAACCTGACCATGTTGGCTTGGCTGTCTTGTTGATGGCCTGATAAACCCAACTGCGTTGGCTTGGCTATTTTTTGTGTATCCTTGTCTATGTGTAAGCCTGCTTATTCCTTATTCCTTGGGGAATCATGCCCATCTCAGGGGTGGCAGTGTTGCTGAGAGATTAAGGAGCACATTGGCCTATGGTTGGGTGGAACGTTGTAGTGACGTAGCTGGTTGCGAAATAGTTTTCATAAGATAAGTATTCTTGTCTATGTTACTTATGCAATCATATTTATTGTTAATGAATATAATGAAAATGTTGAATTCTTGTATCAATGTATGTTTGCTTCCGCTGTATGATAATTAATCATGTATGCATGTTTTATTTCAAATCATTTTTCTTTCAGCATTTTATGTACATACTTGTTCATGGGGCTGGGTGCCCGGATGGTTAATGCCATGGTAGTGTCCTCTTCATTGATCGGAGGGTCGGGGACGTTACATGTACCATGGTGTCATGTATGCCAACTATATGGACATCGACATGAGGAATGTATCTATATGCAAAAAATGGTGTCGAAACCTGCCAATTTATGCTGTTCATTATGTCACTTAGTCAACCATGAGGATAGAGACTGTCGGGAATATAATTTGCTTCAAGACATAATATTTGATTCATATTTCATGAATGGAGAAGTTTTATGTACAGTACAGCAACTACATCCATATCCTCATATGGAAATTTCTCAACCACAACCACATTACACACCGCTGTCGTCGATGTAGCTGCAGTCCCAGTTTGCGCCACAACCACAGTTCGCACTACAAAATACATATAATCAAATGTCGATGGCTCAAGTGCAGCCATAATACGTTCAAGCAGTGCAATTCATTCAACAACAACTAAATTCCCCACCACAAAAGGTAGCTCAGCTACAGTACCTATCACAAGGAGGATTCCGAGGCAGAGGAGAAGGCTTTGGATGAGGAGAGGGACGAGATCATGCATACGTCTAATGTTATAATTGTGGAGTATTCAAGAATTATCAGAGAAACTTCCCACACTTGCAGTGCTTATGTAAATATTGTGCAACGATTGATCATACCCTGGAGAACTACCCACAGTTAATCACAAAATGTCAAACTGGGAACGTTCTGCAATTGCAAAATCAAGCCCAGCTGTAGACTTAGAATTAGCTTCCTGCACAGAACCAGTTACAGATTCATTCCCAAAATCAAGTTCCACTCTAGAACCAAACTACAAATCAGTCGATGAACCCACTAGTAATCCAGAATCCACCACTGGCTTAGACTTCGCTGACGAACCAGACTCAAGGTCCTACAGTTGCGACGATTTCAGCAGAGCCCAGAACACAGGATGTCAATGTCACCATTGTCACTTGCAGGGGTGCGACGATAAGAGATGATGGACCATGGCCACAAGTTCAACTAGATAGGTAGAATAAAGCGGTGTTTGATGACGCAATTGAAAAATAAACATTTTGTGAAACTCGAGACATGATCGGACGAAATATTGGTAAGTCGCCTGTCTATGAAATGCCACCTGCCTTTGATTTATCCTTAGAAGCAGGCCCATCGCGGAAACATCGTACCTTACATTAGTTCTTTGAGAAATGCTTATCATTGGCATGAGATACCAAGGCTCTTGTTGAGCTTGAAAGGTTGTTATACTGCCCAAGAAAGGAACTGAAGGACTCCATGGGGAACTCCTTGCAGAAGAAAAAGACAGGTAAAGAGATGCATATGAATATCTAGATAGGTGAATATGAGGTGGACTCAATTACCCTAGACCTGAGATCATATGTGAACATCCTGACTAAGCATACATGGTAGAAAATGGGGAGCCCAACATTGGGTTGGGCCCCTGTGCAGCTACGATTGGCGAACCAAGCTAAGGTGCTACCAATTGGAAGGGTAATAAACTTGGTTGTAGCTATTGAAGGTATGAGAACACACATTGACTTTGATGATATTGAAGTCATTAATGGAGAATTCTCCTATCCCAGGCTATTGGGGATTGGATGGGATAATGACAGTATGGCTGTGATTAATTTTAAGAAGCGAATGATGAAATTCGAGAACTAGGACATTTGATTCATTGCACCCATGGAACCAAAATAGGGCTGGAGATACATTGAACCTATGAAAGATGAAGTTTTCAAGGGGTGGGATCGTGCTTACAACATCTTTGAAGACTATATCCACCCAATTTCCAAAGGATAACTTGGTTGGCACAGTGCTAGCTCTGTTTCCTTTGATTCTAATGATGCGCTCAAAAATTGGAAAAACTGCATGCATAAAGTATCCTTTAGAAAGTGTGGTCTGATTACACAATATCTATGTCATGTTACGATTGAAATTCTTGCATTACTAGTATATGAAGGGCTACCAGAGATTTCTTCCTTCTTAACAGTATTTGGAGAGAGAGTCTCAAAGCCACAATGACTTTTAGCACTAGAGGAAGCACCAATGACTACTCCCGCCCACTGGTGGGAAGCTCATAAGAAATCAATTACTGAATGGATATAGTGTCACAAGCTGATGATAGTTCATTTTGGTACAGCAGGGGTGTACCACACTAGGAAGTACGATGGGAAGAATGACCCTAATATCCATTTGGCAGAGTGTCAAACACTATGGGCAGCATGACCAAATGATGAATCCGTCCATGCCTTTATTCATACCTTGGATGAAATTTTGAGGTCCTAGTACATGTCCATAGAGTTGCGCAGAGAAATAACTACCTGGGAGGAGTTGACAGTTTGTTTCACCCACACTTTTAGTTTCACAGGCTCCAATCCTAATGTTTACAATTCACTTCATATAATTCAGGATGTAGTCTTGAAAGTTGTGCCAGTCACATATCCGGTGGATCCACATGCACATTGCCACATGCCATCGATGATGGAATGATATAATTTGTCTAGCAAGCTGGAGGACGATGATGAGTTGTGAAATATTAATATTCCAGAGACTGAATGGAGTTGAGATGTTGCAGCACCGGATATGTCGACCGCTCCCATGACTTAGCTACTGAAGATTAAGAAAGTTAACATTGGGATGAAAGAGAATATGAAGTTTGCAAATGTGGGGGACTACTAGGATGAGGAGACCAAGGCCAAGATCACGGATCTCCTACATGAGTTTCAAGATTTGTTTCTGAAAAAATTCTCAGAGATGAAAGGAATATTGGGCAACCTAGGGGAAATGAAAATCTCGCAAAAGCCAGATTCCATACTAGTGCGATAGAGACCATATTGTCTGAATCTGCAATACAAATATAGAGTCAAAGCTGAACTTGATCATATGTTGGACATCGTAATCATCGAACCTGTCTAAGAGTCAGAATGGATCAGTCCTATGGTGGTCCAAGATAAGAAAATTGGCGAATTTCAGATCTGCATCGATGTTAGGAAACTAAAGTATGCCTGTATGCATGACCCATTTCCAAAACCATTCACTATTGAGGTACTTGAAGGAGTAGGCAGTCAATAAATATACTCTTTTAAAGATAGCTTTTCGGGTTATCACCAAATCAGAATCACCAAGGAGGATCAACATAAAACAACATTCATCACTGAATGGGGATGTTTTCAATATACAATTATGCCTTTTGGATTGAAGAATGCCCTCGCAGTATTCTCTCGGGTCATCATTGCTGCCTTCAAGGATTTCATTCAAAAGTTCTTACAGGTGTACATGGATGATTGGACAGTGTACGGTCTAATCAAGCATCATTTGGCCAACCTTCGACTGATGTTGGAAATGTGTCGACAACGTAATATCGTGCTGAAATCCAAAAAGTGCATTTTCTACACCTCATTCAACATACTCTTAGGTTATACTGTGTGCAAGCAAGGGTTACTGGTCAACCCTGCAAAGATAGCTCTCATCTTGAGTTTGTCCCCGCCAACCAATGTGAATATGCTTTGGGAAAATTTGAGGCACACCGGATATTATTGAAAATTTATCAAGGGCTAAGTTGTGATCACTGCCCCTATGGAGAAATTATTAAATGAAGATACAATATTTGAATGGAGTTTAGAGTGTCATAGTAGCTTTGACACGCTGAAGGCCAAGATGGCTTCAGCACCAATACTTGTCTTCCTAGATTGGAACAAGGAGCTCCACATTCATGTTGATGCATATTTTGTTGCACTAGACGTAGTGCTCACGCAACCAAGCGACAACGACTTGGATCACCCTATTTCTTTTGCGAGTAAAAAGTTATCATTTGTAGAGAATAATTATACAACCATAGAGCGCGAGGGACTAGTGATGGTTTATGCACTACAGAAATTTAGGCATTATATTCTAGGAGGTCACTTCAAGATGTTTACTAACCATTCCGCTTTGAATTATTTGGTCAATAATCCTGTATTCGGGGGGAATATATGCAGATGGCTACTCCTCTTTCAGGAATTTTATTTTGAGATCACCATGAAGCTGGGTAGCTTCAATGTTGACCCTAATCATTTATCTAGAATTGAGATAGGTGAGGAACCTACTAACATTGAAGATGGACTGCCTAATGCGCAGTTGTTTCGAGTTGAAATGAAAGATGACCATTATGCTTCAATAATCCAGTTCTTAGAGACAGGAGTCGCACCAGAAGAACTTTCCACGAGTCAAAAGAAGTAGTTGGTGGTTAAATCTTATGACTTTCAGTTGATTGTTGGCCACTTGTATAATATGAGACCTAATGAAATTTTGTGGTGATGTGTCCTCCCACATGAACAAGAGCATATTTTAGAAGAGGCCCATACCGGAGTAGCTAGGGGACACTATGGAGGATGGGCTACCGCGCAGAAGGTTCTTCGTGCAAGGCTTTGGTGGCCCACTCTTCATAATGATGCGACATATTATGCGTGAAGCTGCGATGTCTGTCAATGCATTGGAAAACCATCATGGAAGGATGAGATGTCACTCATACCCTGGGTAACATTGAAACCTTTTGATAAATGGGCAGTAGACTTTGTGGGTCTGATCAACCCACCAAGGAAAAGAATTGGTGCACGCTACATAATCACTGTGATGGACTATCTAACAAGATGGGTAGAGGCTATACCAGTTGTGGACTGTACTGCTGTGACGATAACCAGATTTCTATTTGAGAATATTGTGACATAGTTTGGGTGCCCAAGAATATTGATGAGTGACCAAGTTATTCATTTTATCAACCGCACAATAAGAGTATTGACACAATAATTAGAAGTTAAGCATAATAAAATTACATCATACCATCCACAGGTGAATGGGACTGTAGTGGCATTCAACAAAATATTGGAGAATGCACTTACCAAGGTATGTAACACTAACCAAGATGATTGGGATCTAAAGATTCCTACAGTGATGTGGGCCTATCACACCATGTGCAAAAGATTGATGGAGAAAACACCGTTCAAATTGATATATGGGCAATAGGCAGTTATTCCTCTGGAATACATCGTTCCTATTCTGTGCATTGCTGTTGCGATCGAAATGGATGATGATGCTGCACTAAAGGAGCACGTGGCGCAATTAATACAGCTTGACGAAGACCGTTTCATTGTGGGTTTCAACCAGTGCATTGATAAAGAATGATTGAAGGTGTGGCATGATCACCACATAAACAAAAAACAATTTCAACAAGGATATTTGGTGCTGCTATACGATAGCAAGTTCTTGAAGCATCCAGGTAAACTACAAATGCACTGGCTTGGCCCATATCTTGTCAATTCTATTACCTCTGTGGGTGCATTTCAATTATAGTAATTAGATGGCCCAGTACTACCAAATCTTGTGAATGGTAGCTTCTTGAAGCCCTATCTTACAGGGAAAGGATCGTACAATGCTTGAAGCATTGTGCACTAAAAAAATATATAGTAGAGTAAATAGAGGAGAGAAGGGTGCTCCAGGAGGAAGTGGTTGCGCAAGAATAGGAGTTATTTGCATAGAGTTGTTATCCCAACTGTGGTAGCCAAAGGGCTGCGATATAGTCAAATCAACAATAAATGAAAAGTGTTAGCCATCGGTGCTTGTTGAAACGATGTGCATTTATCAATGATATGACCGTTGGATTGACAAAATCAATGACGGATTTAGGTGATTAATGCAGGATTTAGTCATGATGGTCATGGATGATTTAGTAATGATGACCGATGGATTGGCCACATGCTATAAGAAGGTCCTCAACATAGGTCAAAAGCACCATTTGAGTTTTGTTGAGTTGAGTTGCAGAGAGCGCTTGAAGCTGAGTGAGTTGTAGAGTGAAGTAGAGGGTGTGCACTAGAAAATATAGGGAGGTTTATTGGTTTAGCATGCTAAGCACCCCTGAAATAGTAGAGATATCGAATGAGCATGAGTCCCTAATTCTACCAACTGCCATCGTTGAAGAAATCATGAGCATGTCAGTCAGATCACCATGGATTATGTGGGGGAAGCGAAAGGCCCAAAAGCCAAGCTCAACACCACCACAAAAGCGGCAGACAAGAAATTCCATTAGAGTGGAAGGGGAAGGAACTTCCCAGATGGGTCCCTCTAGATCGGGAGTGGTCGAGTCAATGGTTCGCATAGTGATTTCCATGAAGGATATTCCAGGGTACATTGCTCCCACTCACCCTGGTGTGAAACCTCAGCATGTGACTAACAATCAGAAGTATCACCCCAAACTATCGCCACTACCAAAAGGGATGACATGCACCACTGAGATTATCCCTGCATTGATCAAAATGAAGTATGAGGACCACGATTTGTTGCTGTGGAAGGATGTAGCGGATGAGCCCTACGAGTCATTTCCTGCAGTCGTAGGAGCACCCATTGAACATATTCTGTAGCCATGGACAGAAGGCCTGAACAACTTCAGGTTATTGGGGCTTATCAACATGCCAAATTTTGGGTGGTTGAACAAAGCAAATGCATGCGTCAAATAGCTTTTGTCATGTTTTCATGGAGGAACGCTGTGGTTGGACACACCAATCATGCTCATGGTGGATTTGATTTTTGAGATTACGGGATTGTCGAAGGATGGGGAATACCCATCGCAATATTTCAAAGGACGAGATAATGATAAGCGTCTGGTGGCTCGGTTGAAGGAGCGGTATGATTTGCAATGCAATGGAAAATCCTATTGTATCAACAATATCAATGACAAAGCGGTGTAGATTGGTGCCCGAATATTGGCGAGTAAGATTGTCTAGAAGAATCGCCCTATTTAGTGTACTTTGGGAGTTATTTCATGTGCACAGAAATGCATCGGGGGAGTCCACATGAAATGGTCCCTCTTTTTGTTGAACCAGCTGGCGGAGGACACGATCACAGTTCAGGATGGGGAGTGGCCTTTTTCTTATAGTTGGATATTAATATTGATCGCATTGGTGGCTTGGATGGAGCCATAGGATTACCAAGGAATGACGGTCAAAGATGCCAAGGTGTGCAAAGGTGCACAATATCAAAACATGTGGTGGGTGGAGGAGGCCAGTCGGCAAACAGATTCCGTGATCCACTTTTGGATCTACTAGGAGGCATTGCAAGCAACAACGGTAAAAATTCCAAGGTTATCAGATGCAGCAGCAGTGAAATGTTAGCATATTATGTAGATCGCGATCGGACCGCACACTATTCAGATCCAGGCACAGCGTGACCTCGATAAGCAATGGCTACCCATGGCCTATAAGGTGACAGACGATGAATTGGAAGCAGTGGTTCAGGATTGGCAGAATGGAGAAAATTGGTCAACATAGATGAAGTATCAAAGGGGACACCTGTAGATTCTCCTGAAGAGCCTACACACCAAGAGCAGAGTAGTCATGAGTCTGATGGAGATTCATGGAGAGATATTGATCTGGAAGAACATCACATCCTTGATGAGATCAGAATGAAACACACAATGGAGCAGGATGCTGACATTAGTACTAGATCAGTAGTGGAGTCCCAATTGCAGCGACTTATTAAGGCTATCATGGACTCATCTGATACAGCAGCGAATGCAATTCACCAATCCACCCAAGAAGGCTTTGTGGAGGTACGAAGCAAGTTGGATTTTGTTTATAATGTTGTTTTGAATAGAGCACCAGAGAGTGTTGTTGTGCAAGAATTCCCATCGATTTGCACCGAGCCATGAGCTAGGAACATGCAGGTTCCCCCGACTGCAATCAACGTAGGAAATACGGATGTGAATTCCTAATTGCACCAGCTGCAAAGTATCGCATTGAATGTCAACAATCTATCATCGCAAACCTTAGTACACATGTAGCAGATCGCCAGCCATGAGTTGGATGATAGGAAAAAGGAGATCAGTGACTGGTACTTGTAGTCACAGGATGAAGATGAGAAGCTGAGGAAGGAAGTAGAGGGGCTTTAGTGCAAGATATTGAATCCTTGAAGACAGCGCAGGACGAACTAGCGAGGAAAGCTACTGCGGAGATTACTAAATTGAAAAAGGAAACCAACCACCTTGTTATTGAAAAGGCACAACTTTTTTCTAGCAGAGGAGAGGTCGAAGAGGATTTTGATGCGGTCTGTAAACACATCGACGAAAGAAAAGCAGAACTGGATGCAATCGCTAAGGCCAAGCGACTTGGATAAGTCATTACGTAGCTCCAGGTGGACAACAGCCTACTAAACACCATGGTTTACCACAACACACCACTAAATTAGGTTTCGGAGGAAAAGACCATCATTGAATAGATTGCGACACAGTTTGATGAACTGGAGCAAGATGCTATGAATATCACAGAGGCAACGACATAGTTTTGGGGTAATATTGTAACAATGACCAGCTAGAAAAACTTACAACACAATTGCAGGAAGCCAAGAACCAGTTGGCCATGCTAAAGAAAGCAGTGCAGACCATGCCGCCCATTGTTTCAATCACATGATCCACCAAGTTAAAGGAGATGGAGCAGCAGGTGGTAAAAGCTCAAGAGAGATAGTGAAAATGTAGCGACCATCTCGATGATTTCCAATATATTGGATCCTAATTGTCGGTAAAATATGTTGCTTCCCTGCAAGCTGTGCAAGATGGTAAGAAGGAAATCAATGCAAAGATGGTGGAGAACCCATTGAAGTAGGATCGACTTATGTTTCAGGATGTTGCTGAGAAAGTCAGAGCATAGGTCACTGAAATTTCTCAGCGATACAACGACTTCAAGATGAAGACCAATGAGTACACCATGTCCATCTGTCGTGGCTCGAGGACGAACCACAAGACTGTGTTGGGGTTTGTTGGAAAGGGGTTGGCCAGGGTAAGTGAGTTGTGCAATGTCTAGGATGCTGCGCATACTCACATGGCACTGTGCAATGCAAAGACAACGCAATAGGTAGAAAATAGTCCACTTTTTGTACTTATTGACCATTTCTTCAAAATATTGGTCCTTAATAGTTAAATTAGTTAGAAGTTTGTTAGAAGTTAGTTAGAAGTGGACCTTGAATGTAAAGGCGCAAGCCTATAAATAGAATAATTATGTATGTAAGAGAGAACATGGGGTATGAATAATGGATGTGATACTAGACAGTGTGATATGGTACTAGATCGTTGTCTATTTATGATTTGCGATTTGTTCTGCAGATTTAATATGATGTAATGTGGATTGATCTAAAATCCTATGGTGCCTTTATCTTTTCTTTCTTTACATGATGATGAATGAGGAATAGATATGCATATGAATGGATAATGTGATGCTTTCTGCTTATGGATACTATCACCTTTTAGATTTGTTTTCCCCACTGGTATATCTGTTGTAATGATGAATGAATAATGCAAGATGATGAATGGTTTTGTTTCTGAGAAAGCAAGTAGATTAGATCCATAAATTAAGCTGATGGATCTCTGATGCCCCAATCCTCCTATATACTATGGAAACTTTGTTCTGACAGCTCTCCCTTGAACATCTCAGGTGAGACCTCATCCGCTCTACGGGTGTTGATGGACATGGTAAAACCTGTCTGGGTTGATGCTTAGGGAGATCACGGCATGTTGAGCATTGACAGAGTGGAACCCTTATCGACTGGGTTTTGTTAGTTGGGATTACACCAAAAGGGTTGTGGAAGGAAATCTATGGGGAATGGAATCCACAAAAGGGTGTTTCCACATCGCACAAGTTGCAGAAAGGAAAGTCGCTGAAGGAGATTTCTGTGGAAATTCAACCTGCTAACAGAAGTCTTGGACATATTTTATCATTCAGGCCATCACCAATCTAACCATATAAGCACCATAACTTAATTTAAAAATGCATTGAACAAAACATACATAGATGCATACAATTTAAATTATGAAGGAGAATCAATTCATCAATTCAACACATCAAACATGTTCATCATATTTCATGAAGCAAATACAATTTGCAGAGATTAACATAAACATACTTATCTTTGAAAGAAGTTTGTTTTGCAACTGGCTAAGTCGCTGCAACATTCCACCCAACCATAGGTCAATGTGCTCATCAATCTCTTGGCAACACTACCACCTCCGAGCTAGGCATGATTTCCACAAGGAATAAGGGATACTAGCAGGCTCACACATAGCCAAGAATACAACCAAAATCAACAAAGCCAACACAGTTGGGTTTATCAGGATATAAACAAACAATCCAACATTTTATTGGGTTATCAGACTACAGTTAGTCAATCCAAAATTCTCATTAAGGACCAGCCAAGCCAATTAATAGATGGGTTTATCAGGATGCAAAGGAGCTGGAAACTTGAACTGTTAAGCTAGTGAGCTCAACCACCAAGCTACGGAAACCTGCACTAGATCAGGCTTGGATCCTAAAGCATCTACACACCCAACATAAAGAATCATCCCCTTCTCTACTACATAGTCCCTCAAGCTATGCCTTCCCTTCCATTGCTATTCAAGGAGTGTAAAGAAGAAAAGCTAGCCCCTCTGTATCTATTTGTAAGGTTCCTTCCTACACTAGGTTTATCAAGCTAGTTCAGATCCAATTCCACTCCAAAACAATTTAAACCAAGGAAAAGATATGCACACACACAACAGACCACAATATTAACACAAAAAAACAAGCTTCCACTCAGGATGGTAACAACAAGCGAACAACACAAAAAAAAACACGGTTTTGCAAAACTGGCTAATGTCATTAGAGGAAATTTCAACTCAAAATGGGCCTCCTAAGAAAAGTAATAAAATAATAGTTAAAATAATAAAATAATATTTATTAATTTTGGAGGAACAAAAGAAAAAAACTACTTTTTTGTTCGTATTTTCGACATATCTCCCTGTTATTTTACTCAAACTTTGATCAGGAGAGCTCCCTGGATGCAAAATTAAATTTTGCATCCAATGAGTACCCNGCATTCAGGGAGCTCTCCCAATCGAAATTTGAGTAAAAACACAAGGAGACATGTCAAAAATACGAACAAAAAAAGTAGTTTTTTTATGATATCCCCAAATTTATATTAAAAAATTGCTTAAGACCTATATGGTATTTCAAATTTAAATAAATTTCATTGGCTAACACATGATGACATCGAATTTGAATTATGGTTAAAAGTACCATTTTGAGTTGAAATTTCCTTTAATGGCAGCGCAGATGCAGAGGATGGAATAGGCAATGATCAGAATCGACCACAACATTTTTGGGTGAAAGCCAGATGATGGACTACCCATGCACAATGAGGAAAGAGAAACTGAAAAAATTGAAGGATGGATGATCAAAACCTCATGTCGCTCCCCACAATGTGAGGGAAGATGAAACCGTGAGTGCATGAGGGGAAATGAGCATACGTTTTCTAGGTGTTTTCTTTTGACACATGGATTTTCCCCCATGGATCAAGGTTAAACATTCCCCCTCCCCGTTCCTTAGGAAACCATTCCCCCGTCGCATTATTTGTTGCATTGACATAGATGGTTGTGGGTTTTTAATTTAAATTGCATATTTATATGATGTTCAAAATTATATACTATCCTTGACTTAGCACCATAAATCGCAAACATCAAACTTGATCACCTATACACAAAACATAAATCAATGGCAGGGACTTGGCCTTGAGCTCCTTTCCATGATTCCATACAATATTTCATCATACATATTTGATGCAAAATGCGGTCGAAACCGAGGTGTTACAGACGGTAGGGAAGAATTCATGCAGAATTCTTCCTAAGTATGTAGAAGAACATAAAGGAGAAGAGGAAGGAGCTACGACTAAGAAAGTAGCATAAAGGAGAAAGGGAAGGATGTTGCAATAGAGGAAGTAAAAGAGAAGAAGAAGAAGAGGAGAAGGAACTAAAAGAGGAAGTTGTGCTAGATATGTAAGTCATGATAGAAGGATAGAAGGTGACACAATATGGTATAATAGAATATTAGTAGAAGCATGTGTGCAAACAGCGTAACGGTCGAAAAATGACAATAAGGCATAATGCTGAGAAAACGATAGGCCTTAACGAACGTGGGTACTAGCTCGGGTGGAGCCGATGGAAACCACACATGTGAAGGAATATTTTTAATTCAAGCTGATTGTGCCTCCCGTTATGTGTTTCTAGAATAGGAAAGACATCTTGTTGGCTGGATATAGTAAGTTAGCTGAGATAGCAACAGAAAAGGAGTCTGTAAATATTTTTTAATGAGTCTATATAAAGTATGTATCAAGTTGGTATTGAGTTTGTAACAAGCATGTATGGGATCTGTATCGAGTCTGTAATAAGGCTTTAAAAGAAGGAAACCAAGTTGTATATGGGTTATCTTCTAGCTTCTAGATTGCTAGTTAGACTCTTGGTAAGACACTTGAGCTAGACTAAAAGTAATTATTTGTGGTAAAAAATCGACAGACTAAGATCTCGAGCTATAATCAGTATGTGTTTATGGTTAATGGCTGTGTATCACTGAGTGCATCAGATTGAGGGATCTACAACTGAGTGCGCAGATGAGTAGGAAAGGTTGAGTCAATCTAGGTTGTGTGTAGATCACTAGTAAAAGTAGAGTAGAAATAGAAAAGAGAGAAGATAAAAGAGCATGAGAAGGAGGAAGAGTCTGTAAATATAGAGAAGGATATCTTGAGCAGATTCTACAGCTTAGTGTGCAAATGAAATGTGCATTTATTTCCTCATGCTAGATGAAGAGCACCTTGTGGTTTTCGCTTGGATGGGTTTCCACATTATATTCTGTGTATATGTGTGAATGCTGAAGTAGCTTAGATATATGTGTGTTCATTGTAGTGAATGAATGAATGTATATTTTTTTACAAATGCATATATGTATGATGGACGCATTGTATTATTAGATATGATTATGTTGCAGGCCTACTGTTTATTTACTTAAAGTTACTTAAAGAGAGGTTGGATTGCATCTTATCTGTTGAAGTACCATGAACACAAGTAATCCACCCCCTCGAGATTCATTGGAAGCCTTGGTGCAAATCCAAGGTACTAAAACACCCTCCCACACAACTACAAAAACCTGGTTCTTGTGGTTACCGATAAAAGAGAGATATCTCAGCTGAGACTATATCTATGTCATAGGTGTTGTCAGCTGAGCTTTTCTCTGTTGGGATGATATCTCATGATTTTTTGTGCTAAGCGGAAGGGACTGAACCTGGGTTAGATTCCCTGGGAACAAGGGCAAAGAGACGGAAAAATCCAACAAATGGTTCTATTGTCAGGACCTTGAATTGTTGTGGTGAGCGATATGTTGTGGCAACCCATGAAACTAGAGATCCAGGACTGGGTGGAATCCAAAGAGTTAGAGTTTGCATGAAAAGAAAGTGAAGGATATCGGTGGAACCCAAAAGAGTGGTTAGCCCAACACATCTATACAAACATCCATGAGATTTTCTTTGCCTAGTTTCCTATTATGTTGCGTGAGTGGCTATCTAAGTTAGTGATAAAATAAACAAATTTTCAAGGCGAAGAACCAAGGGAGTGGAATCCCCAGTTAATTGAACAACTAGAAGAAGTAAGCAACCATTTATCAAGGGATGTGGATTTTTGTATAAACAATATCCTCAAAGGATATATTACTGATTTTGTTGTTGACACAATAACCTCATACAATGAGGTCGAGTGAAAACAAATTCAAGGACCACATAGCATATACCTGTCATCTTTAAAGACGTGGATAAAAAATATTTTATGTAAAAAAGGATCTTTGAGAATGTAACAAAACTGTATAGAAAAGAGTGGCTATGTATCAGCACAACCATATATTGAGATGTTCCTAGAAGATAGTGGAATTGAACTAGAGCCAGGATTTCTAAGAAGAGGAAGAATATTCAGGTTTGGCAAGCAAAGAAAAACTCTTTTAGGAATAAGAAGTTGTAGCAAAAATCAAGAAGAAGAAGGCTACAATCTTGATTCATACTTAGAAGAAGGGTCTTGTGACAAAGAATAGGAATATCAGCTAATATCGGAAGGAGATGAAAATTCATAAGAGTCGACTGAAGCTCCAAATCAAGAACGTGCTTACAACTCACCTACAGTACTGGAACAACAAAGATGATGGATGGAGATGACATTAAGTTACCAATATTCAATGGAAATGGGTTGGAAGACCCAGAACAACATTGGTTCCTTTGTGAAGTTTTCTTGATTGTGCGATAGATTTAGGATGAGAATATAAAAAAAGAACAAATGATCACAACTCTGCAAGGTCGTGCGCTTGACTGGTATATGAAATTTTTGATAGTACTAGTAGGAACTGTCCCAAAAATACTCAACGAGATTCAAGAGGTTTTGATAGATGAATTCATAAAGCCAAAGTCTGAATCATAGTGCATCACTGAAATCAAATATATTAAGTAGCTACCAACATAATCTTTTTGGGACTTTGACCGAAGATTTAAGACATTGATGGCCAAAGTGAGTTTCCAAATGTCGAATGTGCAGCTCAAGTAATGGTTTATTTCCACCTTGTTACCACATATCTTAACCCCGTTAATGCAATAGAATATTGTGTCAAATATAGAGGATCTGGAAATAACAATGAAAGAAGTCTCATCAGTTGGAGACACTGGCTCGGGAATGATACAAATCCAGTCGGAGTTGGCTAATCTTACGGTGCAACTCCAGGACATTAAAAGAGGAAAGGAATTCCAGGAAGAAATATGGTGTACAAAATACATAACATATGGACATAATAAAGACACCTTCCTGGTATCGCAGTAGTTGCGTCGAACCCATTAAACACACAAGGAATGCCTTGGTGTAGAATATGCAAGACTAGGGGCCATAAGTCCGAAGAATGTCTGTACTTACGAAATATTGTAAGCACACCATCTAGTTTGTATTGTAAATTTTGTATATCAGTAGGTCATGATGAAAAATACTGCAAAGCATTTCAGGTACTGCAAGAAAATACGATGGACACCTACTTAATGAAAAATTATGAGCAAATGCAAGTTGAACGAGCGCAACCTCGGTATCATCCTACGCAGTATCAACAACCACAATACCTTAACTACAATACTAGTAGAATCAATATCCTCAACAACAAAAATACCCTCTACAAAAGGGGGTGGGAGTTTTAGAGGTTGAGGAAAACAACGAGGAGGATTTGGTCGAGGAAGATGCCAAGTAATATGTTATAATTGTGGGAAGCCGGGACATTTTTTTTGATATTGTAAAATTTCTATGAATAATTGTACATATTGTAAAGAATTTGATCACATTGTCAAACAATGTCCACAACTTATTGTGAAGTGGCAAGATAGAACTTTCATAAATCCCAACCCGATGTAGAATCAGAATCTGAATCCTAATTTGAATGTTCATATGATTTATTCCTAACCAAGACAACCCCACATTATTGTTACAGTTACAAGAGGAGGTGTTGCTGTAGGAGCATACCAAAATACACACCAAGGACAACCGTAGGTGAGAAATACAACACAAAATAAAGATTCACTAGATGTCCAGCAAGAGAAATAAGTCTTCTTGAAGGTGCGACTAGAATTTGTTGATACTAATCGCCCATCAAAATATGGACAAGTCAATACTATGCCCGAACGATTTCAACAACTAATTAGGAAGCCTCCAATGAAAAAGGTTAGTAAGCTTAAATAATTATTCAAAAGTTTTTTAGCACTAACCAATGATAAATATGTTGTCACATAACTCACAACACTCATAGAAGAAACCTAAGAAGACCTACGACCTGAAAAAGAGTTAATCATATCAGGAAAAAACTGAAGACAGGTCGAGAACTATAAATGATTGTGTATATAGGAGATTATGATATGGATTATATCATATTAGATTTGGGCTTATATGTCATCATATTGACAAGACAAACATGGGAGAGCATGAATAAGCTACGACTAGACTAGTCTCCTATTCAACTAACTCAAGTACCTATGGAAGTCGAAGGTTTAAGAACATATGCCGACTTCGAAGTTATTGACATTTTCGATGTCACAAACCCATATCCTGCACTTCTAGGAATTTATTGGGAAATAAACAACCAAACCATTATAAAATTCAATAAAAGGATCTTATCTTTCGAATATTCTGAAATAAGAGTGGTTGTGCTAATTGATAAGCTCGAAGGATAGAGATATGTCAAGAATGTACATAGCGAAGGGAAATACAATTATCTGTATTAGTTGTATAGCATAATGTCTTCAAAGGAATACTATATCAATGTAACAACTGATGGAAAGATGAGTTCACGGAGTGTACGCTCATGCACGTCTGACTTAGGTGAGGCCCTAGAAAATTGGTAGAATAGGCTACATGAAGTCTCCATGCAAAGATCTGCAAGAATCACAAGAGTTGTCTAAAGGGTAGGAGCCAAAGAAAGCATGCTTCCTACATATGAAGGATTACCTAACCTTGCATCTTTTTCTGTAGAATTTGAAGAAAAAGTCACAGAATCACAACGATTGTCTGCTTTGGACTATGTGTTGAAAGCTACGCCCGCTATATGGTGGGGTACACATAAAGAGTCTATCTCTGAATGGCCATAGTAGAATATTAATGGAGATCCGATTTGGGGAAGAGATGATTTTCCCTGATCAGAAATATACAGGACTAACAGATCTTGTTGAGCATATTGAGCACTATCGCAGGAATTGGCAAGAATATCCACGACAATAATGGTTTCATCGATTCATCCACACTTTGGAAATGGTACCAAGAAGTTGGTACACATCAGTAGAACTACGACGAGGAATTGTTGAATGAGAAAGCTTAGCTATAAGTTTCACCCAAACATTTGAGTTCGCATGTGAACACCCAATAGTCAATGTTGTGTTACAAGTAATAAAGGAGAAGATCGTTGAAGAAATATCGATCGTAGACACGAATTTCCATCAATGCAACATGACTATACACAACTAGATGGAGTGTTATAATATCATAGGAGAACCAGATGATGATGACCCACTTGATATAAATATACCTGATTCAGAAGGTATACGTATAGGGGAATGATCTCCTATAGTTCTAAAATCCACTCAAGATTAAGAAAGTAAATATTGGGTTGATTGAAAACCCAAAGTTTGCTAATATTGGAGATTACTGAGATGAAGAGACTATGGGAAATATCACTAAGTTATTACATGAATTTCAGGATCTATTCCCTACAAAGTTTTTTGAAATGAAAGGAATAGTTGGGGACCTTGGCTAAATGAAGATACCCTTGAGGCCCGAAGCAAAACGGTCAAACAACGGCCATATAGATTAAACCTGTGTTACAAAGAGAAATTTAAAGATGAACTTGATCAAATGCTAGATGCAGGTGTAATAGAACTAGTTGAAGAATTAGAATGGATCAACCCAATCATAGTACAAGACAATAAAACTTAAAGGGAAGTGAGAATTTCTGTTGATCTCAAGAAATTAAATACATGCCTGTTTTCATGATCTATTTTCGACTCCATTCATAGATTAAGTATTGGAGAATGCCGAAGGACAAGAAATGTATTCCTTTACATATGGATTCTTGGTTTACCATCAGATAATAATTGCAAAATAAGATCGATCCAAGACTACGTTTACAATGGAGTGGGGATGATACCAATACACGGTAATTCCCTTTGGACTAAACAATGCACCTACAATATTTTCTAGAAGTCTACTCTAATGACTGGACAATATTTGATCTTATAAAAGATCACATAGAAATTCTTAGAATGATGCTGGAACGATGCCTCTAGTACCAAATTTCCCTCAATTTGAGAAAGTGTATATTTTGTGTACCTTTTAGGGATCTGTTAGGTCACGTGGCCTATCATTATGGAATTTTGGTTGATCTAGCTAAAATCACCATTATCCGTGACTTACCACCACATACCATAGCTACACGGTTAAGAGCAGCACTAGGACACATGAGATACTACATAAATTTTATCAAAGGATATGCACAAGTGATTGTCTAGATGGAGAGATTGTTGAAAAAATACATTGAGTTTCAGTAGACAGATGAATTCCAAGAGAGTCTAGATAATATGAAAAGCAAGGTGATACTGAGGAAACCTTCTAATACCCACAAGAACAATATTGTCTTTAAAGAATTGAGAATGAATGTAGAAATGGTGGCTAGAATTCAGAGACCAGAGGATATCCCACCAAAGCTGTTAGGATTATTAATCCTCCCTTAACCATATTGTATATTATATTATTTATCCTAACTTAGGAACCTTAATTAATTAATTGGGTCCACTAGTACCATTGGGTCCACTTAGCATAATGGGGCCACATGTAGCAGTCATCGGAGTGTTGAGAACACTGGTAGAGGTTACCTACCACTTAATTCATGTGCATGCATCAGTTTGGGTGCCTCTTAGACAAATCCATACATTTTAGGAGCCACTAGGAGTCTCGGCACCAACCTACTTCAGTCAGTTGGAGTTAGTACTAGTTAGTCTCAGCTAGCTCCCAGTTACTTTCAGTTAGTTCACAATTTGTTAGCTAGTGCAAGCTTTACATGGATAATGCATGGATGCATGTGGAGTAGGATTCCTTTCCCACCTACCACACTCAGTTGCACTAAGTTAACTAGTTGTCACTGATTGTTTAAGTTGTTGGACATCTGGGAGTTGATCTGTTGGACTCCGACATTGATTAAGACACCATGAGTTAGATGGTCAGTTAGCTACAGTCAGATCCAGTGGATAGATTCGAATTGCATGCCATGCATTCGAATGATTTTCCTATGTAAACTATTGTAACACCAAATTTTATTATTGTGAATGATATTGTAAATTCCTGACCAATACTTGCCTGATTCCTGTGTGGTTTGTTTTGTTTAGTTTGTATCTTCATTCTCCATATATTTGCTGCAAACATTATTAGAACTATATTCTTGAATATGTAAATGGAATTCAAATTCTAACATGGTATCAGAGCCTTCTCAGGCAGGTTCCATTCTTGTTTCTCCCCATCGAACATCAGAAGCAGCTAGGTTTCCAAAGAAGTCCCCTATGAAAATTTTCTAGCTTTGGATTTATTCAGAGCAGCGGAGAGGGCATGACGGAACCTAAAAATATGTTCATGTCAAGAGGAAAAGCATGATTCTAACATAATTCGAATATTTTTAGTTATACAATGATATTTTACAGGTTCAACTTCATATGGATTCGATATTATCAGTTCCTCTTCTTACTCCATCCACAAGATATTCAGAATGGAAGTCAAAGATGATTGCATCTCTGAAGAGACAAGGTCTCTATGGGACTTAGTAAAGATTCTTATGAATATGAGAAATACTGGCTAAATGACAGTGATAGAGCTTATGGAGCAATATGTGGGGCTTTTTCTCAAAGCTTTCTTATAGACCTTATTGAGTTTGCAGAATACCCAAAGGATCTCTGGATAGAACTGGATAGAATATTTGGGAAGCACAATGAGAATTGTTATATAAATATGGGGAGCACATTCAGAATCATAAGAGTTATTTACTCAAAATTATTGGCCTCTACTTTCTCTGATGAAGTTTTTCAAGATGAAGAAGAACCAGAATCTTCCTCACAGCCAATTCGAATTGAAGAAAGTCTCCTTGAAGTGACTCCTTCTCCTACTGCTTCGAAAGGGTATGAGATCTCTGATATATCATCTCCTCACATGGTTGATCCAAAATAAGACATTCAAATATATTATGTTAAATAAAATCTCCCCTTCCATTCTATGCAAAAATTATCTAGTGATTCTTCTATTATAAATTATGTGCATAGTTTACCTGTGATTTCTCCAGGAAAGGGTGATGAATTTGATTTCTCTGTCTCTAATGATGTTGTTGGTGTGCAGATAAGTAATTATTTGGATATTTTGGAAATAATATCATATTTTAGGAGTGATCCATTCACTTGCATTGATCTAGAGCTTCCAACAAATTCCTACATGATTGCATGCACCAATACTCATGGTTTTGAAGAAGGGGAAAACTGTGCATATACCATCTCAGTGGAGCACACTCTTGGATCTGATATGGAATTTATTGGATCTGATATGATATTATTTAGATATGATATGATATTACTTGGTTCTAGGGTTCAATAGATTTCAGTACCTCTTGTAGTTGTTCTCATCAATTTTGGTGTGAAGAAACAAGTACCAAAAATCTCTTTCAAAGGTTTTGAAGAAGGAGAAAACTGTGCATCTACCAGCTCGGTGGAGCACACTCTTGGATATGATATGGAATTTATTGGATATGAAATGATATTATTTGGATAATATATGATATAATTTTGTTCTAGGGTTCAATTTCTTTCAGTACCACTTGTAGCTGTTCTCATCAATTTTGGTGTGAAGAAACAAGTACCAAAAATCTCTTTCAAAAGTTCTGTTGGGGATTTGATGTCAGTTTTCTCTCATGAGTTTGCTGATATTATATTTTGTAAATATTTATATATTTTGGAAATAATTTTAGGTTGTAGGAGTGATCCATTCACTCTCATTTATCTTGATATTCCAGCAAATTTCTACAAATTTCTACATGATTGCATGCATCGATATTCAAAATTTTGGAGGAGAAAACTATGCATCTACCATATCGGTGGAGAAAAATCTTGGATCTGATATGAAATTTATTGGATATGATATGATATTATTTGGATCTGATATGATATTACTTGGTTCAATATTTCAGGTTCATGAGCCTTCAGTACTTCTTGTAGTTGTTCTCATCAATTTTGGTGTGAAGAAACAAGTACTGCAAGTCTCCTTCAAAATTGTTGTTGGGGATTTGATTTCATTCAACACTTTTGGATATTATATGGAATTATTTGGGTCTGATATGATATTATTTAGATCTAATTTGATATTACTTGATTAAATATTTTAGGTTCATGAGCTTTCAGTCCTGCTTGCAGCTGGTTTCATCAATTTTGGTGTGATAAATCAACTACTGCAAGTCTCCTTCAAAAATTGTTGTTGGGGATTTGATTTCACTTCACAGTTTTGGATCTGATATGAACCTTTTTGGATATGAGTTATTTTTTGATATGATAATATGTGGTTCATATTTTAATATTCAAGAGCTTACAGTATTTCTTGTAACAAGTTTCATCAATTTTGGTGTGACAAATCAAGCACCGCAAGTCTCCTTCAATTTTGTTGTTGAGGATTCGATGTTAGTTTTCTCTTATGACATTGATGATATTAGATTTTGTGAATTATTGGATATTTATGAAGCTATATCAGATTTTTGGAGCTCAATAATTCACTCTCCATAGTCCCAGGGCTTCTCTACCTTTGGTCACATGCTCATCTCCTCATAGAACTAGTAAAGAGGAAGACATTCTGCAACCACCTGGACACTTGCTACTAACACTTGGGGATGATTTTACCATTCATGGTTTTCTGTTCAAGGCTGAAATATATCAATTGATTGGTTTTTCCTCACATGGTTCAATTTCTCAAGCACCTTTGCTCTCTCTTCAGATGATTTCAGTTGCTCTTCATGGGTCCAGTTTTCACCGTGCAACTGTTTATATTTCTAATTCAGTTGAGTGCATTGTTCTTATTCCAAAGAAGAAGATTCCTCCAGACATAAGAAATTTGTTTGGATTCATGGGTTCACCTGAACAAAACCAAGATATTGCTGCTACATAGTGCTGCAAATAGTAGCAAAAATTTTCTCAAGTTTTTTCAAAATTGTTATTCCTGCTTATTTTGAGGGGGGGGGGGGTTCCCATGAGGTTCTCCCCTATTTCCTCAGTTGTATTAAGAATCATTTTGTCTTTTATATTGTATTTGGGTGACCTATGGTATTGTTACTAGGGCCCACAATTGTCCAAGTTAGGATTTATGGGGGGTGTTAGGATTATTAATCCTCCCTTGACCATATTGTCTATTAGATTATTTAGCCTAACTTACGAACCTTAATTAATTAATTGGGTCCACTAGTACCATTGGGTCCACTTGGCCTAATGGGGCCACATGTACTAGTCACTGGAGTGTTTGGAACACTATTAGAGTTTAACTTCCACTTGTTGCATGTGCATGCATCAGTTTGGGCACCTCCTAGACCAATCCCTACATTTTAGGAGCCATTGGGAGTCCCGACACTAACCTACTTCAGTTAGTTGGAGTTAGTACTAGTTAGTCTAAGTTAGCCCCTAGTTACTTTCAATTAGTTCACAATCAGTTATCTAGTGCAATATTTTCATGGATAATGCATGGTTGCATGTGGAGTAGGCGCCCTTGCCCACCTACCACACTTAGTTGCATTGTGTTAACTAGTTGTCACTAATTGTTTAAGTTGTTGGACATCCAGGAGTTGATCTATTGGACTCCGACATTGATTGAGACACCATGAGTTATATGGTCAGTTAGCTATAGTCAGATCCAGTGGATAGATTTGAATTGCATGTCATGCATTTGAATTATTTTCCTATGTAAACTATTGTAACACCATATTTTATTATTGTGAATGATACTACAAATTCCTAAGCAATACTTGTCCAATTTCTGTGTGGTTTTTTTTGTTCAGTTTGTATCTTCGTTCTCCATCTATTTATTGAAAAGATTATTAGAAATATTTTCTTGATGATCTAAATGGAATTCAAACTCTAAAAAAAGCCTCCAGATGAAACTATGGAACTAAGGGCCACAATGCATAGTATGCATTGCTAGGAACTGTCAGTCTGAACGAATGTTCTAACTGCGGGAAAACCAAAAAAGGCCACCATCATCACCATCATTACTATAAGATACTGAAAACACAAAAGGTGATGATGAATTCAAAATAAATTTTAACTGGCACACTCCAATGGAGGGAGGTACTACATGTGTAAGAGAGCAGACCTCACCAAGAGTGAAGCAAAGAAAAACATTGACCAAATGCTAGAATGGGAGACTGCTACAAGCTCTAAGGCCTACCTGGATGTTGCATACTCATTCAAGGATAATGCTGAGGAATATTCTGAAGGGAATAAGGAAAAACATGGGATGAGCTAGATTTAAATCTAGAAACACAAACACGAAAAATTGGTGATACCAATAAGTTTTGCATCCCCTCTGTCCTACCACTCCGAATAGAAAAGAAGAAAAAATGAAAGTATTACCAGAAACTATAAATACTATAGTAAGAAAAAAACACAGAAGGAACATACATTGAGCATGTACATCAAAAGGTGCACGAAGTAGTGACATCAGTATAAAACTTCATGCCAGAACACGTCAGTTCCAACCTGGTGGAGCAAATGCAGAAAATGGAGGAATAAGTGCATACAGAGGCAGAGAAAGTAGTGAAAATCATAGAGGATTTTCATAACAAAATCAGTGCAAGTCAGTACATGGAGCAATAGCTTTGTATGGCTCAAGATGAGCCACAGGTGAGTGTTGGGGGCCTGTTGGACCTAGGGACGCTAGGGCATAATTCATGCATAATTATTCCCAAGTATGGAGAAGAACATAAAGTAGAAGAGGAAGGAGCTACAACTGAGGAAGAAACATAAACGAGAAAGGGAAGGATGTTGTGACAAATGAAGTAAAATAGAATAATAAGAAGATGACAAGGCATTGGAATAGGAAGTTGCACCATATATGTAAGCCATGACAAAAGGATAGAAAGTGACATGAGATGGTATGACAAAATATCAGTAGAAGAAGGCATGCAAATTGCATAATGGTGAGAAAATGACAGTAATTCATAATTCTTAGAAAGTGACACGCCTTAATGGGCATGGGTATGAGCTCAGGTGGAGGTGATGAAAATGACACACATAAAGGTGTCTTTGTAAGTCATGCTGATAGTTCCTCGCATTATGTGTTTCTAGAATAGGAAAGACAATCTATTAGCTAGATATAGTAAGTCGATTGAGATAACGACATAAAAGGAGTTTGTAAAGAGTCTATATCGAGTCGGTATTGATTTTGTAACAAGAATGTATGGGATCTATATCAATTCTGTAATAATGATATAAAAGAAGGAAGCCAAGTTGTATATGGGTTAGCTTCTAGCTTCTAGATTGTTAGTTAGACTCTTGTAAGACGCTTGAGCTAGATTGAAAGTATTTGTTCATGATTAGACATTGACAGACTAATCTCTCGATATAGATTCATGAGGAATTGATGGTTAATAGATCTATATTGTTGAGTGCATCAGAGTGAGGGATCTACAGTTGAGTGCACAAACGAGTAGGAAAGGTTGAGTCGATCCAGGCTATGTGCGGATCGCTAGTAGAAGTAGAGTAAAAAGAGAAATGAGAGAAGATCAGAGAGCATGAGAGGAAGGAAGAATTTGTAAATATAGAGAAGGATATCTTGAGCATAGTGTGTATCTTAGTGTGCATACAAAAAGTACATTTATTTCCTCATGCCAGATGAAGAGCAACTTATGGTTTTCTCCCGTATGGGTTTCCATGTTATATTCTGTGTATATGTGTGAATGCTAAAGTAGATTAGATATATGTATGTGTTTATTGTAGTGAATGAATGACTTTATATTTTTGTACAAATACATAGATGTATGATTGAAGCATTGTATTATTGGATATGATTATGTTGTTGGCATACTGTTTATTTACTTAAAGTTGCATACAAAGAGGTTAGATTGCAGCTTAGCTGTTGAGGTATCGTGAATACAAGTAATCCACCCCCTAGGGCTTCATTGAAAGCCTTGGCATAGAGCCAAGGTACTAAAACACCCTTCCATACAACTATGGAATCCTGGTTCTGGCAGTTACCCATAAAAGAGAGATATCTCAGGTGAGATGGCATCTGTATCGTAGGTGCTGCTGGATGAGATCTACTCTGTCGGGGTGATATCTCGAGCTTTTTTGTGCTGAGGAGAAGGGACTAAACCTGGGTTAGATTACCTAGGAATAGGGACAAAGAGATGAAAAAAATCCAACAATGCCTCCAAGTGAACTTGAATTAATAAGACATCAATTGAATATTTGTTGTGATAAAATGAGTTCAGTTAATTAAGGAATCAACTCCTTAATTTATGCAATTTGTTGTTGAAGATAACACTGATCGAGAACCATTAGTTACATTTAGTTATGTTAAGTTACATTCAGTTCCATTCAATTACATGCAGTTCCATTGAGTTTAAGTTAGTTCATTTAGTTAACAACTCTGTTAGAGGCGGTTAAACTCAATGAATTAATGGAGGGAGCATATCTTCATTGTGGGAATTATGTACGAAGTGCCAACTTGACACCTAGTCTATGGGAGGTGCATGGTTGAATATGAGACAATGTTCTCAGTGTTAACAAGTTAATGAAGCATGCAAATATTCACTACCTCCTTTGTATGACTGAATTTGTCTTGTTATTAAATTGTTATGCACTTGGGAACACCAATACAGTGTTCCATTTGATCTCTAATCTCTTGTGCTCTTTGATCAAGAAATATGCTATTGTATTAATCATTCTCTATTGATTATCAATCATACTCTGATATATTTTGTTGGTTTTTTTATCCTCTAAATCAGTGGATGGTTTTCCTAGGGTATATTCTGTGTTCTATGGTTTGATTTTTTTATGTTTTTGGATTATTGATGAGATCTATTTGCACTGTAAATTTGTATTAAAGTTTTAAAGTTCAAGTTTATTCATATTTTCTCAAAAACTAACAAAGGTTGATCCAAATCCCCTTGTCAATCCTCTAAGATACTCAAATGATCTAAGATGATGGATAACACCAACTCCATTTTCTTTTTCATGAAGCAAGTACTATATTTAATGAATACCTGCAAAACTGCAATTAGTTTCAAAACCTTTAAAATAAAATCATTCTTCAAACTATACTCGAATCAGATGTTGGACACAATGGCCACACTAAGAGGGGGTGAATCATTCTGAGAGCAATTTATAAACTTTTTACATTCTTTTATTCAATCAAATTATATCAAGCATTAATCACATAATCATATGTATCTGTTAAGTCAACCATAAGTCATAAGCATAAACATCACATTAAAGAGACACAAGAATGTTTTTAATTTGATCTTTCTTTATTGTACATGGAAGACAACAATATTCTCAATTACAATCAGCACAAAATGATAAGAAGAGCACCAACTCTGCAACATGACCCAACCTGGTTTTCTTAGTTCCAACTAAGAAGGGGTTGAGGAGTCCAATCCTCAAGTGCAAGATTCTACTTGCATCAATATCTACTCATGTACATCATTCTCTACTCATCACTCTGTTGGTCAATCTGCTCATCACTGCTACTCAAGTTCATATTTCAAAGAACTAACTTCTGCATTCTTATCCTGAAGTTGACTCATGAGGTTTTGTTGAGTTTGCTCATATTTTTCTAATAGTCTTTTCTGCAACTCATCCTTTTCACTGGATTTCTTCAATTTATCAAGGACGTTTCTTTCAATCTTTGTGAGTGCTTCCTCTGGTAGTTCATTCATTGAACAACCTGTTTGTTCATCCATTGTGTATAAGGATATCCTTCAAGATTGCAAGGCTTCTGATGAAGGCTTGCTCTGATACCAATTGTTGGACACAATGGCCACACTAAGAGGGGGGGTGAATCAGTGTGAGAGAAATTTATAAAAAATTTACCTTCTTTTATTCAATCAAATTATATCAAACATTAATCACATAATCATATGTATAAGCTAAGTCAACCATAAGTCATAATCATAAACATCACATGAAAGAGAATCAAGAATGCTTGTAATTTGATATTTATTTATTGTACATGGAAGATAACAATATTCTCGATTACAATCAACACCAAATGATAAGAAGAGCACCAACTCTGCAACAAGACCCAACCTAGTTTTCTTATTTCCAAATAAGAAGGGGTTGAGGAGTCCAATCCTCAAGTGCAAGATTCTACTTGCATCAATATTTTCTCATGTACATCATTCTCTGCTCATCCCTCTGCTGGTTAATCTACTCATCACTGCTACTCATTTGTCCTACTCATCTATGCTGCTAGTCATCTTCTCATCAACCACATTATCAACGCTGTTTTTCAAGTCATCAAACATAAAGGTTTGTTTATGTCATCATTAAGGTCTAATCATGCCATCATCAAGGTCTAATAAATTTATCTCATCATCAAGGTGAATGTATTATGTGTATAGCATCATCATCTTCATTCAGTACATCATCAAATCATTGTCATCACAGTCTATATACATTAAGGTATGAACATGCATATGATGTCAATATTTTTACTCCAAACAAATCATTTTTGAGTGCTTGGATCACTATACAAAAGAGACCATCAATTTTCATCAAAATTTTGGCATGAAAGTTTTAAAAAACCTTACTATATGAATGCCATTATAACCATATTTCACCACTGTATGTGTGTTGAGGTTGCATGCTTAAGGGTTTGTATTTTGCATCGTTATAGCATCTTCATTGCATAGCATATCACACATCAATACAAAATTCACGATATAAAAACTTACACATATCATAAGCTTCATACCTTGACCTATCACTGTGTATAACTTTACCACTCTACATTTTTATTACATGCCTTCAACTGTGCATGTTGTAGTAAGCCTACTGTAGAAGGCTTCAAAACAACCTCAAATTTTCTAGGTCTATCACAAATTTTGGACTGTATATTTGCTACACACATCAATTTTGTAGGGTACATTCATCATTGTTGCGCCGAGAGGCACTCTACAGCCCAGTATGGGGGAGATCTTGTAACGTAATGTTTTGTAACGTTCCTCATGTAAATGTTGGCTATAAATATTATGAGAGATATGTTGTAATGTTATGTAATGTTCCTCATGTAAAAGGTCGGCTATAAGAAAAGCTCCTTCTCTCGGGATCGATGGGATGAATCTTGCGAACAATACAAGCCTGTCTCAATAATTTCATCAATTGTAGGAAATGATCTCTAGAACATCGAGCAGCATAGCCAAAAAAGGAAAATTCAGATTACGAAGGCTGTAATTACAATACGACCTTGTCTCAACAATTGCAGGAAAATGATTCTCTAGAACATTGAGCAGCACAACAAAGGAAGATTAAGCTAACCTAGTATGGTTTTAATTATTATGTCATTAATCTCATGGAATTATTTCACTTTTACCCATTAATTAAGCAAACCCATTGCCAAATTAGAATGCTTTACCAAATCCAGAATTAAGGGCATTGATAGAATGAGTTTTAGGCGGGTGGGTCGCCACTTATTGCTCTCACAACTTGTCTAAATCCATTGAATCATGGAACTTCTATCCACTGGATATATTGAACTCTTTATCTGCAATAATCTACAGAATTAGGTGAACAAAGGTTTCCCAAAATCAATGGAAAAAGAAATGTAGACCAGCCGCATGGGACGATAGTTAAATCAGAACCAAAAAAATGGGAAATATAAAGGCATCCAAATCTTGGAACCTTTGTTGAGGATGTCGAAAGAAGAGTTTAGTCAGTTCAAGAAGGCATGGAAGTATAGATGTATCAAAAGAAGTAGTTACGGTCATTTTGGTGCAACTATCTATGATCTAATAGCTCAGAAACGTTGTTGGCTTGGTTTAACACTTCAGATGAAGCCAAAGTTGTCTATATATCAGCTGTAAAAATCATAACGAAAAGTATCATGCAACAAAATTCAAAATCCTATGTAGACTATTCAAAATTCTATGTAGACGAGGCAGGTCCTAGGACCAGATCCAGCTACTGCAACCACAATTTAGATTTAGGATTTAAGCAGATAGTTATTAAGAGTGAGATGTCCGATACGATATCAACAATATAAACACCAATAGAAACAATATATCAATAATAGAAACACCAATAAGATGTCATAATATAAACACCAATAATTTGGATGATGATGTTCAATAATTTGGATGATGATGATGAATAAATTCTAGTAAAATAACAAAATATAAAAGATAAAGATAAGAAACTTCACATCACCAATCCAATGTTTTATCTTTGTTTTTTTAAATTAATTTGTTATATTTTATAGTAAATTACTATATTCATATATTTTTAGATTTCCAGTAGGCCATACGTAAATGTTTGTTATTTGGTTGGTTTTTAATCTTTACGTTATCATTCTGTTGCAATTTTTTAATTTAAATTTAATTCATTTAGTTTTTTATATAACAAAATGTATATAGTTGCTTTATAATATTTATTTTAAATTTAATTCATCTATTTTTTTATAACAAAATGTATATAATTGCTTTATAATATTTATTTTAAATTATAGAAGTACAAAAAGAATAAATTCTAAGTGATAGAAAATCAGTAGCTTCTAAGTGATTTCAGTGCAATTTTAGCAATAAGCGAAAATAGGTTTGCACCTAGGGAGATTGGATCCCTCTCGGTTCTTGATAGAACCTAGGATTTGGATCTATGCTTGTGTACTTACCACTGTATGTAGGAGTGTATCATGCACCATCATCAAAGAGTGTTAAGCATCAAAGCTTGGATAAAAAATAAGGAAACTTGCAAAACTCATACCACCATGAATTCAGGTATCATCTACCAAGCTTGGATGGTCACAAGAACTCAAGACTTTTCATCTAGTCAACAAAAAATAAAACCCAAAAGGATCTCTGTGGAAAATAGGGCTGTCACAAATTTCAAACCCCAAAAATGTTTGCAATTCTCTGTGGAAAATAAGGCTGTCACAAATTTCAAACCCCAAAAATGTCTGCAATTCTCTGTGGAAAATAGGGTTGTCCCAAATTTAAAATATTAACTCTGTCAAATTTTTAAATTGTTTCTCTTCCTGTGTTACTGCTACACTCCGAATTCACAAAGAGAGAAGATTACAAAAATATCAGAGATAAAAATTAGACTTTAAGTTGATATGCTTCCTTCAAGCTATCTAAAATTTTCTTTTCAACTGGTGTACTTGTCTTGGTAAAACCCAACATGGTTCATAATGAACTGTTGCTCCAAAAAAAAACTGCTGCAAAAAATTGACCGCTCTTTCACCTTACTGCTGCCACCATAGTCTGTGTTTTTTGCCTCAGTCAACCATCCAAAAAATCACAGAGCAACTTCCAAAATTCACATTCAAAAATGAGAGCATTTGGATATTATTTATACACATTTCCATGTGTATTTTTTTTTATGGATATTACTTGTCAAAAATACATTTTTATTTTTATTTTTAAATTTGAATTTGAATTTGAATTTGAATTGGGGCCGACCTTCAACAAGTGAGTTTATTTCTTTTATTTTTTTTATTTTAGGTCAACACTTCATCAAACTTCAACCTTACCATTTAAAAAATATGGTCTTAGGATTGCATGTATTATTTTATATTTGTTATACAATCTTCAAATCCATTCTTACCTTTTATATGTCATCTTGAATGGTCATCATAAAGAAAGGGTATGCTCCACCTTATCATTCAAATGTTTGTCCACAAGTTATATTTAATGATCATCATGTCACTCTAATAAAGGGCATCAAGAACATAATACCCACACATCTATGATCCAAATATTCTTCAACATTCCTTCAATTGTACCATCAAGGACCCCATATGTATGACCATGGACCCCATCATCAAAATGCCACATCATCATCAATGAAATTCCAACAATATCCATCACATCATCAACACCAAGGGTGTAACAAGTGTGATATCATGCCACCATATGTCTTAGGGTTTGTTGTATGCCATCAAGTATGTCCAAGTGTTGCAACAAGCCTTAAGGGCTTCAAAGAGGACCCCATCACCATGACATGCATGACTAAGGACCCTGCAAGCAACCAGATGTCCAAGGTGTCATCATACCATCAAATAAGTGGGTGTAATTTTTTCCTTATGTCCTAGGTCCATCCCCAAGGGTTCCAAGGACTTCATCACCATGTAAGAGTATTCATGGGATTCTTTAACCATATTAACCATGCAAGAGGACCTCCAAGAGTCAAGATCCATCAAGACATCACCTATGGGTTTTATGGAGAAACATTCCTATGGCTTGGGGTACCACAAAAGACAGAGTAACCACATAAATCAATCCTTTCCCATATGCAAGAGAAACCAAACATATAACACTAAAGGATCTCGAAACATACCTTATTCCACATGGTTGGTGTATATCCCCATTGAGCTTTTCCACTCTTGCTTGTATTAGCAATTTGCTCTCTCAATATTCAGCAAACAAGACAAGCATGCTATATAATTGTGTTAGACCTACTCTAGCATATACAATCAATAACATATAAGCATTTAAAATAATCCATGGATTCAATACTCATTTAAATACACATTATTGGATAGGAAAATATATTTCTATTAATATAAATAAGATATTACAATAGTGACAACCTCTGTCGGCACGTCTGTGAACCGGAGAAACTGAGTCCTCCACCTGGGCCTCCACCACTTCAATCCTCCATCTCTCAATAGCACGCTCACAAGAAAAAGGTAAGCTTGGGAAGAACATAAAGTGCTCCAAGGGACAAAGGGATGCAGACTCAAGTATAAGCTCCAGCAACAATGGACTATAGTTTTCTTTCTCTTCAATTCCTCTTCTTTCAATGTATCCAAAGGGTTCCTTATATAGTGCTTCAATGGGATAATAGAAGGTCAAATCCAAGCGATATCAAGGCATATGGAAGGCCAAGAGACAAGTGACTTGGATCCACATCAAGGAAAACTCCAAAACTATTTGGCCTTTTGCACACATCCCGATGTACTAGGGTTTGAGGGTCATATCCACATATATACGCGAGAATAGGTTTAAAAGTCACGTATAGCAAATAATGCATGTTTTTAGGGATGATCTTGGAAACATAAAAGGTACAAAAATGGTCCATGGGGTCCAAAGACTCTACAGAGGGACAGGGAAGGCCATAAAGGTGTGATCCACCATGTGTGGTAAAACCAGCTGTAATAGTGGGGTTTCCAGACTTTCTCCTGGGGTACCATGACATCATCAAAGAATGAATGGCCATAGAATGGGTCATTAATGATTCTCCAACCCATATAGGTCTTCTCCATCATCCATAGAGGCTTTACCACAATCTCCATGGTCTTCAGTACCATCAGCAGGGTCTTCGGCATCTTCAACAAGGTTGGGGATCTTGTCAACTGGGTACAAGGTGCTTCAAGGATCAAACCCACTCTGTAAGGGATCCAAGGTAGATCAAGTGGGACTTGGTGGAATCAATGAAAACCTGTCGGCCCACTGCAAGTCCATGTTGGAATCAATGAAAATTTCATCAACAATCACCCCCTTTTTCATTGATGACAACAAATCATGCTCCCCCTATGAGCATGATCCCCTTTTGTATTCATCTCTCCCTTTGTCTTCATCTCTCCCCCTTTGGAATCAATGGAAAAGGGTGTCCACATACTTGTGTCTAAAATATCTGATCATTGCTCACTGTTTCCCTTATCAATATGCATGATCCTAGGACCTGTCTGTATGGCTGGAGTAATCATCCTTTCTTTTTTTAGTTCATCCTCTAGCCTCATGAACTCTATGTTTGATAAGGTATTTGAGAGACCTTACAATTGGCTTGCCATATGGAAACCATCATCCCTGCTTTGATCAACCTCTCTTATCCGCAACTGCTCAGTATTCTTCATCCATACTTGCTTCTTGGCATCTGTCCTTTCAATATGTGATCCTTCATCTGTACTAGGTTTCCTTGATGATCTATATGAGATCCTCCTCATGGGTTGTTTCTGTGTACTCCAATAGTATTGAGCTTTGTGCCCAAGGCCACTGCAACTATAACACCTCATTCTGTGACAGGTAGCAGCAATATGTCCAGCTTGGTTACATGTCCAACATCTAACCTTGTCATTGGGGATTCCAACACTTATTCTTGCATAGAGTATGCAATCCATAGCCTTATGACCAAAGTTAGAACAAGAAAAATAATAACCATGAAATCCATACCTAGAAACAAGTGGTCTTCTTTCTGACATGGTCCTTCTTGGAATATCATGATGACTATATCTTCCTTACTGAGTTTTTGTATGTTCTTTATTTTTTTCTTTTCCATGCTTAAGACTCTTCATAATCTCTACATAACTCTTAGGCTTCTCTCCAGTCTTCTTCTCTGGGAGCTTGAAGTCTTTAGGGGTCTCTTCCTTATCATAGACTAACCCAGTCTTGACAAGTGGTGATATATGATAACTAAGGATTTCATATAGAGTTGAAGAACTCCTTTTAAACTTAAAATTTGTAGCAGCTACGTGTTCATTTCCTCTTTCGGAGAAATGGTCTCAAACTCTTTTGCTTGACTCACCTTATTCTATTCTAGTAGTTGTTCTTTGGACTCTTCCAATTGACTTTTAAGACTCGCACAGATCTCATTGGTTTCTTTCAAGTCAACCACTTCATTTTTCAATTGATCAAGTTCATCTTTCAAAGAACTAACTTCTTCATTCTTTTCCTGAAGTTGACTCATGAGGTTTTGTTGAGTTTTCTCATATTTTTCTAATAGTCTTTGCTGCAACTCATCCTTTTCACTGAATTTCTTCAATTTATCGAGGACCTTTCTTTCAATATTTGTGATTTCTTCCTTCGGTACTTCATTCGTTGAACAACATGTTTGTTCATCCATTGTGTCTATGGAAATCCTTCAATCTTGCAAGCCTTGTGATGAAGGCCTGCTCTGATACGAATTGTTGGACACAATGGCCACACTAAGAGGGGGGTGAATCAATGTGAGATCAATTTATAAACTTTTTACCTTCTTTTATTCAATCAAATTATATCAAGCATTAATCACATAATCATATGTATCTTCTAAGTCAACCATAAGTCATAAGCATAAAAATCACATTAAAGAGACACAAGAATGTTTGTAATTTGATCTTTATTTAGTGTACATGGAAGACAAAAATCTTCTCAATTAAAATCAGCACCAACTAATAAGAAGAGCACCAACTCTGCAATAGGACCCAATCTGGTTTTCTTAGTTCCAAATAAGAAGGGGTTGAGGATTCCAATCCTCAAGTGAAAGATTCTACTTAAATAAATATATGCTCATGTACATCATTCTCTACTCATCAATGTATTGGTCAATATTCCCATCACTACTTCTCATCACTGTTGCTCATCTCTGCTGCTCATTTGTCCTACTCATCTCTGCTGATGGTCATCTCCTCATCAACCACGTTATCGAAATTGTTTTTAAAGTCATCAAACATCAAGGTCTGTTCATGTCATCATCAAGATCTAATCATGTCATCATCAAGGTTTGGTCATCATCAAGGTCTAATCAAGTTATCTCATCATCATACAATTCATCATCCAGGTGAATTTATTATGTGTATAGCATCATCATCTTCATTTAGTAGATCATCAAATCATTGTCATCACAATCTATATACATTAAGGTCTGAACATGCATATGATGTCAATATTTTTACTCCAAACAAATCATTGTTGAGTGCTTGGATCACTGTACAAAAGAGACCATCAGTTTTCATCAAACTTATGGCATGAAATTCTTCAAAATCCTTACTGTATGAATGCAACTGTAACCATATTTCACCATTGTATGTGTGTTGAGGTTGCATGCTTAAGGGATTTTATCTTGCATTGTTAGAGCATATTCTTTGCATAGCATATCACACACCAATAAAACATTCTTTATAATACAAATTACACATATCATAAGCTTCATACCTTAACCTATCACTGTGTATAACTTTTCCATTGTGAATTTGTATTACATACCTTCAACTGTGCATGTTGTAGTAGGTCTATTGTTGAAGGCTTCAAAACAACCTCGAACTTGCTAGGTCTGTCACAAATTTTGGACTGTATATGTGATGCACACATCAACGCTGTAGGGTACATTCATTATTGTGTACTTACAACTGTATGTATACATTACTGTGTGTAGGAGTGTAGCATGCACCATCACTAAAGAGTGTTAGGCATCAAATCCTAAATAAAAACTTGGGAAACTTGCAAAATGCAGACCACCATGAATTCAGGAATCATCTACCAAGCTTGGATTGTCACAAGAACTTGGGACTGTTCATCAATGGAAGCAAAAAATATGAACCACTAGGATCTCTGTGGAAAATAGGGCTGTCACAAATTTCAAACCCCAAAAATATTTGCAATTCTCTGTGGAAAATAGGGTTGTCACAAATTTCAAATCTTAATTCTGTCAAATTTTTAACTTTTTGCTCTTGCTTTGTTACTACTACACTCTGAATTCACAGAGATAGAAGATTACAAAAATATCAGATATAAAAATCAGAATTTAAGTTGTCTACTGCTGATGCCTTCAAGCTATCCAAAATTTTCTTTTCAACTAGTGTACTTGTGTTGGTAAACCCCAAGATGGTTCATAATGAACTGTTGCTCCAAAAAAAAGAAAAGACTGCTGCAAAAAATTGACTACTCCTTCACCTTACTCCAGCCACCACAATCTATGTTTTTTGCCTTGGTCAACCATCCGAAAAACTCACATAGCAACTTCCGAAATTCACATGCAAAAATGAGAGAGTTTGGCTATTATTTATACACATTTCCATGTGTATTTTTTTTATGGAGCCAACTTGTCAAAAATACATTTTTATTTTTATTTATTTTGTATTTTTAAATTTGAATTTGAATTTGAATTTGAATTGGGGCCGACCTTCAACAAGTAAGTTTATTTCTTTTATTTTTTTTTATTTTAGGTCAACACTTCCTCAAACTTAAACCTTGCCATTTAAAAAAAATGGTTTTAGGATTGCATGTATTATTTTATCTTTGTTATACATTCTTCAAAGCCATTCTTACCATTTATACGTCAGCTTCAATGGTCATCATTGTTATTGCTGATTTTACCACACATGGTTGGTAACACATTTATGGCCTTCCCTGTCCCTCTATAGACTCTTTGAACCCCACAAACTTATATTATACTTTGATGTTCCAATATCAGCCCCCAAAATTGCCTATTTATACCTATACATGAATTTTAAAGAAATACTCACGTGTATGCGCATCTTTTGACCTCAAACCCACCTACATCGGGATGTGTGCAAAATGACAAATATTTTTGGATTTTTCCTCATATGAGTCCGAATAACTTCACTCTTGGCCTTCCAAATGCCTTGAGAATGCTTGGATTCGACCCTCCATTACCTCTTTGGAGTGCTATATAAGGAACCCCTTGGATACATTGAAGGAGGAGAAATTGAAGAGTAAGGAAACTATAGTCCATTGTTGCCTCAGTTTTGCTTATACTTGAGTCTGCATCCTTTTGTCCCTTGGAGAACATAATTTTCTTCCAAATCTTTCCTTTGCTTTGTGAGATTGCTATCGAGAGATGGAGGATTGAAGTGGTAGAGGCCCAGGCGGAGGACTCAGTTTCTCCAGTTCACAGAAGTGCCAACAGAGTTTGTCACTATTGTATCTCTAATTTATTAATAGAAATATCTTTTCCTGTCAAATTCATGTGCATTTTTAATATGAATATTGAATCCATGGATGTATTTAATTGCTTATACATTATTGACTATATATGCTAGAGTAGCTCCAACACATTTATATATATATCATTCTTTCTTTCTTTGTTGTTGTTGAGAGAAAATTATAATTGCATTGGAAAATCTCAACGGGGATCTACTTCAACCATCGAGAATAAGGTACGATTCTATATCCCTTAGTGTTTGATTTTCTTACTGCTCTTGCATATCAGGAAACATTGATTTATGGTGTCATACTATATGTTGTGGAACCCCCGATCCATAGGAAGTTTCTCTCCATAACAGAATTGGCGACTCTGCTAGGGATGCTCCTTGTTTTTATTTGGGGTTTGGGGGCACAATGTGCTTGAATTCCTCTATGTTCCTCCCTGTCTCTGTGTCGCATTTTATAGTATGTTCATCCATTGACACTCCCCTTGAGTGGTTTGGCCCTTTTCCTACTTTTCACAACTGTGTTCTCTGCATACGCAGGTTTTTGGATAAAATATACGTACATACATAGGTTTTTGTCCAAAAGTCATGTATACACACAGGTTTTGGCCAAAAGTCGCATATACATGCATATTTTTGGTGAAAATTCACATAGATACGTTGTTGTTCTTTAAACAATCATGTACAACCTCCCTTTTATGGTTGAGTTTGATGTGGGAAGTTGTTGGGTGGGTTGTGAGTGGGGTTGGGTCTTCTTGGGTATTGATGTTGTTTGTTGACTACTTCTTTTGTGACCAGAGACCTATTTTTCATTGATTTTTTTCTTTAAAAGTAGTTCTAGTCATTTATATTTTTGTTTTTCCATTAGTGCATTACTCTTTTTGTCTCAGTGTCTTGATGAGCTTGTGTTTTCTTCTTGCTGCAGAGACTAAGAATTTTAATGACTTTTATTGATTTTTTCATTCTTTTATATTGAAAAATACATAGTTGCATTCTTACTTGCATCTTAGATATGGATTTGATGAGGTACTTGCATTGGATTGCTTGGATGAGATTTGTGTTTAGGATTTCATATAGGAAGGATTGCATTGACATTTGGAAATGAATGAATTTTCATGCATCTCATGTAGTGGAATACCCCGATTTTTCATTTAGACAAGATTGCACTTTCCATTGTTTGTTAGGTGTGCACATTTATTTCACTGTTGAGTCGTAATACCATTAGTTGCACATTCATTTCCCTCAAAGTAATATCAGCCATTAAAATCAAAGCTTAAACTAAAATGAATTACACATTTTTCTTTGTTAGGGTACACCAATAAGATTAGGATTTAGAGTCTTGGAATATATCATTATGAGTTAATTATCCAATACTACTAAACACAACAAGTAGGTGTCTGTCCATGTGAGAGAGTGAAATCCTTGGTATAATTAGTGTTTCTGAGGACGCTCCTCTTACACAGGATTTAAGCACGAGGCAACGTACTTAATCATGGTTGGGTAGCCCCGGGCCACTTTCTTAAGGACGCTAGAGATATTTCTAGGATCGTATTCATATCTGGGGGATTTTGAGGTACCGATTAGTGCTTTCAAGCTTCGACCTTTGCTACCCTTCCCATACGGTTGATCCCGCCTGCGACTGTCTTCCTGGGCATTGTTTTTATTGGGTGACCTCAGTTTCCTTACCTAGGTATTGAAGGGGGTATTTGCAAAGGTTATTCTGTGTGTGTCCTAGTCAGGTAGGGGTCGGACAACACAATCTCTATACGTGTTGAAGATGAGGGCCATTATAATTGTTTTTGTACCTCCTCTTGTAGTGTCTGGGAGTTTCAAACCTCTCTTAAGTGAGACATACCTATTGCATTCAGGAGCTCACTTATCTTCCCCTTGGCTTGCTTGCATGTTGACTGTACATTCTCTTAGGAGTGTTTTCTTTATGCGCTAGTTGTATTTTTGGATCGCATTTACTTGAGTATATTTATGTTCTCTTGAGTTCGGATCCTTTGATGCTCAACATGCTTGATATCACTACTAGTATTATCTCACCCATCCTTGGTCCTAGTGCGGACCTTGATGTTGGACTTGGGGGAAACACAACCCCTTACCTTTTTCATATAGTCAAAATTGGTCATATTCCACCCTCTACTCCATTTGGTGGAGGATGTTCGCTCCCTTCACCGGGAGTGGATACGTGAACGATGGGTTTTCACTTTACATTCCTTCTTATGTCCCATTGTCCACTGCATTATTTTCTTTGGATGTAGTTTTCATGAAAATTCCTCCCTATATCCTATAGTTTGGACCATTATTGACTATTTTTGGGTTTTTTTGGACTAATATTGTTGTCATATAGGGTCCATTTTTTTTTGTACACTCTCTCTAGGATTTTGACCCAATCATGCCTATCACAGGTATTATGATGAACTGGCATATAGGTTAGGATTTCACATACACTTGCATTTATGCATTACCTTATGAATATTTCATCTTGACCATTACGTACAAACCCACTTCATGATGTCCCGGAACCTTCATACTGCTACTGGAAGGGACATTGTTTAAGTGGTAGAGCTTTCCTATACATGGGTGCCCTAGTTAGATCCTGGTTTTCCATTTGGTACCCATGTTGTGAGTTGTCCCTTAGGTATGGGAGTCCCTTGTATTTATGCCATGTCCTTGAGAAAGAGCTTCATAGTCCTCTTGAAATTTATGTTGGCCATTTCCCACAAGGGCTTCCTTGTATATCAAGTTGTAATTGTTATTTCATGATTTTTTATTTCCTTATTGAGCTTTATTACGGCTCCCCGCTTCTCAATTATAATCCATATATCCTGACCTTGTCTCAATCCTAGCCAAGCAGAGCCTCTTTTATATCCTTTGCAACTTGATTACCCTTTACCGAGAGGGGACCTTCCCCCGAGTGTCTTTATCCTGCACATGATTCCTTGCATTGAGCATAGGTATGTTCCACTGCTTGGAACTAGTTTTCTTTCCCATGACACTCGTCTCCTCCTAGATGTATACTATAGCTACTTTTATTATTTTTCAAAGCTTTTAAATCTGAAAAATTCCAAAAAAAAAAAAACATAAAAAGTCGGACGGGAAATGATATTGTCTTTGGCAGTTGTAGAGTCGTGTCGCCTTTGAACAGAGTATTGTATACGACATCTATTGGTCGAGTTATTAGTATGACTTTAGGAGCTACAATCATTACTACGAGTTTTTCTCCATTGACTGGTTATGCTTCCAGCCCCTATGGAGCCTCTGTCGATGCCTCCTATGTCACAGAGATTTCCCAGTTTTCATATTGAGTCCACACTGCCTACCTTCAATCACCACTTGCCTTATTCTCTTGTTCGAAGGAAGTTGAAGCCTGAGTTGGCCATTCCTCAGTTATCTTGACTTTGCATGTCATCCATTCCTAGTACTGTTACTGTTTCATGCACATCTTATTTGAGTTCTTCCACATTATACAACGTTGCCAAGTACCTTGTGTTGGTTGATGGGGAATGCCTTAATTCCCTCCTTTGAGCAGATTCCATTCCATCAACATCAAATCATCTATTCTGGAATAGGACTCTAGAGTCATTTGAGTTCCTTGATACTTACATTCATCAGTGGTAGGTTCTCTCACCATCAACAACTTTGGGAATACATCAATGTCCCATGATCGATGGATTCTTTCAAGTGTTCGACCTCAACACATCTATTCACACTTGTTAGATTGCACTCTATACCTTGATTCCAATTTCCATTATCGGTGGGTTATCTCATGTCTGTTAATGGTATACATCAATGACCAGTAACCAGACGATAGACTACTAGGTCATGTACTCATAGAAGTTTGTGTATAAGACCTTCCATCTTGGTGGCATTCCCTATATGCTACCTCCTTGATCATACCAGTATTCATAAGATTTCAGCTCTCATGATCTTCATTCCATTGTTTCCAATGTATATTAGATATCTTATTCTATTATGGAGATCTTGATCAATTGTATATTGTATGCGGTGATGACCACACATGACACTTTGTATATCATGCATATTCAAGGCCATTGTACTCTTATGTATCTAGGAATGCTATATGTATTTGTAGTTACATGCATATATTGATTATTGTATTGTACTTATGAGTGGTTGGTTCTTCCACCTAGGTCTTCATTACTCCACTTCTGGGATGGATTTTATAATGTATTTCGGTCATCATGTTACCCCTCTGACCTCACACATTAGGGGGCATCTGTTATAGCTGATTTTACCATACATGGTTGATCACACATTTATGTCCTTCCTTGTCCCTTTGCAGACTCTTTGGACCCCATGGACTTATGTTATACTTTGATGTTCCAAAACCATCCCCACAAATTTCCTATTTATACCTATACATGACTTTTAAAGCAATACTCACATGTATACGCAGCTTTTGACCTCAAACCTGTGTACATCAAGATGTGTGCAAAATGAAAAATATTTTTGGATTTTTCCTCATATGAGCCCAAATAACTTGAATCTTGGCCTTCCAAATGCCTTGAGAACACTTGGATTCGACCCTCCATTACCTCTTTGGAGTGTCGATATATAAGGAACCCCTTGGCTACATTGAAGGATGAGAAATTTAAGAGTAAGGAAACTATAGTCCATTGTTGACTCAGTTTTTCTTATACTTGAGTCTACATCCCTTTTTCCCTTGGAGAACATAGTGTTCTTCCCAAGCTTGCATTTTCTTTGTGATCTTGCTATCAAGAGATGGAGGATTGAAGTGCTGGAGTCCCAAGTGGAGGAATCGGTTTCTTTGGTTCGNTCTCTGATTTATTAATAGAAATATCTTTTCCTGTCCAATTCATGTGCATTTTGAATATGAATATTGAATCCATGGATGTATTTAATTTCTTATACATGATTTACTATATATGCTACAGTAGCTCTAACACATTTATATATATCATGATTTCTTTGTTTGTTGTTGTTGAGAGAAAATTATAATTGCAATTGAATTGAAAAATCTCAATGGGTATCTACTTCAACCGTCTAGAATAAAGTACGATTCTAGATCCCTTAGTGTTGTATTTTCTTACTGCTCTTGCATATCGGGAAAGATTTATTTCTAGTGTCATACTTTCTATTGTGGTACCCCCAAGCCATAGGAAGTTTCTCTCTGTAACAATAATAAATAAAGGGTATGCTCCACCTTATTATGGTCAACCTTATCATTCAAATGTTTGTCCACAAGTTATCTTTAATGATCATCATGTCGCTGTAATCAAGGGAATCAAGAACATCATACCCACACATCTATGATCCAAATCATCTTCAACATTCCTTCAAGGGAACCATCAAGGACCCCATATGTATGACCAAGTACCTCATCATCAACCAAATGCCAACAATATCCATTACATCATCAACACCAAGGGTGTAGCAAGTGTGATATCATGCCACCATATGTCTTAGGGTTTGTTGTATGCCATCAAGTATGTCCAAGTGTTGCAACAAGCCTCAAGGTCTTCAAAGAGGACCCCATCACCATGGCATGCATGACCAAGGACCCCACAAGCCTCAAGGTCTTCAAAGAGGACCCCATCACCATGACATGCATGACCAAGGACCCCACAAGCAACTAGATGTCCAAGGTGTCATCATAACATCAAATAAGTGGGTGCAAAGTTTTCCTTATGCCCTAGGACTATCCCCAAGGGTTCCAAGGAGTTCTTCACCATGAAAGAGGCTTCATGGGATTCTTTAACAATATTAACCATGCAAGAGGACCTCCAAGGTTCAACATCCATCAAGGCATCACCTGTGGCATTGCCGGACTTTCTCTTAGGGTACCATGACATCATCAAAGAATGAATGACCACAAAATGGGTCATTAATGATTCTCCAACCCATATAGGGATTGTCCATCATCCATAGGGGCTTTAGCACAATCTCCAAGGTCTTCAACACCATCAACAGGGTCTTCAGTATATTCAACAAGGTGGTGGCTCCAAGATCCAATTTTGTGGATACAGGGACCTTGTCAACTGGGTACATGGTGCTTCAAGGCTCAAGCCCACTTTGTAGTGGATCCAAGGCACATAAAGTGGGACTTGGTGGCATCAATGACAACATGTGGGGCCACTGCAAGTCCATGTTGGAATCAATGACAATTTCATCAACAACATCTGATTAGTATAGATTGAAACTGTTTGATATAAATAATCCATTCAAAGTTAGAACTGGCGATAACATATGTTTGAGGGAAAACAAATGCTAAAGAAATTTGAGTGGTTTAGCTCACTTCAAAAGTATTTTCAAGGTAATAACTATAATAGTGACATGGAGAAGTGAAGACTTCAAATCATGAAAATGTCCCTTCTTGTTGCTTGCCTTGGTGGGAAGCCCACAATAGTGTAAAGAACATGATTAACACATCACTACATGGGTTTCCTCAAGAGAGAAAAGTACACAAATTAAATTTTTATCCATTGCAATATCAAAAGGATTAGTACATGAAATGGTAACAATAATGTTATTGCACTAGTGAAAAATGAGAGATTAGTGACCAGGAGACCAAACAGTTTGGCCACCACAAGTTTTTTCAAGGGATAAATGACCAAAATTGATAAATTTAAGTGAGCTAACTAAAAAAGACCAAGATAAATGACCACTTTTGGTCACGAGATAAAAACCAACTATAAATGACCAAATTTGGTCATGGGATATCTAGACTAAAAATGACCACATAACAATTGGTCATTTTTAGTTGTCACTCTGGAAATGAAAAAATTTACAAATTTGACAATGAATCTGTACATTTTACTAAATTATAACACTATAGATGGATTCATAGACATAATCTATTTGTAGTGTTAGAATTTAGTAAATTCTAAAATATATATAATATATATTTACACTTCCCTATATTAACAAAATTCAATTAATGAACCCAACTATATGTTAATTTGGACATGACCTTGGCATATAAAAAACCCCACTAAACCTTTAAACCCACTAAACCTTCGCATATAATGTTAATTGTAAGGCTGATTTGTATGACCTTGGCATATAATTATCTTTCCTATATGCTAACTTGGACACGACCTTCGCACCTTGGCATATAATTATATAAGTTTTTATAAGGCTCAACAAGACCACTAGTGTAAAAAAAAAGCAATAAAACATATGGGTGATATAAAAAGTGTCGTAATTTTCAAGTTATAATATTTAACATGCGTTATGGTGATGTATTATGCATAGAATGGGAGCCATAATGTATCAACATTGTGCATTACCAGTCCATAGAGGCCAAGTCTAGTTTCAGATGTTTATCGTTTCCTGCTCTATGCATCATCGTGTTTTTTTTAATACCTTCACTTTTATCTCATCACCCTTCCCATTCCCATATCTCGTTTAACAAAAAATGTCACTCATGATTGACCTTTTCGACATTCATTGAAGTTTTGACAAGCAAGATTCTTTTACGTCTTATTAGTGAAATTCACCAATTTTCTTCGTTAATTCATCAGTTTTACCCATCTGTTATTCTTCTCATAACAACTATGTTTAGAATGCCAAAAAAATTCCCTGAGTACCTCTTTGCAGCAAAAGGTCAATGACCTTTTTTTAATGTAAAAAAGAAGAACCTTATAAGTACTCCATTACCATTTCTATAACAACAATGCACTAATAAATCTTATTTTAGATTGTGAAATCTATGTTCTCAGTCCCCATGTCTACCCTTCTCTCTTTGCATAAGAAACTGGAATGACTATGCTGCCCAGAATTTGAAGCCAGTGGTGCCTCTACCACCATGATTGTGTTGGGTTCAGTATCTATAAATCATAGTAAATATTGTTCACATTGTCCTTGTAGGTTAAAGCATTTATATGGAAGGTTTATTAAATTTCTATCCTCCTCTTATCCTCTCACCACTCATTCGCTCGTTTATCGCACTATCACCCAGTCCAGGAAATTGATTTGTAATATTATAATATATAATTAATAAATAATATACAATATGCTAATATATAGATAAAATTAAGCAACAAGATATTAATGGACACCTTGACTATTAAGTAACAAGCTACTAATGGACACCCTGACTATATACTATTGAATATTCAATATGAAGATTGACTTTCAATATTAAAAATGTGAAACAAAATATTTTCTTCACCTGTCAAAATGAGTTATCCTAGGGACCCAAAAGCGAATGGAAGGATGCCCATCAGGATTTTGAAGAACCCACATCGTCTATAGAGTATTTGATCGGGAAAAATAGTGGTTCTAAGCAGCAAGAGTGGTCTAATATTGAAGAATTTGGGTCCTGTGAGGGGGAGGAGGAGGAAGAGGACTGGCAAGATGCAAAATAATATGAAGAATACAATGATTTGAGATGCCGCAGTTTTCTCGGTTGTAGATATTCCTGGAATCTCTCGCGGTCGATCCCCAGGGGGTCTTGTTTGGAGAGTTATTGTAAAATTGGGTTTAAGGGCATGTCTTAAATTTGTTCAGGTGAATTGGGTCTGAGTTCTTCTAGAATAGGTGTTGTCATACAAAGGCTTGATGGATATAAATTGATGCAAGTGCAGAAGAAATTGGACTATCTGGCCCTCATGGATGGGTTATTGGAAGCTTTGGAGCTGAGCGTTCCTCATATTCAAGCCTTTACAGATTCAGATCTTGTGTATGATCAGGTAATGTATTGGCCCCATGTAAAATTAATGTAAAAATGCATTTGTGAAAACCCATATGTGGGACCTCTATATAAAAGATTTATATAAAGTCCAGCTTGTAGAAATTTATAGGCAAAATTTCAATTTTTAAGAAATCCCTAATCGATCAAAAGAATGTTCAAATGTGAAGTTCATTTTTCAGAATCCCATCTATAATATTTATGTCAAGGAAACCCATCTAAAAAAATCCTATGTTCTTTTCCTAATTTTTTTATGTTATTTTGTGCTGGTAAAGCTCTAGGCCAAACATTATCAGAACTCCATGCTTAGTAGGCACCCACGTTCTCACTGTAGTTAAGGAAATAACCATTGGTCACTTGTGAATTTTCAGTAATCACTGATTATCCAGTTATGATTTCACTCATACCAATAGCACTCTCCAAATCACCATGGAACCATGGCCACTTTCCAAATCACCCTCCCTCGATGATACAACAAAGTCCCTCATGAGGTAGGGAAAGGAAGGATGAGTATTGAATGATAAAATCTCATGTATCTATTTATAATACCTTGATGAGAGGGTAGGACTTATCCTTATTTCCATTGATATAGAAAACATGTGCCACAAACATCTATGAAAAAATTTGTTCAGAAAAATACTTTCTGAAAAAAGCCATCATTGGATTGTTATCCAAAAAGACTCTATAGAATGTGTTGTGATTTTCCTGTACTAAAGATCAATTTATATGTGTTTTTTCTAGAAATTGTTCCAAACTACAAGATGAACAAGCCAACACAATATACAAAGTAAAACTATATTTTTGTATTGTTTTTGGTATGAAATTTTCATAAACAAGAAGTTAACATAAAACAAGCTAAAACGGGTACTAAATCATATAAAGATCAGAGACTGAGATGAACCATATATAACAAACAAACTAGAAAGAACAAATAAAAGTGTCTAAGTTTCACCCACAACCTACAAGCATTTCATGAATAAGACATTATATAGGAAACGAAATTGCACATTGAGTGATTTAACAAATCATAAATAAAACCAGTAATGAAAGTAATATGGGCTTATCAGTGATATATATCATAATCAGTCTGGAAAATTACATGAGAGTTTGGATCTTATCTTGACATAATATATTTTGAGCCTCCCCTTTCAAAAAACTCAAACCTACCTACCATCTAATTCATTTCTTTTATCCTTATTCTATCCCAAAAACAATTGCTTAATTTCCTAACTAACTTTAGGTCAAGTATTCGAAACTATAAAAACAGTTACTTAACTACATAACTAACTTCTAGGTACAGCCCTCGAAACTACTACAAAATGATTGTTTTACATAATATACTATTAATATTTTACAAAACTTGACTATATGACACCTGTCAAATATGATATTTTAAATATTTTTGGCTGTTTCAGCCAGAAGTGCTATTCCTTCCAGAGCTTGTGATATTCTTCTGGTTCTTTGCTACTCAGCTTCCGAGTCTTCAACCCTCTTTGACAGTTCTTTATTCTGCTGAGTTAAATCTTGAATTTTCTAATTTAACTCTTCAAATTTGCTTTGTGTCTGCCTCTTCCTTTTTAACGCTTCCTTTGAAACCACAATCAACTCCTGATAATGGGTGTTAATATCTTCAAGATATTCTCTTAACCTCCTATTTTCTATGACCAAACCTTCATTTGTTTCTTTCATAAAATCAATTTAATACTTGTACTATTTAACTGTCTTCTGAATATTTTCATTCTCCGAGTCTATGAAATTTCCTTCTTGGAATGAAGAAGCTTCCTCAGATAACCAAGGGATATTTAATTTCCTGAAAATTTCCTCATCATCCTCTTCATGCTGCTCTGTTTCTGCTACAGGAACCTTTTGAGATTTATCTCCCTTAAAACTGAAATCTTTGGACTGTTCTTTAACTGTGTCTTTCACTAGAGAAGGATTCTCAATCACTGAATCTTCTCTCTTATTATCTACATTCTAAGACAGGTCTTCATCTTCTTTTAAATTTTCTTGAGATGAGGAATCTTCTGAATCTATCACGCTAATCTTCTCCTTATCCAACTTTGGATTCAAAATATTTTTCATATTCAGTCTTAACTTATTCTTTGGTCTTGTTTTAGGTCTCCAATTTGACTCACCTATCATGGAATAAGACTTTCCACGAAACTTTAGACTAGAAATTAGTACACCTTCAATTTTTAATTCAACCATGGACTTTCCGTTAGTTCTTTTACTGGGATTCTGTATGTTCTCCACTTCAATCTTGGCTGGAATAGAAACATCTACCATGTTTTCTTGGATATAATTGACATCTTGATCAAGGTCAACTTATTTGTTTTCTTCTTTCTGTTCTAAAACTGTTGCCTGGACTTCTTCCACATTTTTAGAAATTTCTACCTAGTTAACTTGATCAATCTATCTCTGTTCTCCACCTACAGGTTCTCCAAGCTTCTGAGCTAAATATTCCACTTGATCATTCTCTTTTGGTGACTCACCAATTTCTTCCTTCTTCAATATTTTAACTAGGCTGTGAAGCTTATTCATCTGTCTCTTTTTTTACTGGTCTTCTTTTTCACTCTGAAACCCTAACCAAAACAAGAAGTAAACCCAAGTTTTTCCTTTTTTTGAACCACATTACAAATGATTAGTTTTATCAGTCCATGATGGAAAATTGATTTCTTAGTATGATCTTGATGTACCTTCACCCTAATTGACATTTTCTGCAGACTCTTTAGGAATGAGAAAGGGAGATTCATCTTTGATTCTCAGTTTAGGTGCTGTAAAAACCTGATATGACACTTAAAGATAGAAGCAAATCTACCTTCATAAGTTATATAACTCTGTAAACTACTAATAGGCTCCCTCCACTCAGGTTTAAAATTCTGTACATGCACACCCTTTCCCCAGTCTGCTACAACTTCAGGTAGCAGGAAATCCTATGAATTGAAGGTAAATGGTACTTTTTAAAACCAAACTTCACCCTCATCAACAATATCTGTAGCTTCTGCTATCAGCTCTCTAGTTAACTCAATTTTTAGGGTATTGAACAGGACTGTATCTTTCTCTAACCCTTGATTGAACCCATATGATACTTCAAAATGATAACCATCAATTTTTTCAAAATACTTAAACCAGCCTACTTTCTGAAACAATTTTGCACATTCAAGAAAACTTTTAGCCCAACCCATGTCAGAAGGCTCAGCCCTGTTGGTTTTTCCACTCCTCTTCATTTCTCTGCAGTAAACCCTAACTGTATCTTTCTTTCACAGAATAGTTAAAACTATCTCAAAAATATCTCACTACAGAAACAGATTAGAAGCTGAGAAACATCAAGACCATAACTTGTAATTTCTCACTTTCCCTTATCAAATTTATCCCTCTGTCAATGCAAATCATGATTCAGTTAACATTTTCTATGTTTTGTTGCATACCTATCACTATGATGATTTGTAATGCTGAAAATACACTCTCTTGTCCTCATTCACATCCTTAGTTCCATCTTCGATAGCCACTATTACACCCAGGTCATTTAAGAATTTGCCATGATCTTCTTAGTTTCTCATATGCCCGTCAAATTCACCACTAGCTTTGAATGAACTATGTGGATGTGCTATCATTAATGTTTAAAAAATTTCCAATATTCGAAACTCAGGATAGCTGCGACTTACCTGCATAGTCCTTACCTGCTATGTACATTTGTCATAATGATTGCAAGGTCTATACACGTATCATATCATCTTTACAGATGTAAAAACTCCATCATTTGCCATTTTGAACAATCCACGAGTTAATATTACAATTTTTTGAGTGCCTCAATTTTCTTGCAGTGCTTTAGTTCATGGTCCCTCCCTTTTGCGCTACAGGAATTTTCCTGACCAATATTTTTGACACATGACTCCAAAACCAAGGGTTAAGTAATATGATTCAACTTAGATCAAACCTTATGATAGATCTTTTCGACTTCTTAGAAAAATATACACCTAATAAGCCCATTAAAACTATAAAACTAACAAAATAAAACAAATTCAAAAAGAAATGACATGAAATCAAATAAAAAATAAGCTCATGATTCTAATACCCCAAAACCAAACTCAAAATTAAAAGAAATATGAAAAACAATGCTTTGGAAATAACTTGTAATCTAGAAACAAAACCTAGCTATAACAATATGTAAGTTGTTTTTGAATGTTTTAGTTGATTCACGTAGAATAGAGTATAGACGCTGGTACATTTTTCTGAAAGTTTCAGTTCATCTGTTCATGACCTACTTGCGCCGAATAAAAGAAAAGTAGATTGTGACTGGGAAAATATTTAGGTGAGCTTGCAATGAAATCTATGGTTGATTAAAACTCTCATGGTTAGATTTCAAAAGCTGCAGGTGATATCATTGTCATTGTTCTCGATGAGAAAATAGCTCGTAGATAGAGCATCCTCTTTTTTTTGGAAGTGCTTCAAGAAACACACCCGATGGGTTGCACCCCGCATAATAGACTTCCTTTGGCTTAGGTACTAGTTGAGTAGNGATCTCAAGGTATATGGAAGGCCAAGAGTCATATGAGTCGGATCCAAGTCAAGGAACGCTCCAAAAGGATTTGGATTATGCACACATCCCGATGTACGCGATTATAGGGGTCAAACCCGCGTATGTACGCGGTTATCGGGGAAAAAGCCGCGTATATCATTGTTTATATAGTTTTGGGGATGATCAATGATACATCAAAGGATAAAATGTGGTCCATTGGGTCTAAAGAGTCTGCAGCGGGACAGGGGAAGGCCATACAAAGTGTGATTCACCTAGTGGGTTGAAAATCTCTATAACAAGGTACTAGTTGAGTATTCATTCTATCAAAATCTCTAGGGACTTCTCATCCATTTGAGAACTATGCCATTAGGGTGAGAGCTGAGACAGATTATCATGAAAATGAAAACCTGGTGGATGGCTTAATACTATGTTGACCTCATAAGTGAATTNATCCATTTGAGAACTATGCCATTAGGGTGAGAGCTGAGACAGATTATCATGAAAATGAAAACCTGGTGGATGGCTTAATACTATGTTGACCTCATAAGTGAACTAATCTTGTTGGAAAGATTACCCGTTTTTAGATATTTTCTTTGGATTTACCATGATCGGTATTGACTAGTGGAAAATCCACATTTCAGTGTCTACTAAGATGTTAAACTGAGTTATGAAGGTCCGTGTTGACTAGTCGAAGTCCATAATAGAGTCATAGACTGATTAGCAAGATCTTAAATTGGATTTTTCATTATTGGCATCGACTAATAGAATTCCATAATTGTCTCTGTGTTGAGTTTGTAGGATCAATTTGTCATGGTTTGGATCAAATAACAAGTAAACAACAAGTTATAGCACGTCCTCAACAACAAGTAAACAATACAAGCATACTATATTTCATGGTGTTAGATCTATTCTAGCATATATAATCAATAATGTAAAAGCATTTGACATATTCCAATGGAAACAATATTCATTCAAATACACATTACTGGACAGGAAAAGATATTTCTATTAATAAGAATCAGAGATTACAAGTGACAACCTCTGACGGCACGTCTGCGAACCGGAGAAACTGAATCCCCCACTTGGGCCTCCACCACCTCAATCCTCCATCACTTCGATAGCAAGCTTACTGACAATGGGCAAGCTTGGGAAGAACACAACAGTGCTCCAAGGGACAAAGGGATGCAGACTCAAGCATAAAGTTCTGGCAACAATGGACTATAGTTTCGATGCTCTCAACTTTCTCTTCTATCTTCCCCCCCCCCCTTTAATGTACCAAGGGGTTCCTTATATAGCTTCACAAGGGATAATGAAGGGTCGAATCCGAGCGATCTCAAGGTATATGGAAGGCCAAGAGTCATATGAGTCAGATCCAAGTCAAGGAACGCTCCAAAAGGATTTGGATTATGCACACATCCCGATGTACGCGATTATAGGGGTCAAACCCGCATATGTACGCGGTTATCGGGGAAAAAGCCGCGTATATCATTGTTTATATAGTTTTGGGGATGATCAATGATACATCAAAGGATAAAATGTGGTCCATTGGGTCTAAAGAGTCTGTAGCGGGACAGGGTAAGGCCATACAAAGTGTGATTCACCTAGTGGGGTGAAAATCTCTATAACAGATGCCCCCTAATGTATGAGATCAGAGGGGATATACGATGGCCGAAATACATTATAAGTCCATCCCAGGAAGGAAGTGATGAAGGTACCCAAATGAAAGACCAGCCACCCAATCAGCATAATACCATAATACAACTCTGCATATAATCTGCAAATACATCTAGCAGTCCCGGATACATAAGAGTACAATGGCCATGAATAGGCATGAAACACGATAGAACATATGTGGTCATCGCCACGTACAATATACATAGATCATAATCTCCATGATGAAGATATACAAAGGACCATGATATCCACAAGGCTGAAGATATACAATAGATCAAGATCTCCATAGTGGCTGGAAATGTCTGACATATACTGGAACAAGTCACGAGAGCTGAAATCTCATGAACACTGGCACGATCAAGGAGGTAGCATATAAGAGATGCCACCCATCTGGAAGGTCTTCTACACAAACCGCTACGAGTACATGTCCTACTATGCGAATAGAGGTGTCGAGGTCGAACATAGTAGTCCATCGTCTGATTACCGGTCATTGATGTATACCGTTAAAAGACGCGAGATCACCCACCGATAATGAAAATGGGAATCAAGGTACTAGAGTGCAAACTAACAAGTGTGAATAAATGTGTTGAGGTCGAACACTTGAGAGGATCCATTGATCAGGGGACATTGATGTATTCCCAAAACTGTCGATGGCGAGAGAACCTTCCACTGACGNTCTTAAATTGGATTTTTCATTATTGGCATCGACTAATAGAATTCCATAATTGTCTCTGTGTTGAGTTTGTAGGATCAATTTGTCATGGTTTGGATCAAATAAATAAAATCTATAATAGGTTGTTTGTGCAATTCATAAGTTGAATTTCTCATAGTTAGATTGTCTAGTCAAAATTCATGATAGCTCTATTGAGAGCAAAATTTGAAGTTATGCCATTGTTGGAATTGGCTAGTTGAAATCCATAATATCTAATTCCTGAGGTCTTAAGTTCAACATATCATGGTCACTGGTGAACCGTGTTTGATTTCTCTAAAGACTATTTGGTTAGTGGAATAGATAAATTTAATCTGATGAGCATGCACTAAATTAAATATGCATTTTTAGATTTCTTTTAAAATACATAACTGAATGCATCTTGTTGGTCTGATTATATTGATCAGATAGCCCAAGGCTAGAATCTTGAGAATCAACTATTGATAGCTATGAGGCAACGGATTCTGGAACATGTTCAGAAATTAGACAATTTTGTCTTGACACTTATTCCTAAGTATGACATTAGAAAAGATCAGTTTTTGGCAAAAGAAGCAATTGACATGCAGAGAGCTTCATCAAAGAGAGTTGATCTTAGAGATGCATCTATAACAGAAAATTGCTTGATTTGTTGTGAAGATAAGGAACCATGAGAAATGGTTACAGTGAAATGTTCTCACAAAAAAATTTCTCACAGCATGTTAAGATATGTAGATAGAAATTTGCAAACTTCCCAAGTTCCAATACGGTGTCCTCGAATTGGTTGTGAACATTACATGTCTGTTGAGGAGTGCAAATCCTTTCTTCTAGATAATTGCTTCGAAGCTTTGTTAAAAGCTCCTGCAAAGGAAAACATCCCTAATTCAAAAAGGGTGTATTGTCCTTTCCCAAATTTTTCTGCAATGTTTTACAAGGGACAAGATACATCAGCAAGAGCAAGCTCATCCAACCATCCTAAGGATACCATAATCAGACGTGTTAAATGCCCAAAATGTCACAGACTCTTTTGTGCATACTGTTGTGTGCCATGGCATTCATCAATGAGTTGTGAAGAATACCAGAGTCTACCATGTGATGAGAGAAACTCCTATGATGTCACATTTCATCGTCTTGCACAAAATAGACAATGGATACGTTGTCAGGAATGCAGGAAAATTATTGAGCTCACACATGGTTGCTTCCATATGACATGTTGGTATGAATTTGTACCCGTATTATAGGGCTTTCAAGTTTTAATATATGTTTAGTAAATTTTAGGGATTAATAATGCATAGGATATTGGATGCATAATTCAGCTCAGCAATCAGTTTAGGATTTCTGCATAAGTTGGTTATAATTATGGACTATATATACATTGTCCTGAGAAAACACAAACTTGCAGAGATCTTTGGAAGTCTAAACCATGTCTCTGTCAGACAGTTGTTTTGAATGATTTACAGCTTCTCGAGTTTTGTTTTCTTGGTTTTCTTGTTTATCTTTCTTGCCTATAGATAAAGACAGGTGGTGTTTTTCAAGATTTACTCTATTTCCTAGGTTGATATTCATGGAAATGGACTAGAAACATCGGGAAATGTATCAACGGTCTTAGCCAGGTAATCCCAAGTTGTTTTTACTTTTCCATTTTCCAAAAAAATCCCATGTCAATTCCTTTAGTGGAATTATTGAGTCTGTTCCCAAGTTTTGCATCATTATGTGTCAAGTGTTTGGCCTTCTCATACAAAGTTCCAGTGGCACTGTTGGAAGAAGTGTTAGCCCATGACGACTCATCTGAGAGCTATTATATTTCTTGCTTATACTATTGTTTCATGCACATTCATATAAGTTTAAAGGGCTTATCAAATGCATTGCTTTATCCTAATTGGCAGCGGTAAGAATTGCTTGAACAGCCACACAAGTGACTTTTCACAACTTATTAATAGCTTTGAAGTCTAATTGCATTTCCCCATTAAGTGATTATCTCGATTCCAATGTGGATATAGTTTTCAAGGATTTTCTACAATGGTTAGACCTGTCTGTCGTGTGGATTCCATTTTAAGGATACATGTTGGTGCTTAGTTGTTTCCATTCTACTGAGTTTTAACACTCAGAATAAGAGGATTGTAGTCATTTGCATATTGAAATAAGCAGTTTTTTTGACACATGACTATTTTCTAAATAGAACCTTCTCTCTCTCTCTCGGTGATTACAAACCCATGAATGAATTCAATACTAATTCCCACTCAAATTAACAAGTTGAGAGGACCTAAATGCATATAATGCATATATATCAAATGGCATTTATGTTTCGGAACATTCCTCAAGTCTCTATGAAAAATTGTTTTCCCAAATGGAATTTGATAAATCTCCTTTGTCTTGAAAAGCTTTTGTTTGCTGGGCATTTCAGATGACTGAGATTTGTAGTAAATGTTATTCAAGTTGCATGGTTAATATATTACATCAAATTATTGGATTTCCATTTATTTACAATAGTTGTTGCCAACTTTAATTCTGTCAAATGTAGCCAATAACCTACGACTATTTCCACACTACAGGTGTGGGCATGAATTCTGCTATGCATGTGGAGCTGAGTATAGGAATAAGAAAAAAACATACCACTGTTTGTATTGGGATGAGCACAACATAATTAATCATTCAACACCAAATGAAGATCTGGTGGAGGATTTTGAAAAAAAAAAATTCTTTCAGATTCTTAAAACCATATCTCATCTACTAATGCAAAAAAGCCTATATTGGGGGTGGGCTTAGGTGAAGGAATTATGAGTATAGATTGGGGGAGGGGGCTTGTTCCCCCAACCATTATATAATATTTAATTTGAATCCATCAATGAATTTTTGTAATCACACTAACTGTCAATTCAAGCATATAGCTGTGAAATGGGAGTTAACACCCTGACAGGCTCTTGTACCTCCTCATTCATTCTTGCCACCAAACAGATTTATTATATATTGAAAGATGAGATGGGTGGTCCCTTGTGATTTAAGGGAGATTTTATAAGAGGTTGGGCTATCTTTTCTAGCTACCTCTTTGACATTAGAATTCATTACCCGTGTTGGTACTAGTATCTCTATCAGGGCTTTCCTGGTCAAATTGTTTGCATAAAGCATTTGGAGATTTTGTGTCATGTAAAGTGAAGCCTGCGGAGGAACTCATTTGGGTTGGAGGTGAATCTGAAGCACACATGTCTAGCTATCACTTCCACTCTGAGAATTATGTCTTGTGTGAATTAACAGAGGTTCAAAGATGAATTCTAAGGTGTGAACGCCAAATAACAAAGGCTCCAAGTGAAATGCGAAAGTTGACAAGAAGAAGAGAATATAAGGAAACAGTGGAAGTCGTAGTTCAGGATCTAGCCATTTGAATGTCTGCATTCAGAGAAAGGGAGAAGGATTTTATAGTTTTCATGGAAAATCCCAAGAAATGTTTTTAGGAACTAGAAGCTACAATGGGTTCTTTGCACCCATTGGTTTCTAGAATTGCAGAGTATCTTCAAATTCCCCAAGGCGAAAGAGGAAGCCACAGTATTGTAATGTCCATGAAATCTAGTTAAGAAATTTGAAGTGGGAGAAGCTAGCACAGCGGATTTAGATGATTTGGTTATAAGACCAGCTAAGCAGGTGTTGAATTTCTAGGATAGTCCCAAAGAAGAAGCCCCTGGTGACCCAAATTTTATGTAAATTCTAATTTTAAATTTTAATCATGTTTCATAGAGTAGTCCTTTTGTTAAACTAGTATATCAAGCAATATACATATTGAGTTTATAGGCATAAGACAAGGAAAGACTAGCTAGAACAGTTTTTAGGTTACAATTTTGGCTTTTGTGGACATTTTGAACTACATGCTTTGGCCTTCATTTCCTTATTGCGTATCATTTTGTTGTCTTGTTCAAGAGCAGGTCCCTTTTAATACAAAGATTATCCATTTCTATTAAAAGAATAAATTTATCATCCATGAAACAAATATGAATCATGTGGCTTTGGCTCAAAATGGGTGTTTTACTCATGTTCTTTTTATCATACCTAATCATTTTCAATTTTTTTACTCAAATGTGCTCATGGGAGAGGTTTTGTTGTATTGTAATGTATCAAATGTTAACTTCTACAACAGAACGATTTTCAAGCAATTCAGAAGGAGGCTCTAGTCAAATGTCAAAAGTTCCTTGTTCAGGTTACTAAGTATCAAGTAGGTCAAAACTACAAGGTATAAATGAGTCTCCTTCGCCTCTTCTTGGTACTTTGGAATATATGTGGAAAATGTTATTCCTGGGCTTAAAATTTGAATTCTAATGGAAAAATGCATACAACGTGTGATAAATGTATAATTGAATTCATTTTACATTCTATAACTGATAATATAATTTAAATCCTATAGATACGCGGAATTAGTTTAGATGTACAGTATTTGGCTGTCGATTTTTAATGCCTTTTCCTGATGACCTAAGCTCATCTTCCCTGGTGAATAAAAACACAGTAGTTTTTTACATACTCCGATTTACATAGTATAAAAGAGTTCTTGCTTTCAACTGTCATACTTTGCATGTAGGCCTCACCTAATCTCAAAAGAAAACCTCATCTTCCAAGACAGGGGATTCATTAGGAGGAAGGTGATCCCCTTTTCAAGTAGGTTGAACCACTTTTTCCTTTCTCAAAGTGGAATAGCTTCTCTTTATATGTTAGTTGGGATTCTACGTGATTGATACCAATATCTTTTCAGTGGATGATTGTTAAAAACAAGGTTGCATATTAGGAAAAAAAGAAAAGCAATAGTGGAAAAAGCTATGATTTAGGAGTCTAATGGTCATTAATCTATCAAATATAATTTTCAAAATACTAGGGAGAAACAATCTCTTCAATGATTTTACTTCAACATAATTTGCAATCATTCAGATACAGGGTAAAGCATTGACTACAGCCCAAATAAAGGTAAACAGACAGATGAACAGAGGAAAAAGAATAGACTTTGCATTTTAATTATTTTTCTACTTTGTTTGCTACATGTTTTCAAGCTATTAAGTTAATACAACAATGAACAGGGTGTGAAAGTATTACTAGTTTATAGAATGGGGTATTCCCAATTGTTGGTTGTACCTGGAAAATGGTTGTCTATTTATGCCAATCCACATGAAAATTGCTTCCCATCAGAATCTCTTCCTTAGCACTAGGCCATTTCCTAAATATTTGTGGGTGGGATTTGCTAATGGATGGTCACGAAGTCAATCTTCATACATTTTAGGTAACCCATAGTACAGAGTCCAAAATTGTTTGTTGGGCATTATGTTCCTATGATTTTTTGCTGAAATGATTTTATGGTATGAACTAATTAGATGAAATGATTTTATGGTATGATCTATGCATTAGATGTCTATATAGAGACACAAGTTTATTTTTTTATTACAGGAATTTTTTTTTTAGAATTACTGGATTAAGCATTGATATTTATTTCCAAAGTGACAAATCAAAATAGTGGAGAAATAACCACAATACTGGAGGATGGGAAAATCTATTTTCCTTGCTTTAAGTACCACCTTTGTCCCCTACCAACATAGCCCTTTCTGAAAGACAGGGCTTGATTAGGTCATCCAATTACAGAACGATTTACAAAATTATTACGAAATGGACATTTATCATGGTAGTCAACATATCTACAAAATGTTCACTATTGAATAAAAGGGGCTCAAAGTGCATATACACTTTGGCAAGAATTTGTGGGGTCCTAGTCCTTTATATCTATTCAGTCTTTTCCTGCTGATTGTTTCTTCACATAGTGAAAGAATTAATTCTTCTCAGTGTCTCTCTGCATTTTGAAATCTAGTCTTTTATTAATTCCATTTAAATTTTATATCTCCCATTCCTTACAATCTTGCCATGAAAAGCAGAGAGAAAGAGAGTTGTTTCTGCAGTAAAATATTACATACCATTAACCATGGATCAAGGGTTATCTATCTCTTGGGGCATGAAATGAATTCCACCATGGAATTGAATTTTGTAGTTATACGAGATTCAATCTTCATAGGTTACAGGTGGGATATGTCTTCAGAGATTGGTTAGGTTCTGCTTATCCTATAGAATCTGAATTTACATTTCCATTATTTTCTATATGCTTTATGTTTGCTGGTCTTTGCAATAACCCTTAGAATTTGTATTTGTCAGCTTGATAGTTTCCTGTTATAATATTCATTGTAGCTTATATGAGATTCTTTGAACTCATAGAGGCAGACCATGCTTTTGCTTACATGATAAAATATTTTACGAGTTATGCTCTATTATGGTAAACATTTAAGACCAATGGTTTTGTTTATGTTAAGTTCAAGAACATGTTCCAGGGAAGTCACCTGTATTTAGAAAGTGTTTAACCTTTCATTGCTAAATAGATCCTAAGTGCTTACTAAAGCTATAAAACATCAACTATTTTCATAGCAATCATTGTTTGGTTAAGTATTCACTTTTATTGTGTCTCTTGAAGAATTGTATTTCATTTTAATATTTATACTTTGTATAATATGGCGTAAACAAATGTGACCTCAACTGTGGCGTATTAGTCATAGACTCATAGATGTTAATAAATAGTATCTATTCATTTTAACATTGTATGTTCAGTTGAAAAATTAATTTATTGAAAACGTTGTGTGCATTGTTTCGTTGTTTATAATATGTTGCTTAATACTGACAATAATACCCCTCGTATTGCTTTGGAGCTTAATTCTTTCAACCCAAGGCATTACTTGTAATGTTCAAAACAATGTTTCTGAAGCTCTATATGGTTTAGGATGTTTGGCCATGCATGAAAACCCCAACATGTTTTCTCTTTTGCAGCCAATGCTAGATGTACCAATCTATGGGCTAATTGCAACACTTGAGATTTTTCGACCTCATGTAAGTGAATCTCTCCTATTAGTTATCATTTCAGTGTCATCTAGGTGGGTTTTTTGAGCAACAACTTAAAGAGAAATTGACACTCAAGTAATACATGAGAAAGGGGAGACACGCGATTATCTTTTTATTTCCACAGAGAGATATACGTTTTGTGTCCTTCAGTGGGACACAGAGTTGGGTGAGATTATTACAATGTAACTTTGGTATATCCATGTAATCATTAATGCATTGCACTGACCTAGATAGTACGTTTCACTCTGCATGTCCATGATTTTTTTCCATATTAATATATTCTTTAGGATATTTCAATTTGTACTTTAATATCCAAGAGCAGAATTTTAATTCTTAAATCATGTGAATGTGTCCATATTCCCATTCAATGTAGCTTTTGATTAAATTGTAATTTGATTGATATTGCATTCTGTTGTGTATGAGATGTTTATAGAATTAAATAATGAATATGAAAAGAAGACAGTGAAATCTGGCAATCCAGATAATGTTTTCTTAAAACATACAGTTCAATGTTTACAGGGCCATAAATTCAAATGCTTGCATGCCCTTATTTTCTCCATTTTCTAATGATTGACATTTGATAAAAGTTTGCACTGGATGCCCCCCTTGGTATAATAAGTAGATCGTTCTAAGTCAAATCAATATCCCAAGCTATATTTCTTCTAATTTGTAATTTTCATGTTTGCATGATGACAAGCACATTGTTGCCGATTTTGAAAAATATAAATTTGTTGAAAAGTTGCCTAGACATGAATTTTAATATAAAATCAATTTAAAAATTAAAATATGTTCCAAACTTTAAAGTATCCTAAATGAACTTAAATGAGTGTCACATAGACCGATCAGGATAAATTTTGGAAGTTGTTCATTCTTCATTCCTATTGAACTGAATTTTTGTTATAGGCTGTATGTATGAGAATCTTAGAAGGCTTGTCTAGATAAGGCTTTGAAGATGCTTATCTTCAGTTTAACAGATTTGGGTACTTACACTGTGAAATATGATTTATAAATGGTATCTCTTTGTATTATTATACCTCAAAGTATCCAAAATGAATTTAAACAGATGTCACATACACCGATCAGGATAAATTATTAAACTTTGAAAGTTTTCATTCATTCCCGATGAACTGAATCTTTTTCATAGGTTGTACATCTGAGAAGCTTAGAAGTACATGTCTAGATAATACTCTGAATATGCTTATCAACATATCAATGCATTTAGGCACATACACTGCATAATTCAAATGCTAACATGCACTTATTTTCCCCATTTTCTCATGACTGGCATTTGATAAAAGTCTACACTAGTCATGATTTTCATTTGATAAAATTCTACACTGGACAATATCCTTGGTATAATAAGTTTATTGTTCCAAGTCAAAATCAATATCCCAAGCTACATTTCTTCTAATTTCTAAATTTCATGTTTGCATCATGAGAAGCGCCTTATTGCAAATTTTGAAAAATATAAATTTGTAGAAAAGTGGCCTAGTCATGAATTTTAATATAAAATCAATTAAAAATATATTCCAAACTTTAAACTATCCTAAATGAACTTAAACAAGTGTCACATAGACCAATCAAGATAAATTTTGGAAGTCATTCATTCTTCATTCCTGATGAACTAAATCTTTTTCAAAGCCTGTATGTCTGAGAAGCTTAGAAGGCTTGTCAAGATAAGGCTTTGAATATCCTTATCTCCAATTTAATGGGTTTGGGTTCTTACACTATACAATATGATTTATAGATGGTATTTCTTTGTATTAGTATACTTCAAAGTATCCCAAATGAAGTTAAATCAATGTCACATATACCAATCAGGATAAAAATTTTAAGTTTTCATTCATTCCTGATGAGCTAAGTCTTAAATTTGATCTATAGATGGTAGCTACTCTTATTAGTACACTTCAAAGTATCCCTGCCAATTGAAGTTAAACCAATGTCACATAGACCAATCAAGATCAATTTTGAAATTTGTTCATTTTTCATCCATGATGAACCGAGTCCTTTTCATAAGTTGTATATAGGAGAAGCTTAGAAGGTCATGTTGAGATGTTTATCTCAGATTAATGGATTTATGTTCACAATACGATCGATAGATAGTATCTATGATTACTATACTCAGGAGATGATAACAATTTCTTGGTAAAATAGACACTGATTCTGTGGAGATGATAGTCGTTCTTCTCAACTTGCATCCAATTTCACATTATAGCTCATCGGATTTTTATTTACCCTATTTTTTCTCGGTGAGGGAAACTAGAAGAAAATCATTCCTTGAAAAAAATGCCAACATGTATTTTCAGTATAGATTGTGATAGAATCTAACAATTTTAGTATTGGCCCGCAAAACAGAGTTTGCTACACACCCTAACTCTGATACCATGTTGGAAGTTTCAAGTCCTCTTTGTTTATTTGAATAGAAAACACACATGTCTTACTAAACACACATGAGCTATACAGACCAGGTGAGTTTTTTACATTGCCATGTATGCTGCTGACAGGGACTATAATAATTGCTATATTTTCTGAAGACCTGAAGCTATCAAGGGTTTTTGTTTCTCCTACTTTTGGAATGAAAAGATAAATCAAACCTAAAATCAAACATACTATATTTTAGTTCATCGGTGTCAAATTTTCTATATACTATTAACAACATTCATTTATTCGGTTGTTATGCTAAAACTCTAAATACTCAAACATGAAATAATGGGAAGCATATTTTCCTATTATTCAAGCACTATCAACTTGCTGAGTTTGTTCTTTTGTTTCTGTGTATTTCTCACACATTAAAAATGTTTTATTCTTTGCATTTTAATGAGATTTGAATCCTTCAAATTTTGATCTACAAATTTTCGGCATATCAAAGATGGAATAAGTGTGATATTTTGGTGTTATGGATCAAGTGAAAAGCAAGAACCTTTGCCTAGAAATGCTGGAGAAAAGACAATTGCTTGGTTGTATAAATTAAGGAATGCAAATGGTAGCTTGCCTACTTCAAATATATGTCTTAACATGCAGAGAGTGATGCAGAGCAATGCGGTTGTCTTCCGTACTCAAGAAAATTTGGAGGAAGGTAACTATTTAATTATTCTTGTCAATATGTCACTATGAATCCTCATTCTAACTTTGTAACAGACCTTGTTAATGGTCTATAAACTTGTGTTGTGGCTTCTTTCCTAATTATTTCTTCTTATATCACTCTACCTTTTTTATTCATCTGTTCATACTTACTCATTTCCATCTTTACTTGAGGAAATTCACTTTTGTTACTTATGATTCCTAAACTTCAGGAATAGTAATGAAGGAACCATTAACAAAAATACCATTGACCAATTTCCAAACAGGATATTCTAGAAACTTCAAGTTCTAAGGTTTTCTGTAGTGGCTAAGAAGCCATAAGATCTGAGGTATCTCCCAGGACTTGCACTTAACCTTGAGTGTAAAGCACCAAGGGTTTGATCACCATGATTTATGCAATACATTGTAACCTTCCATAGCTATTTAAATATTTTATTGTTTCCTTTTGTCCTTAATTGGGCAATAATGCAGGAATACACTTGAACACCTAGAAGTAGAAAGTCTTGACTCTCCACCATGCCTCATGAATGCATAGCTTGCATTGGTATTCTTGTGAGTTGTTTCGTAAACTGGTACTAACTTTATCACATGTCTAATGTGCATTGTAAAATAGATGCCCTTACACAGTGGACACCACTCACATGAGTTATTGCGCTTAGAAACAGAGGTTGTTGGGTGCCACAATCATCCTCAAATTAAAACCTAATAAATTTGCTTGTCCTCGGGTAGTCTAGACCAGGTTGTCTAGACAATGGAATGCATCATTTCATGATTAGAGGTATATTTTACTTTGACGACCCAATCTTGATTAATCTAAACTCTACATCTTGACTGTGGAAGATGTATTTTCTAAATTTTGCAGATTATGCGAGTCCTTTATTCAGAAGGGAGGCATTACACTAAAGCAAAACTTGTCCTGGCACTGCCAAGGCTTAAGAGCTAAGATGTTGTGTGTTTATTAATTTTATCCTACTAATATTTTATGGGTATAACCTTAGACTTGCTGATTTAATTTTGTTTGTGCAAAGTGGAGGCGACAATCTTCACATTNCACACACACACACACACACACACACACACACACACACACACACGCGCGCGCGCGCGCGCGCGCGCACACACACGCACACCCACATGCATATCATGCATGTAACTCTAGTAATTTCAACATGGTTTGGGCATATGTGCAATAAAAAAAAAATCTTGAATTTGGTACAAGCCAAGATAAATTGTGCAAGCCTAAATAGGTTTAAGAATATCAATTTATGGGATTTGAGAAATCTATGTATGACATTATTTATCAAGATTTTAGGGACGTGCAATCTATTTGGAGGCTATCACATGTTTGAACTTTGAACAGTTCGGTCCAAGATTCCAAATGGTATAATATTTTGTTTTATTTTAAGATAATTTATACATTTAGAGTGATTTTTTAATCCTACAAGAAGTTTAAGTTGTGTCAAACAAATGTGGGGCCCTAGCTGTTAAGAAATTTAGGCAAAGAATTTTAAAAAATTTCCATACGTTTCATTTTCTAGGAAAGAGTTGTAATATTAAAAGATTGGGTAGAAGAACCAAATACAACTAGTTTACAAAATAGGGATGGGCCTTGAATCTTGTCATACAGGGTAGTCATTTTTAAATTCTTGCTTCATGGGTGACAAAATTAAAAGCTTCGAAATAATTTCACTCTTACAATAGGAAACAACATAAAACTAGAACAACTATACCTATGTTCCAAAAACAAACACATTACAAAATATATGATCCAAACATTTAACAACCAGAAGATGATCAAATTCAACCAAATAGGAAAATTGGCTCCACCGGCTTGTTGGAGTCATGCATTCTTGCATGCTTCTCTTCCCTAGTAGTATTGATTCCATACCACATTTCCATAGTTCAAAGTTCAAACTCCAACTTCATCCTGAAACCTGGAACAATCATCATACCAAAATTTGTAACAACCAATGTTGGAATTAGGAATAGCTATGTTGTACTGGAACAATGATGTAATATCATACATAAATCCAGAACTGTCTACCATAATCGAGAGCAACCATGTCATAGTGAAATTTAGAAGAAGCATGTCATATTAGAAACTTAGCAGAAGAATTGAGACTTGAAAGTACATGACTTGGAGAATTTATTAATCAAAGTGTTTCCATTCTATAAAAGCACTATGAAATACAAACATGCTTTTGTTTGCCTTAGCAGAATTGGATGTTCGGATAGAATGCAAAATTAACTATGATGAGAAAGCAGGTAAGAAATATTTTTGAATTGTTCCTGTCATGGATCTGCACCCGTTTCTTTTTATGGCCACAAGTATGCCATTCATTTCCATTTCTTTTCACATGCTGAAATTCAAAGAGATTGCAGCCTCTCAGTAGTGTCTTATACTCTTCCTCTTTCAATTAGTTCAGTTATTTTCTTTCCATCTGTCTTGTTTTAACTTAATTATATTTATTATTAAGTTCCAAGTATCCTTAAATAAACGTGTTGATACTCGCATTGAAGACTAAGGCTCAAAGTCATTACTCGAATTTCTATCATGTCTTCCCCCCATCAACTTCCTCCCCCAACTTTTACTAGATTTCCCTTTAATATTTCATCCAAGTTCAACCCTTAGAACCATGTGGCAAAGGGGTCTAGTCTATATTTTTGGAAATTTTTTAGATCCTCCTGTTCTTTAACAGAATCCAAAACTTTTGAGTTCTCTAAATCCCAGTTTCTGAAGATGTATTTAATTTTGAACAAAATAACTATTCGATTTCCTTCTTTTTACAAGGAGGGTTTTCTCAACATCACCTTTGTTCATGTCTGAAAAACTGTCGTTTTCTCTGATAGAAGAAAGATTTGTTTCCAAATATGTCACCAATAAAATATGGCATGACCTATTTGTCTTATTTCCTTTGAACTTCGGGCTTATTACCTTCATTCATTAGACCATGGTTGTCTTTATTTTTGTTATTATCATTCACAATGAAGCATATCATTAATATTAAAAGATTATAATTAAAAATTATTGGAGAGTAGCGGTCCTTGTAGGAAGAGACCTCGCAATGCAGTGTATCTACCAAATATTTTGAGGTTTCCATATTATAAAACCAAGTGCATTTTAAGTTTATAATTATTAAATTTAAATTTTAAATTAAAGGTTATTATTTGTTTTTTGTATGCTAGGAATTCAATTTGAGGGGGATATTGTCCTAACTGAATTTCTTGGCTGAATTTCCATACAGAAGGGCCATATTCAAATGAATTTTGCTACTATGCTTCAAAGATCTAACACCACAGAAAAAATTTCAACACACAGAGGCAATGAATTGGCCTGGTCATAGAGAGCATAAACCATTATTGCACACAACAAAACCCATATTGCATCAAGCACTTTGAAAGAGTTCAACTTGTAGGCAAGCTCAATACTATAGGCAATGTCACTATAGTGTATATCAGATATGCTATTGGCACTTCCAATGAGTTCTACTTCTAAGAAAGCTCAATTTTGTATTTGGAAAGCTTGATTCTTTATATGTCTCTCCAATGCTATTAGGTGAGAACTCAAAAAACATTACAAACTAGATTGAGACAATTGCATAAACCCTATATAAAAATATAAGATTTTTTTTTTGGTTGCAAGCACGAAAGATGGAGAGTGATAGAGTTATTGAAGGTTCCAAAAATGGGGGTTATGAAGAGGGCATGAATGATGGGGAAGAGGAAGGCCATCCAAAAAATTCCTCACACAAATCAGAGGAGCCAAATCCAGGTGGTAAGAGGTACTTCTAGGTCTCAGGTTCAATGTATATCTCTCTTTCCATAGAATGGATCTTGGAATGGATGGAGTTGTCAATGGAACTTATTGGATAATTCAGTAGCCAGAAGCCATCAATATCAAATCTGGTTTCGTGGTCAGATCCTTTTGGTTAGGATTAGATATCTATAAAATCTGCATCTCTCCTTTGCATCATGGTTATTGTTCCTTCCAGTTCAATCATGCATATGACAAAGAGTTTGTCCTCAACACCTTCCCTTAGATGTATAAGGGTTCAGGGTTGGGCTAATGGACTGGACACTTTGTCTTCATCACTGCAAGGAAGGATCTACTCTATGTATGTGTGCAACTACCAAATCTTCCCTTACACTTCTAGAATGAAAAAGCACTTAAGCCTATTGGGGATTCTTTGGTTACTTTCCAATATCCTGCCCCAAAAATATTCACCGATAAGATCGAGGATATTTCTCAAATATTGGCGTTGTTGAGTACAAATGGAGGCCTTTCAAAGTCCAAACAAGATTACTCTACTGTGTGGGTCTAAGTGGGATCAAGTTCTAGACTACGAGAAGCTTCCTTCTAGATGCAAATTATGCCACAAAACTGGGCACATCCTTAAAAAACTACCCAATCAAACAATCTACATATAAGCATACAAAGAGGAACTTTGGATCTCACATGGTGTCAACTCCAAATCCAACATTTCTCCCTCATCATAGTGAATTTCCATTCAAGCTCAAAAATATGGAGGTGGCATTCATGTTATTGTCAACTCACAGCTCACAGGGATTCAATCTGGTAGTGGGGTGGTTTCTTTGGTCCATGAATTGAAGTCTTTCCTTGTCAATACAAGTATGAAGGTCAAGTATTCCACAAGCAGTGCTCCATATTTTCCATAAGGATGGTTCTTTGCCTCATGGAGAATGATTATCATTTTGGTATTTTGTTCCCATGTATTGCAATTTGATGACCCAAAGAGGAATCATTGGGGAAACTATGTGAGAGGATATCAGATATTTTCTCATTTCCTTAGCCCACAAAGGCTTGTAGTTTAAGTGATCATTTTTTTGTCAGAAGCATTGTTCATACATTCTTTGATACCTCCCTACCGAATTTCTAGGGATCCTCAATAGCTAAAAGAAGGGGCCAAAAGAAAGTAAGGATACAAAAATTGCATTGCCAATGGTTATTTATTCTTCTATGCCAGATCTTGTCTTGATTATCCCACCTCCGTAGCTCAACCATAAATCATCAAGGTAAGTCCAATTGGGGTAAATAAAGGTAAGAAAATATGTTGCATTCCTCTTGAGTAATCACCATTGACCTTGTATACAAAGAATGTGAGGTTCCATAGCCTCATGTAGTTATTCTACATGTTACCGTCAGACCTCTTAAGGATGGAGTTGATTTGAAATATTTGATGATATCAGTTTCCTACTTGTGCGGAGGTCTGGATATTCACACTTTTTTTTATTTTGCTTATGTTATTCGATCATGTACATTGTTGACCTACATGGTCAGTAAATGATTAGGAAGTGCCCCGAAATTTTGGGCTATTGTAGAGGCTAGATGCTTGAACAAATAAAGGATAAAAAAGCCAAATATGTTGTGCATTCATGTAGCTCTGGTTATTTTGGGATCAATTGTATCCATGGGCACTACATACAGCTTTATAACATGCTGTTTTTATGAAATAAAATGACATTTTTCATCAAAAAAGATATATAACATGCATGACAGAGAATAAAGAGTGAAACTTACAAGCCAAAATGGAGCTGAAACTGCAGTCTTCTTCATCACCAACGAGAGTTTTGGTATATTTCTATTAAAAAAATTGGAAGCTTTAAGATCCTTTAGTTGCATATCAGGGAATATATCACCTACCAATAATGGAAAATAAGCCATTACTCTCTTCTAGTAATAGCAAATGACACATTACTCTCCGTCCTTAATTTTTAGTAGATAAATACCTTGCTATGATTAACACAATTTTATATCTTACCAAGGGATGACAATTCTTCTTGAAAAGGTTCATAACCAAAATTACAAGATGCAATTGTGTCTTCATCATGGCCATATGCCAGGGAATCTTTAGAATCAGAGGTTGGTACATTATTTTTCAAGAATTTTAGAAAGATTGTGAAATCTCAATTTTCCATCTGTTACATGATACGTTTTTTGGTCTATCGGAGTGGAAAATCCTTTATAGCCAAGGGAATGCATTTGCTAGAGCTTGTTGGTAGAGAGACCATGGATCTAATAGCCATAAATATAGTCATTGAGATTGAGAAACATGACAGGGAGACTAAGCAAGATGGGCGTGAGGAACAGTTCTTTGAAGAAGCAACTTTTGATCAATGCTTTTGGATTTATGGAGGTCCTGAGCAACTTGAGGTAAGGTGCTTTCTTAGTGTCTTGTTATTTAATAGGCTATCGAGTTTCATCTGAAGGTCTAAATAATTTTGATATCTACAGGAGTTGGAAGATTTTCCAAATCATTATGCATTACTATGCAATAGAACAAAAGAAAAATTATTATGAGAAGAGAAGGCTCCCTTTGATGAAATGCTCAAGCAAGTCCAACAAATATTTACATTAAGTAATGAAAACAATGGAGGTAACTTGGAATTCAACAAGGGTAAGAATTTTGAGAGTGCAGAAATGGGAAATGAAAATGAACAAAAAACCCTTTGTGAATCCAGTGTCATCAAAGCAGTTCATATGGCCACAGGGTAATTACATTTAGCTATGGGCACATCAATGTCCTATGTTGTTTTTTTGTAGTATGGTCACTAATTTGAGGCCTTGAACAATTTTTATTTATTTTTATTTGCAGATTTACGACGACACTTGGTGAACTTGCGCTTGATGAGGTAGTTAAGAAAACATCTAGTCGTCTCAAGGTGATTAGAGCTGAAGCAGTGCATGTGAGATAAAATCCCTAGTAACCCAAGCTTGTCATAAATGCATTTTAAAGAAGAAATTTTATCCTTGATTTTGTTACAATTTTCATGGTATTATCTGGTATTTACATAAAAGAACCTTATACTGTTATGAATGGTTTTATGCTTTATTTCTGTAGAGGCTTTCAGAGCTATGCTATCTTGGGATATATGAGCTCCTTCTTGGAAAATATGTCCTGTCAACGAGTCCTAAGACACAAAATGACAAAGTAATGGAAGATTCTCTAAAAATTGAATGGCCAGGTGATTATATTTTGAAGGAAAAGTTTATCAGATCAAAAGCACATGCCATGACTAATGATAATGAGGTTGTTTCAAACAGTTTAACCACTTCTATGCAGATATTACATTCCTAGAAGTCTTTTACTATTAGGAAACATGACTATCCAACATGTCAAATGCATTCAAATGGAAAAAAAGTAACAAGCAGTAGTTCTTTTCAGATTCGTGATTATAATTCATAGAAGTATTTTTTTGCATATACTAGTATATATGATTTTATTCCAAAGTGGCCAGGTTGTATGGGTGTGGTTCATGTATGAATGTCGTTGTGTTGTTATGGCATCTGGGTGCAGGGGTTATGGCATGTCACTAATATATGTATGTATATATAGATAAAATTCATGAAATTTTTTGAGTATATATAGATATAGAGGGTGAAATATGATGGTTTTTGGCTTGATGCCTGAACTATGTCATGAACACTTTGAGGCTGACAAATTAAAAACAATTTTTTATAATTTTCTTTTGTTTATATATAAATATATATTTGAAACAAGGATAAGGTAGGCATGTAGGAAATCAAGAATGTTGATGCTATTTGATGGGTTTTGATTATACTGATGGTTGTGTATAACATCGCGATAGTTTGACGGGGAAAGGTGTTTTCATTGCACTAGTTGATGCTATTTGATAGATTTTGATTATATTGAAGGTTGAGTATAATATCACTGTGTTAGGAAACTATGTTCTAGTGAACTACGGACTTCTCTTTCCATAAGAGGCTTATGCACATAATAGGATTTCAAGCATTTGTAGATATTTGAATATTCAAATGTTGAAAAACACTAATATCAATGCCAATGATAATGTATGAATGTGCTAAATGATTAGGGTGTAGGAAGGCAATTTCATGGACAAAGACTGGGAAACATCTCTACTTAGATACCACCCTTTGGGAAAATCCTATATAGTATAAATACAATCATCCTCTACAGAATCAAACTGGTATTTCCTGAGAATTGTAATGTTGGTCCTCTATTGTCATTGTGTGTAGGGCCATAAAAGATGATTCTTCTTTTCATTTCACTTTCTCTTGTCCCATTATTTCAAGCGGCTTCCCCTAAGGTTTCACTTCCATCTTCTCTTTTGATTTATGTTTATTGCATATTTGGGAAAGTAGGTTTATATAGCATTTCTCACATACAAAAAGCATACATTTTACTTTTTTGTTGCACCGTCATTTCCAACCTATGTTTGAGTGCATTTGTTACACTTTTGCACCTAATCATACATACCAGAATGGTGACTCCACAGGTAAAGAAATCTATTATTTATTCTTTTCGACGTTTGATTTGAGACTTTCTTAAATCATTCATCAGTTTCCATAGTTGTCATGTCATTCACTAACCACATGACATATGGGGGTGAACTCCTTCACAAATTTCACTATGTATGCAAGTTTATACCTGTGCAGTCGAGCATAATTGTTTTGTGGATTCGTTGATTATCTTTCCTATTGAAATCCATTTCTTGGATTAGAGACAAGTTTTACTTTTCTTATGTACTAAATAGTGCAGATTTAGCCATTCAAGTTTAATTTTAACCAATTCTTAAATCGAATTTGTTAAATTAGATTTTCCTATTTTGCACATGATCTTGGTTATTGTTGTTAGCTGTTGAACAAGATAAATAATTTTCTTCATTGTTTTTCTACTTTACAGTTCATTGTTTTTCTACTTTACAAGTGATATTTTTTTATTGGATTTTGCAGGAGTGAGCTTAACTTATAAGTGGGCCATTGAGTATGAAGAGCATGCTACCGAGGATTTTCCATTCAGTATGAAGAGCCTGATGTTGAGGCTTCAAGCTGCTAAGTGTGGTTTTGAGTTGACATGGGATCTAAGTATGGTTTAGTGCTAAGGATGTTTTTGAAGTTGTTGACATGGGATATAAGTATGGTTTTTCAGCCAAGTGCAAGTAGGATGGTTTAGCCATTGTAATATTTTGAAAAGTGATTATTTTCCTATAAAGTTATATGGAAATTAATATGAGTTTTTGAGAAAACTCATATTTATTGTAATACTTTTGACATTTCATATAATACAATTTGTGGTTTAAAACTTATATATAAAATTGTACTTTATATTATGTACCAATGTTGTAATTATTAACTAATTAATGTGACATTGCATGATTTACATGTGTATTAGATATTATTTACAAGTGTTGTAATTAATTATAATGTGACATTGCATAATTCACATGTGTATTAGATGAGAATAAATGTATGATTCTTTTCTTAATTTAAACATAATATCATATTAAAAATTTATATTGATTAATAATGGGACACCATTAAAACTACTAAAATATAATGACCACACATAAAGTGACTAGAAATGACTAAATTAGTGACCAATAAATGAGATTAATGACCAAAATTCGCATATAAAATGACCAAAAATTGAGAGATACACGACCAAAAAATGAGATATAAATGACCAAAAAACAGCTTTGGTGGCTAATTTACGGTCTTTTATTTGCAACCAAATGTGGTCATATTATAGCTTTTCATGTGGTCATTAATTTGGTCATAAATGTGGTCATATATTTGGTCATTGATTCAAATATATGAACAAATTAATGACCAACCAACAAACTATAAATGACCAATTTTGGTCGCGTAATAAAAGACCGTAAATTAGCCACCAGCGATCGTCAAACCAAAAGTGGTCATTGATATGTCACTAATCTCTCATTTTTCATTAGTGATGTCTTGATTGAACCATCGTTTTTGTCATTGCAATGGGTGACACTGTTAATGTCTTTATTGAACCAAAATTTTCTAATTGCATTAGGTGACGTAACTTTAGGGGTTTCACTATGTGAACATATGACATAGCGCATATGTTCATAGGATATTAAAGAGTACTCCTAATTCCTATACATATTAAGGATTTCCTCCAAAAAAACATTTTTGTTGAAAACCCATCCCAATACACCTATACAATTTTAAAAACCCCTATTTTTATTAGATATCCTATGTAGATCCACTTTTTCCATGATATTTTTGATACCTCGTTTTATTGTTACACTCACTATGGTAACATGAAAAAACTCTTATAACCTGAAGAAACCTTGCAAGGTCAAATATTGTTAAGATTTCATATGCTTAGCTAGATATCATTATGGCTTAATCCAATTCACAATAGTAGCATATGCAGAATCATTGAAAGAAACACAATCATAAGATAGACACAGATTTATCTTGGGAAACCCTCAAGGGGAAGAAAAACCAGCAAAACTTCCTATATATAGATGTATAATATAAAACCCCAAAACATGTGATCCTCCTCCTTGCTGGTCTCTCTCTCTCTCTCTCTCTCTCTCTCTCTCTCTTATGCGCTATACACAAGTGAGTGTGTGTGTTCAAATGAGGAACACAACTCCTTTATCTATACTCTTTCTGTCAGTTGAATTTAACGACTTAACCTATGAAGTCTCAAAATAGTATTATATTATAGTCATTAGGGTACTATTTACCTGACTTACAATGGAGGTTATACCTCATGATTATATGATGACCAAATACAATAGTAACATCCCGACGGAGGAATAAGACATCTCCCTTGGGGTACATCAGTAAAATAGATTTATAATATTCTTCAAAGTTACAATATTTCAGCACTCACCCTTAACAAGAAGGGTATTCTATTGACAACAACATCATCAGCTATAGGAGTAATGAGAGAGAGAATATTCAGCAGTATCAAGGTAATACATCTATATGTCATAGGAAATTTTCAACAGTCATCAACAACTGGAGCATTTACTGGAATATCTTCAATATGTTCAGTAATGGAACATCATCTTCTACAACATCGAGTCTTCATCTTCTACATCACTCGATCACTTGATCCTTTTGCAACAACACTTCGATCTTTCGATCCCTTGTAGCATCACTTCAATCTTCTTGATCCTTTGCAGAAGCACTTTGATCTTCTCGATCCTTTGCATCAACATTTCTATCTTCTCGATCATTTGCAAAAGTACTTCGATCTTCTCGATCCTTTGCAGCAACACTTTGATCTTGTTGATCATTTGCAGTAGCATTTCGATCTTCTCAATCCTTTGTCACAACACTACTTGCAGTACACATGATATATTTGAGGGATGATCAATCCCTATCACTTTAGGGCATAGGTCCAAGGATGATGCAATCCTCATCAGCCTACTCCCCTTAATGAGGAGGGTCCATAGAATCAACCAGCTAGATTTCCCGCAAATGAATGCAAGACCACATCGTCTACAACTGAATATATATCTCATATGTAAATTAATGCAGGAGCTATCATCTGTAAGGACTCATCATAGACCATACTCAACCTGTTAGATCTAGGACCACTCCTGAGCGAGAGTTATTTTCTATGGCATCTACAAGTGAATGTAGGAACACTCTCCATGCAAGAGTATCTTGTGCAACTGGATGCCGATATCATCTGCAACTAAATGCAGGACCTATCACCCTCAACTGATTACAGGACTCATCATAGAACATCCTCAACTTGTTAATGCTAGGACCACTCCCAAGTGAGTGTTATTTTCTATAGAATCTACAAGTGAATGTAGGAACATCAACATATACAGACGAACTTGGCCTCTTTTGTACTAGCACATCACTACCATCTTATCCGCAGTGATAGTCTCATCATCACTACCCCTTTCCAGGTGGGATCCATATCATCAACCTACTCCCCCTTTCCGAGGAGGGTTCATATAATCATTGTTCCTCCTTGCGAGGAAAGTATGTAACCTCATTGTCAATGTTCCTCCCTATGAGGAAAGATCTATATCATCATCATTATTCCTCCTTGTGATGAAAGTATTCAGTATCATCATCATTGTTCCTCCTTCCGAGGAAAGTCTTTTTGAACTACACCAAGCTTGTCATGAAATTATTCAAACTTCACTCGAGATAGAGTCTTGGTCAGCGCATCAGCAACTTGCTCATTGATACTCACATACTGGATTTTTATAGCTCCCTTATGTACCATGACCCTTATGTAAAAATATCATATTTCTATGTGCTTTGATTTACAATAGAACACATGATTCTCTGTCATCTTTATACAACTCTGGTTGTCACATAGAATCCTTGTGGTATCCAAATTCATGTCAAATAGACCTGACATCAGCTTTCGAAGCCATATGGCTTCACAACTAGCGGAGCAAGCTACTATGTACTATGCTTCAACCGTGTTGAGAGCAACAATGGACTACTTCTTGCTAAACCATGAGATAATGGTGGATCCTAGACAATAACACCCACCTTAGGTGCTCTTTCTGTCTGTATCACTTCCTTCCCAATTGAAATCTGTATATCCATACAATCTGTAGTCATGCTCTCTATCATAGTATAGATCAAAGTCTATCGTACCTTTTAGGGGCCTCATCACATGCTTTGCAGCTATCAGGTGAACACGTCTATGTTTAACTGGATATTGAACTAGGGTGTTCACAGCAAAGCATATATATGGCCTAGTATTCGTCTGATACATTAACGACCCAATAATATGTCTGTACTAAGTCACATCCACTAATTCTTAATAGCTTCAGGTTGGTATCTGTGGGTGTGTCCATGGATTTACAATCCAACATATCAAATATTTTTAATATTTCTACTACATACTTTCCCTAGTTCAAAAAGATTCCTTCTCATCTCTTCCACACTTCTAGCCTAAGAAAATAGTGCATCAATCCAAGATCTTTCATCTCCAATTCTTCAGCTAGCTTCTTCTTGCTTTTTGTAATCTGTTTCTCATTTTTCATCAGAAATAGATAATCCAGATGTAGTAATAATATGACAGGTTCATCATCCATAATCTCAAGGTAAAGGTTAGGATCAGCTTTACTTTTGGTAAATCCCAAGCTTGTCAAGAAGTTATATATTCTTCCATACCAAGCTCTAGGAGCTTGCTTCAGTTTATATAGAGCCTTTTTCAACTTACATACATGAGTGACTATGTCTTCGACTTCAAATCCTTGTGGTTGTTCGATGTATACTTCTTCCTCAATCACACCATTCAGGAAAGTTATCTTTACATCCATCTGGTGTAGATTCGACTTCATCATGCAAGTGCCATGATGGTTCTCATGGAAGTGTACCTTTATACTGATGCAAATGTCTCTTCATAATCAATTCCCTCTTTCTGAGAGAATCAGGCTAGCCACAAATATTTCCTTTTATTTTTCGATACTTCCATCAGCATCATGTTTTATCTTGTAGATCCACTTGGAAGATACCACACTCTTGTTTTCTGATCTGGGTACTATATGCCAAACACCATACTTCATTATTGGCTGGTATTATGCTGTCATTGCTTCTACCCAAACACCATACTTCCTCATAATTGGTAGGTTCTTGATCTACAAGATCACACATCAAAGCTACGTAGTTGGAGACTGGATTTGATATATTGCTTATTATCGTGGATCCTTTTGGAGATCCATACTTCTCTACTTCTCGTATGATTTCTCTTACCCAAGAAGGTTTTCTCTTTCGAGATATATCCATAGTAGGGGGTTCCTGAGGTTCTAGCATATCATGATATTCTGATTCTACTATTTCAGGTGAGGGTTCAGCTTCTACCTTTCTGGGAGGTACATCCTCTTCATGTACTTCTTCAATATGACACCTTCTCGATTTATTAAGAGTTATTTCTTCGTCACATGTTACATCCCTACTAATCTATAGATGATGGAATCCTGAAATGTATATCTTGAAGTCTTTGGAGGCTTCACAGTATCCAACAAATATTCCCTTCTTTCCGGAAGGATCCAACTTGGTTCTCTTTTCTTTTGGAATGTGAACATATACTAGACAACCAAATATAATGAGATGGTTCTCTTCAGGCTTCTTTCCTGTATACATTTATTCAGGAGTCTTGAATCCAAGGGTACTATGAGATAATCTATTATGTACATACACAGTTGTTTTTGCTGCTTCATCCCATAGATGGATGGGAAGGTCTTGATCATGAATCATTGTCTTCACTACTTCCATAATGGTTCTATTCTTTCTTTCCGCAACACCATTCTGTTGGGGATTGTATGGATTGGTTAGCTCCCTCTTGATTCCATCTTCTTCGTAGAAGGATTCAAATTCTTTTGAAGTATATTCTCCACCATTATATGTTATGAGTTTCATGATTCAATCTTTATGAATGGTTCTCTATCAAGGCTTTGAATTCCTTAAATTTACCAAACACTTCACTCTTTGTCTTCAAGAAGTATATCCATGTCTTTCTTGAATAGTCATCAATAAATGTAACATAATATTCATATCAACTTAAAGATGTGGAGGGAACAGGACCACATACATCTGAATGAATTAATTCCAACGTACCTTTAGTCTCTATTTCACTCTTCGTAAATAGATTCTTTATGTTCTTTCCTCTTGCATGTCCTTTGCAAGTGCCTTCATGATCAATCCTCAAATGTGGTAAACATGTTACCACTTTGCTCACATAGGGTAATGCTTTGTAGTTGATGTGAGAAATCCTTCTATGCCATAGTTCACTTGAGCTAGTGATCTCATGGACAAGGGTTGTTTCTAGATGTCCCTTGAGTTTGTACAATCCTCCTTCTTCACCAATGACCACATCATCTTCAATTGTCTTTCCTTTGGTCCACATGAGTACTTTTCCATCTATAAAAGAAATTGTATATCCTTTCTTATCTAATGTTGAGATGGAAAGTAAGTTCTTTTTCAAACCTAGTACATATAGTACTTCCTTCATCTTCATGGAGGTTCCAGAGTTAATCTTGTAGCTTGATTCACCTATGCCTTTGATGGGATATTGATAGTCATCTCCTAATGCTACTTTCTGAGGAGATTTATTCTCTTCAATTCTTGACAAAGTTTACTTCTTTCATGTCATGTTCTTTGAAGCACAACTATCAATAAATCATGTATCTTCCATCTTCATATATATGAGCATGGTGTCTTTTCTTCTTCTTCTTCTTCAATGGACACTCTCTGGCAAGGTGTCCTATCTTATGACAGTTATAACATTGATATTTGGAGTAGTCTTTCTTCTGGTTGTTTTCTCTTTTCCTTTGAAACTTATTTGGAGGTTTATACTCCTTGTGACTATCCTTCTTGAAGTTTGATTGTCTTCTTCTTCTTGTATGGGTGGCTAGAGCTTGATCATCTTCATTAAGTAGAACTTCTATGTTAGCTACTCTAGCTTCCTCTTGGATGCAATATTCCCATACAATGTCAAACTTCATAATTTCTTTTCTGGCGCACATGGTCTGTATGAATGATTACCAAGGTCTAGTGAGACTATTGAGATCAGTCATAACAAGTTCATCTTCATAAAGGGGGTCTCCAATGGAATCTAGTTGTTCCTTGAATTGGGAGACCCTTGTGAAGTAATCTTGAATGGATTCTCCTTTACTCATCTTGGTACCCTTCATTTGAGCTCTCAAATTCATCTTTTTGTTGATGTTCTTTCCCTCTTACAATCTAGAAAAGGCATCATACATTTGCTTTGGTGTCTCTTTAGATGAAACTTGAGGGATCAAGTGATCTTTGATAGAATCAACAATGATCCTCATTGTCTTGATTAGGCCCTTCAGGTGCTTCTCATTAGCTTCTTCTTCTTTCTGTTTTGGAACTTCATCTTTGATGTATTTGTCAAGATCATTCGATGTAAAAATGAGACCAATCCTATACTTCCATGCTCGGAAGTTTTCTATGCCTTTCAGGTTGTCCTCAAGCTTAGTGCTTGGGGCCATCTTATCCAGAAGGTCACACAAAATTGAAATTTCTCAAAATGAAAAGATGGCCTTACTAGGAGATGTGCTTGAATGAGGTGAGTTGGTTGGTCCACTTGGTTTATGGAGATTCCAAATATTCACCCTTCAAAACTTGCTTACGAGATTTTAGTTTCTGGTTCTCGTTTTCTGCAGTTTTCTTATTCAGGGCCAAATTAGGGTTTGGCTTTCCTGGATATTCACCCACTCAAAAACTTCGATCTAGGGCTCAATAGATATGCTCTAGGGAGGCACAAATTTTTGTGCATATTTTCAAAATCCCAAATTTTGTAGAAACCCTAATTTCTTGCTAGAGGGAGAGAGAGTTTCACCTCATGAAAGTCGTTCTATTCAGGCTAGCTTTGATACCATGTTAAGATTTCATATTCTTAGCTAGATATCATTAGTGTTTAATCCAAATTCATGACAGTAGCATATGCATAATCATTGAAAGAAACACAATCACAAGATAAACATAGAATTATCCTGGGAAACCCTAAAGGAGAAGAAAACCGAGCAAAATTTCCTCTATATAGATGTATAAGATAAAATCCCAAAACAAGTGATCCTCCTCGTTGCTGGTATGTCTCTCTCTCTCTCTCTCTCTCTCTCTCTCTCTCCTATGCGCTATACACAAGTGAGTGCATGTGTCCAAATGAGGAAAACAACTCCTTTATTTATACTGTTTATGTCACTTGTCTTTTAACTTAACAAGTCAGCCCCACTAAACTAATTGGGCCGACTTCAACTAGGAAGACTCAAAACAGTATTATATTATATTCATTAGGGTACTATTGACCTCACTTACAATGGAGATTATACCTCATGACTCTATGATGACCAATTACAATAGTAACATCTCCCTTGGGGTACATCAATAAAAATACATTTAGAATATTCTTTGAAGTTACAATATTTCAACAAATATGAAATCTTAGTGAGAGAAATATTTTAAAATGGGATACAACCCCTAAAGACAAGTCAACTTCATTCACAACTATTCCAATCAAATTCATAAAAAAATCAATCACAAGTCATACATATTCAAACACTAGTCTAATTCCAAATGCAATTGGATTCGCACCACCTTTACACATATCTTACTTATTCATAGATTAATTTGACTTTTTCTACATGTTTTTAATATATCAAAAGATCTGTTGAACCTTATATTATATTAGACAATATATTGCTTTCATATTTTAGAATATGGAGTCGCACATATTTAGGTCCACACAAAGTGTACTTATGTACTTCTTTGTGAGGATACTTTCTTTTCATGCCCTTTCTCCAAGCAAAGATGAAAGCCTAGTTACCATTGCAATAACTAAGAACAACAATGACTTATGGCTCAACCAAAAACAATATCTACTCCAAGAATTCGAGATTGAAATTGAGGAGAGGGAATTCGAAGAGAGTATAACTCTCTGAATCTTGAACAGTCTTCTTGATGCAAAATAAAACAATAAGTGCGTGCTTACAACTAGTAGTAAAACTATTGTAGTTTGGAAATGATGAAATGGAATTGAACTGCAACTTAACATGAATAGAACTTAACCTTTGGAGTTTAATCATCCTCCAAAGGCCTCTTTCATGCGTTGCTAGTGAATCATAATTATATAGGTGGTGGTACTGGTAACGAACGTGAGATAAACTCCAACTAACACGCCTCAAGTTTTCGGCGTTTAAGCTCACGTTTCCGGTGATGAATTTCGTTCAGTTTCTGGCGATTATTTCAAAATTGTTAACTGTATTCATCCGTTTTTGCAATTTCAGCCATAAAAATATTGTATTTTAAAGTTTTAACATGCTTTAAATTGACCTCGGTACTCCAATCCAAGTTGCAATTTAAATAATATAGATATCAAACTTCAGAATTACATTGATGGCCGGATTCTAACAATGCGGTGGAGACGTTTCAGTGGTTGCGTAGCCTTCTCGGGCGCTAACCAGCAGAAGAGTATTACCATATTAAAACCTAAATTCAAACGGCAAATGGCATAGAGAACACGTAAGGTTTTCAAACGTCTAAAAAGTTTCGGAGAACGAGCTTCTTACAATGGTTGCTGCCGTATGGTGTTCACGTGACTTAAATGAGTTAACATACAGCAAACCAGCATTGAAATGATGGTTGTCCTAAGTGTAATCATAATCAGAAAGAATCGGAAACAAGCGCTCTCTGAGACTTCAAAGGACACAAGTTACTCCATTTGGGCTATGCCGTATGCCCGCCTGCCTGTTATATGGCTTTCTTCTGTTAAGTACACTTGTACGCATTGCAGGGAATGGGCTTTAAATCAAAATGAGCACTCATTCCCCTGTGCATGGCAGATTGCATTGTATTTTCTGCGACAGACAGAAAGAAACCAGACTAGCCAAATCTAGCATTGAATTGCATGGCGCAGGCAGCAAGATTTCTTGAAGAGTCCGGTGATACACAACAGGAGAGACCCATAAAAAAATCTTTGACCAATTTATGTTGATAACATAACATTGATTGCAGAGATTCCAGAGTACGTTGCATGCAAAAATACAGGCGCTCAGTATGAATAACAAGTAATACAGTACGTCCTCTGCGATAGTCTTGCGTGATCTACTATTTGATTCTCTGTTCTTCTCAATCCGAAAGAGCGGATTACACTGCAAATTCTAGGCAACAAAAAGCTCTGTTGCACCTTTCCTAGGCATTGGAGAACTCACAATAAAATAGATGAATGCATTTACTTGCACCAGAACGCTATTCTACTCTGTTGCACCTTTCCGAGACATTGGTGAACAAATAATGAAATAGGTGAATGCAGTTACTTGCTGAACGCCACTTTAGTGCCCCTTCCGAGTCAAGAGAGACCACACAAGGGACAAATACAAGAAACATATTAGTCAAACAAATATTTTAGGTGATAAAAGTTGCTATGTAAGTGGTTGAGTTACTAGTTTTTAAATTAAACAAGAGCTATAAGGTGGTAATGTTTTTGATTTTTATAAAGGTTATTTTGATAAACTGAAATTTTGAAGGAAGGAAGGAAATATTTTAAGACCAACTCACACGCTGTTTTCTGCAATTCAATCCTTTGTCTGTTCAACTTGATGATGAGCGCCCCCAGTTTTTCCACAGTCCCCTCGTTAAATAAATCATCCCAAGATTTATCCGCCAAGACATTTGCGTACCTGTCTCTATTGTCCTTAAAGGCGTCACACTCTAAAATGAAGTGTTTTTCTGTCTTCACTTTACCAGCGGTGCAAAAAACACACACTCTTTCTGGCCAAGCTTCTTTTGGCCTTTTCTAGCGCCCGGTCTCACAACGGAGTTGATGGGAATTAGTTCTTAATTGAGCAATGAGAATTTTGGCTTTCCAAGGTATATTGGCCCCTATGTACGCCTTTTGATGTTGATCGTAGGTAGGGTTAAACTCTTCAATATGATACTTTCTCTTTCTCCCTAGCTCTTTATCCCAAGTTCGCTTGTGGAACTTATTGATAACAAAAGCCTTTATTTCTTTACTATTCGTAGGACACGTGCTCAAGCACATATCCCACTTGCTAAGCCATTTAATATTTTGCCACATCCAAGTCTTCTTTCTTTTGCACAATATGTCATTGAAGACAACCTTAGGCCATCTACCTTCTTCCATTTGCTCAACTCTTTTTAGATATCTTATGAGTCTCACCATAGTGATTGCTTCAATAGAATCCACCCCCATTTCACTTAGCATGATTTCGTATGGCACTGATCCCTTAATTTTGAACTTGCTTGTGATCATGTGTTTTTGAATCTTTTCTATTTGCTTCCACTGTAAGTCAGAGGTACCGCTGGCCCAAACTTCACAACCATAGAGAACAATCGGGATCGCTAAGAGCCCAAAAGTGTTTGCATAGATTTTCAATCCCATAACTCTGCCTCTCTGCACCTATTTTGGAAAGCATAAAATGCTTTCCAACCTCCCAGAGTTCTTTTTTCCCTGCATCCTTCCCAACTCAAACTTTTGTTGAAGCCGATTACGAGGTACTTGTAATCTTCCACTACTTCAAGGGTATTGTCTTCAAAGTAGAACTTATGTTGTTTATGTTTTCTTTTGCTAGAAAAAACCACTTTCATCTTGCTAGTATTTACTTGCATCCCAACTATTCTACAAAAGTGCTCAAGGGAAATCAAGTGCTCTTGCAAGCAAAGAGCAGAATTAGCAATCAAAATAAGGCCATCTACATACAAAAGAAGCCTTATCACATACTCTCCCATGAGGACGCCATCCCCGCCCTCTAGGTTTAACCACTCTTCAAGTTTGTCAATATATAAGCCAAAAAGGGTAGGGGATAATGGGCACCCTTGCTTGACCCCAATATCGCTTCTGAAACTTTTAGAGATACTATTTGATGTTCTGATTTTGACTTTGACCTCTTCATATAGTGAACAGCTGCTCTAAGATGTATAGGAACCCCAAGTTCCTCCATTCTGTGCCATAGTTTATCCCTGGGAACCGTGTCAAAAGTTTTTTTGAAATCTACAAAGCAACAAAAGGCTTCCCCTTTTTTCTCCCACACTTTTTCAATGATGTGCCTTAAAGTAATACCATGGTCCATCGTGGAATGTTTAGGTCTAAAACCTGCTTGTCCTTTAGCACGCTTGCCCTTTTCTTCCACCCACTTGCCAATTCTATTTTCTAGCATGCTTCCAAATAGCTTTGCAAACAAGGGGTTTATCATTATGGTCCTATAATTGGAGGGATCGTTGACATCCTCGTTCTTGGAAAGAGGAATTGTGAGGTTAGTTGTCCAATCTGTAGGGAATCCCTTCTGAATGATGTTGTTGAAGATTCTTGTAATGTGAGGTGCAAGAGTTTTTGAACCCCACTTTAGATATTCAGCTTGAAGCTCTACTAAATCTTTTGCTTTTCCAACACCCAACTTCTTAATACCCACCTCATTCTCTTGCATGGTGAAAAGCTTAGTAATGGTGGCAGTGTTGACTAAGGTGGGAGGGGGTTCAACCTTAGGGTTTCGTTCATAAAGTTGCCTTGCATACTCAAGCCAATGGTTCGCTGTAATATTGTTTTTAGTTTGCTTCTTGCTCGCTTGAAGTTCCATCCAAAATAGTTTGGGGTTGTTTTTCCCAAGGAAGATTAGCTCTTCCCTCCTTGAGACCATGAAATCAATTTTTTTCTTCCTTATAATCTGCTTCTAGCTTTTAACGTCTCTTTCTTTCCAGTTTGACTCTCTCCACCTTCTCCTTGCTTTTTTGCACTCCTCATCGAACCAAGCATTAACTAGAAATCAACTTGTTTCATGTTTCCTATTCTTTTCTCTTTTGCATTTTGTGAGTGCCCTTTGAATTAAATAGTTAGTTGTTGATTATTAAGGCCTTGGGACATAATTTCCTCCCTCTTACAAAGTCTCTCTAATGCCTTCCTAAAGACATCACAGTTCTCTTGAGTCAAAAGAATTCTACCCTTTGCAAAAGGTTGTTGAATGTGCTTATTTTTTTTCCCCTCCTGCTGCTTATCAGTCCAAGAAAGACTTAGATAGATCGGTTTGTGATCAGATTTTAAATCCCAGAGTTGTTCTCCAATCATAACTTCCTCTATTTTCTCGCATAGTCCATGCGAGTAAATTGCATAATCCACCACACTTGCTTCATTGTAGGTATTACAAGTGAAATTACCATAGTTTGACCATTTAGGCAAACCATTGCAAATTACTAAATTGAATGTTCCACATAAGGTAAGCAACTATTCTCCAAAGAAATTGCAGCTTTTGTTGTCTTTTGAAATTCTTGTCCATTGATGATTTCTTTCTTTTGTAAGCCAAATAGGATTGCAATCTTCCCTTTGACAAAGAATGCTAGCTTGCTCACTTGCGGTCCTAGCGTTGAATTCCCCTACTAGAAGGATTTCACCTACTTGAGAATACTTCACAATATCATCTTTTAATGCTGCAAAAGGGTCTGTATGGTCGAGCCCCCTCCTTTTGTAAATTTTTGAAACTTGTGGGGCGAAGTAGCATGTTGCAATTCTGATGACATTTCCATTTTCTGATATTTTAAACCATATAAATGATTTATTTGAGTCTTCTTTTTCTAGTTGAATGCAACAATCTACCTTTTTCTTCACTAAGACCGTGATACCACCATGACCTTTTCCATTCTATGCTACCTTGTTCCATACTGCCAGCTTCATATATTTTTCAAAAAGGGGTGTCTTGCACCCTTCATGTTCATGTGTTTCCATGAGACATATTATGTCCCTATCTTCTGCAATAGGTCCTAGTCCAGGTCCACGCCTCCACAGGTATCCTCTGTAGTTCCAACATACTAAGCTTAAGGGAACCTGGGTAGACCTTGATTGCTATTTTCTTTGGCATATAAGACTCAAAGTTGAGTCTACACCCCTATTTTCCCATCCTAAACTTGCTGTGATATTTTCTGCTAAGGGGTTTGCTATCACTTCTTGATTATTGTTTTGCTATCTTGCTTTAGAAGGAGGACCAAAAACAACAATAATAGCTTTTCCTTTGTATAACCATGCTCTTTTTCCCTCATCTCTTATTACTCTGACCTTTGACAACTTTTTTTTTTCTTTCCTCTTACTGCATGATACTTAAGTCTTCCTCTAGGAAAAAGCAAGAACCCTTTAAAAGATGCTTCTTACTTGGAGCTATCAAAGGAAGCTTTAATAAGCTTAGGTTGGTGATTTGGAGTTGAGTATCGATATGGTTGAAGTCGTCATGGTACGAGGGTGTTAGGAGCGAATAGAGCCACCAAGAAGTCTAAAAGCTATAGCAGAGGTGACGTCCAAGATCTATCGGAGGAAGCTTTGAGCAACTTAGGATGGAAATTTATAGCTATGTATATGTGTGGTTGGAGCCATCATGGTACAAGGAAGTTAGGAGCCAATAGAGACAACATAGAGTACAGGGCAATTGTTTGGGATTCCTTCTACTTCATCGAAATGCTCGTCGCCTTGGATATGGATTTCATTATAGTCCATAGGGAAAAAATTCTCCATAACTTTAATTAAATTGGCGAACATCATAGTCTCATTCTCCAAATAGCAGAATCTTGGTTATTTATTAAGTACATTTACATCAACAACTATAATAGACGGCTAACAATACTCAGCCTGCTGCAGAGCATTCAATGCTACTGCATCAGGCATGCTAACCCTTGGATCTTAAATGGTTTTAATCCTAGGGTTAGCATGCCTGCTGCAGTCACATTGAATTCTTTGAAGTAGGATGAGTATTGTTCGCCATAACAGACCTGTTTAATTAACTAAAACCTGATGTGACTAGCAATGTCCTACAGAACCATTCTGATGTTCGGACTTCAGACATCAAAACATTAAACGCGAAAATTAAAACTTTCACTCCAACCTTGGAATTCGGGTCTCCAGACATCAAACATGAAGAATTGATGCACAATTGAAACTCATTCCCAATTACCATGTTGATTCCAATGTCTCCACCTCGACATCGATACATTAACACCTTGACACATCGTCAGGTGATTGGTTATTCAATAATAAATTCCTTCGAGCTTTCCCTTTCGCCCTTAGACATCAGCACTAGTGCTTAAACATTGAAACCTTGGTAATTACTCTTTCGATTTCAAATATTAAGGACTTAATAAATTTATGAAAAACGACTAAGGCATTATTTAGATCGAAACTTAAAGAGTTTTTTCCTCAAATTAGCACAAAAACTTATTCATATTAGGTACATCTACAAGCTACAATTATTCATTCCAATGTTTCTAACGTTTAGAAACTGTAACCATTCTTTCTCAAACAAGAATTAATTTTCTCCAAAGGAAGAATATGTGGTTGTCTTTAAGCCATTTTTTAGACCCAACATGACCATCGAGGTTCAACAACAAGACTTAAGTATTTGGTTTATGCATTCACAACAACATCATTCTTTTTACAAGTATAAATAATCCATAAAACAAGAGATTCTCACTAATTACAAGAGTATTCTGTGTGTTCCTTATTCATGCAATTCAACATGAAAATGAGCAACCAAAACAATGGTCACATTTAACTTCTCAATACAATTTATTAAAATAGAGAACAAGTTATCAAGTCATGATCAAGCCATAGTCCTCAATGGCTATGCAGGTTTTCATAAAGACTTATGGCATTATGCCCCTTTAATCAGTCTATAAGAATTGGGTAACCAATGACATTCAACAACCATTAATCCAATTAACATTTCCTACAACAACTCAACAACTCTCGAACAAATAATTTACTTCACAATTATCCCAAACAACTTTTTAGCAAAGATTTCTTAACAATTCAGGAAAACATATGGATATGAGATTTCCTTCTCATCATAACCATTTACCCCTCTGCAATTATATTTTGTAAACATTCATGAATTCAATAGAATAACTGTAATTACGTCAAGCATGTTCCATACATGAAAAATTAAACAATAAGCAACAAATATAATTTCATTTATGAATCAACATCAAGAAATACCAACACAATTACCAACAATTAAACTTATCTGATAACAATGGAATTGTGCACAACTAACTACATTTGAGGCACGCTCCACTTAACCATTGGCAAATTTGCTCATTAGTCTCTTAGCAAAATGCCACCCCCAAGTTTAGACCCATGGATTCACTAGTCAAGGTTCTCACCAACCCCATAATTTCTTTTAATGATTAAACACTTGGCAATCATGAATATTGGTCTACAACCAATTCCATTCCAAATAGTGCATTTCACCTTCCTAGTTTCCTTCTGTTAGCACAACAATGAGACACATCACTATTCATATTGTTCAAAATTCCACTAACTTAGTTTCCTACACCATTAACTTAGTTTCCTACACCATTTTCCATTTCACTAGAATGATTAGAAACAAAATGGGTACAATTTTGGCATAAAATATTTCCCAAAGACTCACAAGTTCAAAATTGACACTGTTTTTCTCCACTGACAAGAAATTCCCATTTTTTTCTCCAACTTTCTCATGTCGACCTCTTCATGGACATCTCAGGTTCATTTTTCTTCTCTCTCTTGTATTTTCTATCAACTTCCTCCACAGACACCCCCCATGGACAATCATCTTACTTGCATGACAATCTCTTTCCCCACTTGATCTCTCCCATGAGCCATGTTTCTCACTTTAATTAACAATCAATTATTCTCCTTAATTACACTTAATCCCCATATTAACATAAAACATGTTTTAAGTTAATTAGAAAGGAATAAAGCTCAAATCATGACTTAAGTGTAATTTTAGGGACTTAAGGATTTTAATTTTTAACAAGGTCATAGCATGTTTTCCCCAACTAAAACACTTATAATCCCCCTTTCAACCTCTTGTGAATACCTACATCCCTGATCTCTTCAGCATACCACCTCAGTATAGTTAGTTGTATATTTTTAATATTTGTTAGAGAATTATACCACCTTAGTACTATGGTCATACACCTAGGACACATTTTCAATGGTTTCATACTTATGTTATATGATCCAAAACTAGGTTGTGTTAGTCAAGCAAGGCCCTTTTGGTGTTTTGGACTCATTAATGCACCCATACGCTCACATTTGATCATTATGGTTACACATGTACCCTTATTTATTATTTTTTATTCCTTTGTGCACTCCCACTCCATAAAACAGGGAAATTGGTTGACCAGAGGTGCCCATGCATGGTATTTGGGTGTTTTTGGCTCTTTTCGACCATTTATTGTTTCCCAGAGACACTCCCACTCACCCATGCACTCCACCATGTCTACCCTACCTTTTTTTATGTCCTAGCATGCTCTAGCCACATTCACATAGGCATTCGTGATCGTTTGATGTGGTTTGGGAGCTCATAGGTCCACCTATTGTAATATAAACATGTTTGATTCATATTTAATTACTAGACAATGATAATAAACTCTGTTATTGGCTCCATTCTTATGTGTTAATTTCAGTCTTTTCACTGTTTTTCTGCAAAATTGTGAATATATTGAGTTGTGAGGATTCCTCTAGATCCTATATATTTCCATGAATCATATTTTCACATGGTATCAAATCTATTTGGAGCTGAAAATCAAATCCAGAGCGCTTAGTTTTTATCTAGGGTTTCTTCCAGAAATAATTGAGAGTTTGCATTGCAGGTACTTCCAGTGTTTCTATCACTCAGTGCGCAAGAAGAAATGGAGAAGAATAATTTCTTGATTACCCCATTCAACTATTTTTAATGGAATGAAAAAATGGTGATCCAATTGAGGTCGAAAGGCCTGTACAGAGTCACCATGGGGACTGAGACCAAACCCAACTTTGCTGTGGAAAAATCGAAGTACTTAAACAAATTGGATGAAGCATTCAAGATGCTTTGTCTCAGTATATCGAGGGATATTCTATTCCATGTAGACATTATTACCACACACAACAAATTCTGGCTCAAGAGCGAGTCACTCTTTGGGAAGACTGATGAGATAAGAGGACACCAACTCGAAAATGAGTCGATCTCATTAAGGCCAAATCACTTTGAGATGATCTAGGATTTCTTCACAAAATTCAAATCGTTGGTGCTTTAGCAGAAACAATGTGGAATTGAAAAGAAGTAATACCAACTAATATTTTCCATCCTTTCGAAGTTGTTCCCTAATTACTCAGTGTTTGTCTCCTCATTCCACTCATGCAAGCTGGCAGCTCAAAATTGGAGAATGCATGTGACTGGCAGACTTCATGGAGTCTTTGACTCAGGAACAAGACAAGTTAGTGCAAATGGGTACCATCGAATCCACCAAGGATCATGCCCTTTCTGTTGGAGTTTTGAATCAAGCAAAAGGAAAGAAGTAATCCAAGGATTCGAAGCAATAAGAGAAGAGGAAGTAGGACAAGCCCAAAGCTTCAGATGGAGGTTGAAATCCTAGCAAGGACAAAGAGAAGAATAAGAAAGAGAAGACAAAATGCACTTATTGTCACAAGGGGTGGCATCCATAGATTACATGCATGAATAAATCCATTGGCATGATGGCGTAACTCCTTGATAATAACAACATCCCACTTTCAGAAGGCACAAGGAAGAAAGAGGGAGGCTCAAGCTCAGAAATCAAGGATAGATTCCATGTGTTGGTTGTTGGGTATTCAAGATATTCATCCTTCATCATAGATTCAGGTGCCTCAAGGAACATGGCTTCCATGCAAGACTCATTCTCTTCCATACATCCTTACAATGGTCCATCCATTCCCACGGGTGATTATTCAGAGATCCAAGCCAAAGGGATTGACAGGATTGATCTAGAAGATGGGAATTTCAACAATGTATGGTTTGTAAGTGATATTGTAATGAACCTACTCTATGTCTATCAAATGACACACACAGATACATCCAAAGGAGTAACGTTTACTCAATATGATGCATAGATATCAAAAATATCTACAGGGCAAGTTGTAGTAGTGGGTTTTGTTGACCATGATTCAAGAATGTATAAGTTCTCTGACTTCCTCCCCTACTCCCAAGGGAATGTGCTCTTGTCACATACCAGTGAGACCAAAAATTTGGGGCATGAGAGGTATGTACACCTCAACTATAGGTATCTCCAAGAACTAAGCAAGGTTAGCATGGTTGAAGGGATTCATACCATCAAGTTTTCCAAAGGCACTTGCAAAGGGTGCATAGTGGGAAAACATGTTGAGTGCAAATATGACAAAGGGAAGGCTAGAAGGGTTGTCCAAGTGCTTGATTTGATCCATTCATATCTGATAGGGCATCTTCACACACCCTCATATGGTAATTCAAGATATATGTTGACTTTCATAGATGATTTCTCAAGATTTTGTTGGGTGTATTTTCTCAAACAAAAATCTGAAGTATTTGAGAATTTCAAAGTGTTCAGAGATTTAGTTGAGAATGCATGTGGGGATAAGAACAACTTTATTAGGAATTACAATGAAAATCAGTAAGTCAACAATAAATTACAACAACTATGTCATTATAGTGGCATTCAGATGCAACATTCTATGCCCTACACACCACAACAAAATGGTGTTACAGAGTGCAAGAACATAGATTTGAAAGAGATGGAAACATGCATGATGGAGGAAAAGGATTTATCACCTAATATATGGATGAAGATATCAATTTTTATTCATATTTTCAGAACAGAGCTCCAAACAAATCATTGGAAGGGAAAACTCCATTTGAGGCTTTGAGTGGTCACAAGCCAAATGTTTCTCATTTCAGGGTTTTTGGATCAAAGGCTTGGGCTAGAATTCTTCCTGAGAAGAGAAAGGGATTGCAACCTAAAAGTAAAGATTCCATTATGGTTGTATATGTTGAATATTCAAAGGGATACAATCTCTTTGATCCATAATCTCAGAAAACATTCATTGAAAGGAGTGTACAGTTCGAAGAAGAACCCATGCATGAGATCGAACTAGTCAAAGGGATTGCTCACATCCTCCACTCCATGATGATGTAAGTGATTATTCTTCCCCTGATTTTTCTAATTATGATGTTGATGATTATTTTTATGACATTCATTGAGATAATGACTCACCTATTCATCCAAAGTGGGCTTAGAAAACCATACAAGCAATCGGTGATCTTGTTGGAGATCCACTAGACTCTAGGAAGACTAGATCTCAATTTCAGAATGATTTCTCCACTTGTGAATTGAATATTATTGAGAGATGCTTTATGATGGTTGTCTCTGATCCTTAGACATACCAGGATGCTTCACTTGACCCAATATGGAAAACATTCATGCAAGAAGAGTTCAAATTTTTGCAAGACAATGAAACTCGGGAGTTGGTTCCTCTACCTTCCAAGAGGAAACTAGTGCAATGTAAGTAGGTCTATAGGAACAAAGTGACTGCATATGGTTTAGAAATAAAGTAAAAGTCCATGTTGGTTTTCAAAGGATTCTCTCAAGTCCAAAGAGTGGACTATACAGAGTCACTCACACCAGTAACAAAGGTGGACTCAATCAAACTAGTTTTGGCCATTGTTGCATCTAAGCGATGGCAGGTTCACCACATGGATGTGAAGATTTGTTTTCTTCATGGTGAAATTCATGAGGATATATATATGTAGAATCATAAAGTTTTCATTCATGATCCTTCAATTGTATGTAGGTTGAGGAAGTCACCCTATGGCCTCAAGCAAGCCCCGAGGGCTTGGTATGCCAAGATGGATAGCTTATTTCTTTCACTAGGATTTGAGCGATGCAAATATGATCCTAATGTATATTTGAAGAATATTCATCATTTATTGCAGGTCATAGTGTTTTATGTTGACTCGATATTTTTATCATTGGAAGTTGCATCGATGATAAAGGCTCAATAAAGTCCTCTTTGCATAGTGAGTTTTCTAAGACTGATCTTGGATTATTGAAACAAATTCGTGGCTTGGAGATTGTGCAATCTAATGAATGGATCAAGGTCATCCAATAAAAGTATGCCTTAGACCTGTTATATAATTTCAATATGGCTGGATGTAAGGCATCCAAGTTCCCATTCATTTTAGGAGTGAAACTAGGTGAATTCGGTTCATCTCCATTGGTGAACAACTCGTTGTATAAGAAACTAGTTTGGAGCTTGTTGTATCTCACACACTCTCGAACTTATTTGGATGATGTAGTAGATGTTATTGCAATATATATCCAGGAGCCTCATGATATCCATTGGAAGGATACAAAAAGGATCTTGCATTATGTGCAAGGTACCAAACACTTCGGGGTACACTATGTTGCTAGTTCTCCACTACAACTAGTTGGATTAGTGATTCTGATTAAGCTGGAGATTCCACCTATAGAAAGTAAAATTTAGGTTATGTATCCATGATTTCACATGGTCCCATATGCTATTAAGGAAAGAAACAACACGCTATATCTCTTTCATCAACTGAGGTCGAGTTCAGAGGAGCAATGAATGCAGCTACATAGTGTGTGTGGTTGCAAGGTATTATTGGAGATCTTGGATTTGCATTTGATTCACCTACAGTCATTTGGTGCGACAATAAAAGTGAAATAAATATTTCTACTGTCCCAGTACATATACATAGGATGAAGCACATAGAGATACACATGCACTAAATCAGGAGCTTGGTGCATGAGTGGGTGATATCGTTGCAATATTTCCCATTTGCAGAGAAAAATGATGACATTTTCATCAAGATATTCACAGAGAATACATTCACATATATGAGATCACTTCTTGGATTGGGTGACACATGGTGATTTCTGATATTTAATTCGATTAGCTACATGTCAATTTTTTAGGGGAGGTTTTGTTCCCATGAGGTTTTCCTCCTTACCTTGGTTATATGGACAAATAAACTTTTGTAAGAGGTGACTTGAGCCTTAGTTTCCAAGGCCTCAATAATTTTGTGATATATATATACTTATTCAGGATTAAGGGGGGGGTTTATAGCATTATATCACCTTAGTACCATGGTCATACACCTAGGACACATTTTCATTAGTTTCATACTTATGTTATATGGTCCAAAACTAGGTTGTGTTGGTTAAGCAAGGTCCTTTTGGTGTTTTGGACTCATTAATGCACCCAGGTGCCCACATTTGATCATTATGGTTAGACATGCACCCTTTTTTATGACTGTTTAGTCCTTGGTGCACTCCAAATCCATAAAACTGGGAAACTGGTTGACCAATGGTACCCACGCATGGTATTTGGGTGTTTTTGGGTATTTTGGACCATTTATTGCTTCCTAGAGCCACAACCACTCACCCATGCACTCTACCACATCTAGCTTACCTTATTTTATGTCCTATGATGATCCATCCATGTTCAAATAGGAATTCGTGACCGTTTGAGGAGGTTTGGGAGCTCATTGGTCCACTTAGGGTGGTTTTGAGTCCCAATTTATGCCTGCTACATGTATGCAACCAAATTACCTCCAAATGCTAATGATTTTCTCCTATTGTAATATAAACATGTTCCAATAATTTTTACTTACCGGAAAGTGATAATAAACTATTTTATTGGCTCCATTCTCATGTGTTAATTTCAGTCTTTTCACTATTTTCCTGCATAATTTGTGAGGATTCCTTTGGCTCCTATATCTTGTTGTAAATCATATTTTCACAATATAAATAATGAAATATACAATATGTTAATCCTTTTAGGCATTCATAGTCAATAATTACATTTGGAATTAATTAGACTATGAATTTCAAGCTAGGGGTGTTATATTTCCCTCCCCTTAAAGTCTACACTGTCCTTTGTGTTTCATTGTCCAAAACATATGAACATAATTTTCATATTTATTTACATATGTACAATCTTCAAAATAGATGGGGATATTCTTTCTACATCTTTTCTTCTGGTTTCGATGTTGCTTCTGTAGGACTGTAGTGGGACTATTGGAACTTTGTCTATCCTATGGCCCTATTCCCGAGATTCATGATTCTTCTGTCCAATATGCAGATTGGCTGTATTTGAATTTCTCCTTCTAGTTTCACCTATACCACATACTAATTAAATATGTGATTATAATCATAAATATACTTTTTCAATAATCAAACATGAAAAAAATTATCTACTTTAACCATAGGAGGTAGAACTAGTTCATAGGCCACTGATCCAATTATGCTTAGGACCTTAAATGGTCCACAAAATATGGCATCCAATTTTTTACAGTTTCCCATCCTTAATGAAAATTTTTCTATCCCTGAACTGTAGGAATACTTTGTCCCCAGCCTGGAATTCTCTATCCATTTTTTTATTATCTGTGTATCTATTACGGAGAAAAATTCCTATGGATTGGGGTACCACAACAGATAGCTTGACTCCAGAAATCAATCCTTTCCAATATGCAATATAAATTAAATATCTAACACTAAAGGATTAGACTTCATACCTTATTCCGAACAGTTGAAGTAGATCCTCGTTGAGCTTTCCAACTTCAGCTTGAATTGATAGATTACTTCCTCAACAACAAGTAAACAATACAAGCATACTATATATATTGGTGTTAGATCCATTCTAGCATATATAATCAACAATGTATAAGCATTTCAAACATCACATGGATAAAATATTCATTCAAACACACATTATTAGACAGGAAAAGATATTTCTATTAATATAAAATCAGAGATTACAATGGATACAACCTCTGTCGGCACGTCTGCGAATCGAAGAAATTGAATCCCCCACTTGGGCCTCCACCACCTCAATCCTCCATCTCTCGATAGAAAGCTCACAAGCAAAAAGCAAGCTTGGGAAGAACACAAAAGTGCTCCAAGGGACAAAGGGATGCGGACTCAAGCATAAGTTCCAGCAACAATGGACTATAGTTTCTTTGCTCTCAATTCTCTCATATGCCTTCAATGTACCATAGAGTTCCTTATATAGCTTTTCAAAGGGGTAATGAAAGGTCAAATCCGAGCGATCTCAAGACATAGGGAAGGCTAGGAGTCAAGTGAGTCAGATCCATGTCAAGGAAAACTCCAAAAGGATTTGGATTATGTACACATATCGATGTACGCGGTTTTAGGGGTCGAACCCGTGTATATATGCGATTAAGGGTATAAAAGTCGCGTGTATCATTTTTCACATGTTTTTAGGGATGGTCAAGGAAACATCAAAGGACAAAAAATGGTCCAAGGGGTCTAAGGAGTTTGCAGAGGGATAGGGGAGAGCCATACAAAGTGTGATTCACCTAGAGTGGTAAAATCAGCTATAACAGATGCCCCCTAATGTGTGAGGTCATAGGGGTCATATAATGGCCGAAATACAAAATAAGTCCATCCTAGAAGTGGAGTGATGAAGAATCCCAAATGGAAGACCAACCACCCAATTAGCACTATACAATGATACTACTCTACACAAATTGCAAATACATATATCAGTCCCAGATACATAAGAGTACAATGGCCATGAATAGGCATGATACAAGATATCACATAAGTGGTCATCACCACATACAATATACATAGATCAGAATATCCATGATGAATATATACAAAGGACCATGATATCCATAATGACTAAAGATATAATAGATCAAGATCTCCATAAGAGTTGGAAATGTTTGACATATACTGGAATCAAGTCACGAGAGCTGAAATATCATGAACAATGGCATGATCAAGGAGGTAGCATATAAGAGATGCCACCAATCTAGAAGGTCTTCTATACAAACCACTACGAGTACATGTCCTACTATGTGAATAGAGGTGTCAAGGTCGAACATAGTAGTCCATCGGCTGATTATTGGTAATTGATGTATACTGTTAGCAGACGTGAGATCACCCAACGATAATGAAAATGGAATCAAGGTACTTGAGTGCAAACTAACAAGTGTGAATAAATGTGTTGAGGTCAAACACTTGAGAGGATCCATCGATCAGGGGACATTGATGTATTCCCAAAGACTGTCGATGGTGAGAGAACCTGCCACTGATGACTACAAGTCTCAAGGCACTCAAAATGACTCTAGATTCCGATCCCAAAATAAATGATCTAAAGTCGATGGGATGAAATCCACTGGAAGGAGGGCATTAAGGCATCCCCCATCATCCAACATGAGGTACTTAGCAAAACTGTATAATGTGGAAGGACTTGACCATAAGGTGCACGAACCAGTATCTGTACCGGGAATGGCTGACATGCAAAGTCAAGATAACTGAGGAATGGCTGACTTAGGCTTCAACTTCCTTCAAACAAGAGCATAAAGAAAAATGGAGACTGAATAAAGGCAACATAGACTCGATATACAAACTGGGACACTTCTGCGACACAAGAGGCATCGATAGAGGCTCCATAGGGACTGGAAGCTTAACCAGTCAGTGGAGATAAACTCAGATAAATGAGTACAGCTCCTAAAGTCAAACTATAAACCCAACCAATGGATGTGATATACAGTGCTCTGTTCGAAGGCAACACAACTCAATAGCTGCCAAAGATAAGATCTTTCCTTGTCCAGCTTTTTGGTTTTTTGATTTTTTTGGACTTTTTCAAATATTTAAAAATCTTGAAAAAGAATAAAATTGCTTTATAGTTACATACTAGGAGGAGACGAGTGTCATAAGGGAGAACAAACTAGTTCCAAGCAGTGGAACATACCTATTCTCAATGCAAGGATACATGTGTAGGATATTGACACTCGAGGGAAAATCCCCTCCCAGTAAAAAGGGAATCAAGCTGCAAAGGATATATAAAATGGCTCTGCATGGCTAGAGATGAGACAAGCTCGGGCTATATGGCTGAAGCACAATGTCAGGGAAGCTGACATAAAGCTCAATAAGGTAGGAAAAGCTCATGATGATGCAATCACAACTTGACATAAGGGATTCTTGATGGAAATAAGCCAGCAAAAGATCAAGAGGAGTATGAGGCTCTTGCGAAATGTCATGGCAATACTATACAATGGACTCCCACACCCTAAAGGACAAAATGTCAGCATGGGCACCAAATGCAAATAAGGTGCTATCTAGGGTACCCATGTAAGGTCAAGCTCTACCACTCATATCATGCCACTTCTAAAACAACAAGAAGGTTCCGTGACATAATAGAGTGGGTTCGTACCTAAGATTATGATGAAACGGTCATAAGGTCATGCAAAATGAAAACGGTGATGAAACCTAACCTAAATGCCAGTTTAGACATGATACCTGAGATCGGCATGAACGGATCAATCCAACGGCTAAAACGACACTGAAAAAGGCCTCCTACATCATGAGTTAGGTAAAAAACGGTCCAAAATGATTAGAAATTGTCGTAACTATAGGAAAGGGGGTAAAAATTTCTATAAATAGTAAAAAATTCAAAATATTATAAAACATTTGAAATTTTTACCCAATTGAGCTCAGATTTTCAACAGTGAATTCCAGGAGATCCAGCCGGTGGAATCCACTACCATTTCTTCCAGGTACTTACCCATGCTCTTCTCTTTCATTTTGATGCAATTTTTATCAAATTCCATGGTCATTTGAGGTTTCTAGGCCAAACTAAAAAGGGTGTTGCGGCCCACACGGAAATCAAGGGTTTTTTCATGTATAGGGCTGGATATACGTGGAAAATGCCCCCACAGTCACGTACATACGCGGTTGTTTGGCAAAGAGTTGCGTATGAGGCTAGGCATAAGGTTTTTCAAGTAATCTAATGGGAAAAATTGCAATTTTTTGTGCAGGATGGCCCTAGAATGGAGAGAGCATGAACATGGTGAGGTAGAGGAGGTAGTAAGGGCCGATCTAATGGATCAACAAGCTCTATGTGCATGTGGACTCTATAATTTTTGGTGTCTTGGTGGCTTGAGGGCCAAACCAAGACTATTGCAGATGCTGGTGGATTACTGGGATCCAGACTCTGAGTCCTTCCAAATAGATGGGATGTCCCTCACTATAGAGGTGGAGGACATATACTTCATTACTGGGATTTACCAAAGGGGGGAAGTAGTGAACCTTCATTCTCGTGGTGGGCCAGGAGGTGGACTGACTATCAATGAGTACATTGCGGTGTACTACTATCCAGACATAGAGAAGGTGGGGAGTCAGGTCCCTACTAGCACTATACACGTGATGGGCCTAAAGGCCATACTATTGACATTGGGAAGGATAGCAAGCTTGGCATCACTCCACCAGGCCTCGCAGCCTCTGATGTTCTATGCAGTGGAGTGTGAGACCCACGATTTATGACTGGAGCACTACACTACTAAGCAACATGAAACATTAGCTCAATGAGTGTAAGGCAGGCAGAGTGCGGAACTTCGGGTTCAACAGTATATTGAGCACATTTTTCTTCGAGCGTGTTCCAGGATTAAGCCCGAGAGTTGACGTTCCTCTTCACGAGGTTTGAGATCTATCCCAACAACATTAGGTAGATGCGATGCGTAAACTAGGGGGAGGTAGGGTGGCCAACCCCTATCCTGCTGATTTCTTTCCGTGGTGGCGATGACAGATAGTTTCCATCGATGACTACCCCTATGTCGGGATAGATTTCCAGGGGGACCTGGACATGCCGCTACCACCAGGATCGGCATATGGCAATATAGGTAACAAATCTCGACCCTCTCTTTTAATTTTTGAGTTATTTAATTTTTTTGTGTTTTCTGATTATATGGAATCAAAAGACATATTTTTGCGTGACAATACATAGCGACATCTACCATTTGTATGTAGATGTGGGACCACGACGGCTGAAATGCTTCCCTCGTCACAGACGGAGGGGAAGAGGAGATGACATCATGGGTGTGGATGCGGAGCGGATGCTCCAGAGCATTCATACCAATTTTGTGAGGTTGACACACAGGGTCCCCATGGCGTAAGTCGAGGACTTGCTTGAGGCTATGTAGCGCCAGGTGGTGGATGTACCACACGCATGGGTGCGATTATTCTGATGGCTAGCTAGAGCCATAGTGACCTTCCATGATCACAACCCCCCTCCTCCTCCACAGGATTAGATACCTGGGATTCTATACATTTTGTACTACTGTGTATTATATGTTGGTGGCTCGAGAGCCCCATTTTTGTATCATGACACTATGTATTACCACATTTTGGATGTTATATAATTTTTTTTATGGTGATCGGTTTATGTATTTACATGTGTAAAAATTGTGTTTGTGATGAATTTATTGTGTATGAAACAAATGCCAATATAACACATAGTTAGCAAATGAGTCAGTAACTTGATTTTTAATTCTTGGAATGTGTATGTATGTTATATTGTCAAATTTCCATTCTAATAATCTCACACATAAGAATATTCTTAATAACATCGGATCTCTAACATGGTACAGACCATTAAGCTGTGACACTACTAACTCCGAATCAAGACGTACCTCAAGAGAGAGAACACCATGTGAAATGGCACCCCGTAGAAGCTTAATAACGACACTATATTCAGTAACATTGTTGGAATATGGCCACAAAAATACACCTCCTGAAGACAGTACCTGACCCATAGGAGTATAAATCACCCAAGCAACAGAGGCTGAGTGTTGAGTGTGACGACTTGCACCATCCGCGAATCCTATGTAGGTGGAAGATTCTATTGACATCCACCAAAAGAAATGGAAACTAATCACAAACCCAATCACTATAAGAAAAAGACCTAACTATGCAAAACTGTACAATAATTTACAATAACCAACCTTGGCTAAGAATCATGCATATTACTTCTTGAGATAGAGCCCATTTCTAGGCTCTACCAAGGCCATTCTCTTATAATCCACTAACTCATAAGCACCCTTCTCTAACACACGTTTGACCTTTTAAGGACCATGCCACATGGGATTAAAATTTCCTGTCCCCAAGGGTTCTTTTGGTTGATCCCACAAAAGGACCAAGTCTCCCTCACTAAACCTCCTTGGACGGACAGACTTATCGTACTAGACCTTTAAGCAACATTTATTTACTTCTAGAGTGACCAAGGCATCTCGACGTTGCTCATCAAGTTGCTCAAGGTGGACCAAACGCTCCTCCAATGGTGAAGTGTCTGGTAAGAGTTCTACGGCTAGCTTCAAAGAAGGAATCTCGCATTTAACTAGTAATATCGAATCCACTCCATGTACAAGTTGATATGGAGAAAAACCCGTGGCAGTCTTAACAGTGGTTCTATATGCCCACAAAGCTGGATATAACATGATGTGCCAATTATTCTTGCTCTGTGCGATGGTTCGTTGGAGAATGTATTTGAGTGATTTATTCACTGCTTCTACCTATCCATTCACTTGAGGGTAGTAAGAGGAGGAATGCTCTTGCTTGTACCCTAAATTTGATGCCAACTCTTCCATCATACGACTCTGAAAGTGGGAGCCATGGTCAGTGACAAGCTCTTTCGGAATTCCGAACCGAGTAATAATCTGGTTGAATACGAAGTGGACAACTGTCTCACCGTCGGATTTAACTGTAGGCATAGCCTCAGCCCATTTCGTGAAGTAATCAATAGCCACTATGATATGATGATGCCCCCCAGCCGAAGCTGGGTTGCAATCCATAAAATCAAGCCCCCACTTAGTGAAGGGACCGATGGTGATAATGGGATGTAACAGGGCAGGTTTCGAGCGCATATTACATGCAAACACCTGGAAAGGGTGGCACCTCTTGACCACATATACACAATCCTTAAAGATCAACGGCCAGAAATAACCCACTCTTAAGATCTTTTGGGCTGTAGAAAGCCTAGATAAATGACCACCACACGCCCCTCCATGGAAATCATTCAGCACTACCTCAGCCTCTTCATGAGTTAAACAATGTTGTAAAATGGAATCTACCCCATGGTGGTACAAAGTGTTATCCACTATGAGGTAATTCTTAGACACGTGATGTAATCGTCGTCGTTCATCCCTTGAGAGGTGAGTAGGGACCCTCAATGTTTGTAAATATATAATGATATCCCCATACCATGGGTCTAAAGTTGAGATTAAGAAGATGTATTCATAGACAAATGTATCTTCACAAACCAACTCCTTGTCCTCGCCTGGGAAATCCGATATAAGCTCTAAAAAAATTAAAGACTTCTTCGATTTTGCTGAAACAAATTCGAGATCGAATTCTTGCAGGATGACAATCCATTTATTATATTTTCCCCCAATCATGCTTCAAGTGAGGATGAATTGAAATGGATTGACATGGGCTACAACCAAGGTCTGGTGAAGGAGAATATACTGTATCAATCGTTGAACCGCATGTACAGTAGCTAAAGAAAGCTTCTCGACATGAGAATAATGAATCTCTACATCAATAAGGTTCTGGCACAGATAATATATGACATGCTCTTGGATCTCCTCATCCTCTTGAACCAAAACCATACCAATCGTCTCCATGGGTGCGGCCACATAAAGTAGAAAATCACGGCTGTATTCTGGGGGACTAATCACCGAGGCTGATGCTAGGGCTCACTTAAGTGCATCAAAGGACTCCTGGGCTCGCTCATCCCAACAAAAGGTTGTGTCCTTCTTCAATAGACGCATGAAGCCTCTAGTCAAATTGGAAAAATTGACCACAAATCTCCGTAAGAAGTTTTCCATGCCTTGCAAACATTGAATATGACGAATATTCTTCGGGGGAGACAACTGAAGTATTGCCGCAACCTTCAAAGGGTTGACCCTTATACCCTCTTTAGAAATGATGAATCCTAACAAGTGACCTGACTTCACACAAAAAATCCACTTATGAGGATTTAACCTAACCAAATAATGCCGACATCTTTCGAATACCAATCTCAAGTGATAGGAATGATGCATTCTCATACGAGAATGAGCAACAAGGTCATCCAAAAATACTTCGATAATTGACTTGAGATCGTGGAAGATCAAGGTCATTGCCCACTGAAAAGTAGCTTCGATGTTCTTAAGGCCAAAAGGCATTTTCTGATATGCAAACGTTCCCCAAGGACAAATAAATGCAGTCTTATGTTGGTCCTCAACTTTAATTTGTATCTGATTATACTCGAAAAAGACGTCCATAAAGGAAAAAACCTCACTACCCTCACACTCATCCAAAATCTGATCAATAAATGGTGTGGGGAAATTGTCCTTAAGACAGACATGATTCAAATCACAGAAATCAGTAAATATGCGGTTCACTCCCTACTTCTTATCCACCGGAACGGGGTTTGAAACCCACGTCGTCAAGGGAATGGGATAGATAAAACCGGATTTCAAAATTTTTTCTATCTCTGCCTTAATCGTGGGTGCTTTCCTAGGATTCACCGCACATAAGGGTTGTCAAACAGGCTTGGCGTTAGGATAAGTCTTAATCTCGTGTTCGACAATACGAGGGTTGATACCTGGCATTTCATCGTAAGACCAAGCAAAGATATCATAGAATTATTTAAATGTCTTGGTGTATTCTTGAATCTCAGCATGGGAACATTCCGCCCCAAGATAGACATTCTCTATCCTGCCAATATCGCGAGAGATATTGATAGGAATCATTGAAGATATGTTTGCCATGTTTCCATCAGCCATCAGACTAGGACAGCTTAATGGAACCATAGGACTACCAACTCTCTCACCAGAACCGCCCTAAAGTCCTCACACTCCACGCGGTCAAGCTCAGGAAGAAAGTAATATCTATGATGGAGTTCTTCCCATGGTGGCTCAACTCCCGACATAGCGTCAATAATCTCTTCATCTGAAGGGAAAATCATATCAAGGCAGTCGTGCATGTGAGAATACTGCACTACCCATGACGGCAGCACATAAGGGTCCTCCTCCTCTGTCTACAAAGAGGAAGGACTGGGCTCTACAACACACCCAAGATTAGCTTGATAAGCTATCATAGTTGCAGGAAATGGCACGTCCGTCATGATGGGATCACTCGGAGTACTCAGTGTAGGAAGAATGCAAGGATCTTCCATATGACTCATGCGAAAAGACACCGATCTCATAGATGTTGAAGCCTGACTAGAACTAGACCCTATCATAAGGATCGGTGCAGGACAACTAAAGCTTCCCATGAGGGATGGATACATGCCTACACCCACACTCCCAGTTGCTGGTTGAGAGTGTTCAACGATCGGGATCAAAGCTCCCGAAGATGTGATAACAGACGGATTCTTGAATTTCGTTTGATCAATCATGACTATCTTCCCGTTAAATGGAAAGCATACAACTTGAAATAGGGAAGAAGCAATGGCTTGCATATTGTACATCCAATTCCTACCCAACAAGAGATTGTAGTCAAGGGGCGCATCAACCACCTCGACATCTATCGCAACGGTCTTCCCTCCCAAATGGACCTTAAGGGAAGGAAGGATGTCATGCAGCCTAAACGATCTCCCATCGAACGCAGTTAACATGGTCGCTGATTTAGACAGGCCAGGGGAACCTAAACCCTTCCAACATGATAAAGACATCATAGAAGTGGCAGCGTCTTCGTCAATCATAGTGCGCTTGACGGTCATATTAAGACATTCTATGTGAATCAAAAGAGACACATAGTAAGGAAAGCGAGGATGAAGTCTTGTGGTTTCAAATTTAATCACGGAGGAAGAATCATCATCATTCACACCAAGGGAAGAAACAAAAGCCTTCCTTTACAAAGGACAACTCTGAAGCACTTCCAATGCAGACATCGCACAAGGAGTGTGGCCCAAATCCTCGACAACTGAATAGTTCTGGGCGGCTCAGGCATTAGGATTATGCCCCGAACAATTAAGGAATCCCTTAGGAATGTGAGGTGCAGCTTTAGGTTTATCCACAGGTTTCTCAATACACAAAGGAGACCTTGGTGGATCAGGTTCCTTTCCTATGCTGGGTTGTGGCGAACCATAGTCCTTCGCACGGGTCACAACTTTCACAGCACGTACCATGTTAATGCAACCACTACCACTACCCTCCAGCGGATCTTGATCACCACCAGATTGATCATGGGTCCTTGTGTTCATATTTTGATTGTGAGGTAAAGGGTTAGTTAGCACAGTTGGGCCCTGTGCCAAGAATCTCAAGGCTTCATCGATACAAGGGCACAAGTAAGTGAGGTGATCGTCCTTACATAACTTGCAAGGGAACTTAACCTTACGATTAGCTTGCTTGTCCCCCCCAGCATTACGGACGTTATTGTCATTATTATTAGCATTCTCATTCTTATTCCCACCCTTACAATTATTCTTACCCTTCTTTCTATTACGTCTGGGCTGCTGGTTACCCTTCTGGTCCGACGATTGCACCGAAAGTACACTCGCCATTTGGGTGGGTTGAAATGAAGCCGTGGCTTGTCCTGAAGCAAATTGGTTGATAGAAAATTGACTAACTTGTTTTGCAACTGAATCCGTAGGTTTATCACTTGCACAACCAACAATGCCATCGGCATGTGGTCCAGGTTTGACTTTGGGGTTGAAACTAGAACGCAAAGCGTTGGGAATAATCTCATATAACAAAATGGACTGATCATAAATCAAGTCCATTTCTTGCGCCCTAAAAATCGCTTGTTCCTCATTCTGTACTCCAGATGTAGAAACATCCTTCGCTATATATGGCAATAATGACTTAAGGAACCATTCTAGGAGGAATTCTAACGGTAGAAATGCTTTAATTAACCTCTTTCGTCTACGCCACTCTTGGATATGATCCGAGATATGTGTGGCTTTATCCTGTCGAAATGTCGACAAGATTTCAGTACCAACATCATAAGGCACTGGTAGCTGAAAGTGGTTAATAAAAGTCATCACTAGGTCATCGAACATAGCGAATGCCCCCCTAGGTAGCTCTATATACCATTTCATGCCAGGCCCTGTAAGGGTGCTTTGAAATAGCCTTAAACAGATGGAGTCCTGGTGTAAGGAATTTGAAGAGCACCATAGGTGGTAGTAACATGTTCGCTAGATCCTCTCCTGGTTTGCCCTCGAACTTAGGTATGTCTGAGGGAAGCTTAGTATGGACAGCCGGCCAAGCTAGGTCATGAGCTATAGGATCATTTGTCAATCTCAATAAGTCAGGAAGATTCAGCATCGCGAGGAAAGGGAGCCTAGGATGATGAGGTCAATGGAACACTCCCTGATAGTTCTGATTCACATAGATATGATTACCACCATGGCCTTGGACATAGTACCCTCCTCCTATTTGACCCATATAGGGTGGCATGGAAGCACCATAGTGTGGTGGGCCTTGACTATTAGGAGCTACAAAGCCATAATTTGGAGATTAAGCAGGTTGTTGATACCCGCCCCCATAAGGTGAAGAACCCTATCCATACTGCATCCCATAATAGGTTCCATAAGTCATTGCATGAGATTTCCCATGAGACACTCCATAAGTAGGAACATACGCTCCGGAAGTAGGAATATACATTCCAGAAGTAGGAATGTGACCTCTAGAATTATGAACATGACCTCTTGAAACAACGGGGGGTGCATGAAGCTAAGACACAACCGGTCTGGTAACCACAATACAGACATAACTCGTAGCAACGTTTCAGCTCGAAAGACCACGTGAATAAGGTGGAGGGTGAAAATTTGAAGAACTAGGGATAGAGGACGAAGGGATATATGTAAATAAGTACGTACTATTCCCTATAGTCACTCATCTCGGATCTGGTATCCTAATAGGATCACTAACCCTAGACCTAGGAGGAATGTGTGATGTAACTTCCACCACTGGGATGGAAGGTGCAATGTGACTAGTGCTCCCAAACCTCTCCACATGGTAAGGAATGAGAGTTCCCCCAGGCATAGTGTTAAGCTCAAAGTCAGATTCGAAATGAAATGCCAAATCATGTGTAGGAAAACCAGACATACCATAACTACCATAACTAGTTCTCGTGGGTTCAAAATGAGTCTCATCATCCTCCAACATTCCATACCAGGAATGCGTCAATGGGGAATCAACCCTAGAGTGAGTAGGTCTATCATGAAAGGTTCCTATCTCAGAAATCACAGGACCTAACTCAGTCAAGTCGGGTGAAGGATCATAGGTAGGAGTAAACTCCCCATCTTCCACATGACTGGGAGAAGGTGGTTCAAGAATACTGTCTATATGGTCTCCCATGGTGTGTGAATTAATGTGCGAAGTAGTCCGCCTGGACTGTCTATTTCTCTCTCCCAAAGGAGGAGGAGATGTATAAGGTGAAAGTCCTGCTAAACGATGAGAACGGCGAGGAGCTGCACCCAAATCCATAATGACTCAAAAAATATAAAATACTCTCTATCTACGCAAACCCTAGGCAAGCTATCATGCACAGAGAAATCACCACTAAAATCTAAAGCCAAATGCAAGCAATCAAGGGTAGGATAAGTGAGCTCCCGAATGAATTAGGTATGTCTCTCCTAGGAGAGGCTTGAGACTCCCATACACAACAAGGGGAGGTATGTAACCAATTATTGTGGCCCTCAGCTTCAACGCGTAAAGCAACTGTGCTATCCGACCCCAACCTAGCCGGGACACTCGCAGAATAACCCCTGCAAAGTACCCCCTCGAGATCCTAGGTAAGGCCACTAAGGTCACCTCAATATAATCAATGCTTAGGCAGACAGTCATAGGTGGGATTGACCATATGGGTAGGGTAGCAAATCCTGAAACTCTCAAAAGAGCCCCCAGATACGAATACAATCCTAGAAATATCTCCGGTACTACTCAGTTATGACTAGGGGTCATCCCAATCAATAACCGCTCACACCGCCTCGTGCTTAACTCCCTTTTGAGAGGAGGATCCTGAGAAACACTGGTTATACCAAGGATTTCACACACTCACCTGGACAGACACATACATGTTGTTGTTTAGTGGTCTTGGAGAATTTACTCACAATGAACTATTCCAAGACCCTAAAATCTAATCTTGTTGGTGCACCCTATAAAAGAAAAGAGTGTAGTTCATTTTAATTAAGCGTTGATTTTAATTGGCTTTATTACTCAAAATAGGGATATGGCCGTGCAACTAATGGTTTTATGACACAACATGAAGTAAAATGCACACCTAAAAATCGATGCAAATGCATTGTGTCCATGAAAATAGGGTATGGTACTACGTGAAATGCACAATTTTTCTTCAAATGATGAATGCAAGATTTCCTATATGAAATCCTGACTAATACTCCAAAGCAAATCTAGTGCAAGTACTATGCAAAATGAAAATGCAATGCATGATGATAAGCAAATATTTTTGGATTTTTTGAAATAAAATGAGATACAAAAAGCAAAAGAATGATTCTACAACCCCTAGACTCTGCAAGCACACTCAAGCAGCACTCAAGAAAAGCACTAAGGTAAAAGAAATTTAATGCACTAATCCCAAACAAAAAATTGAAAATGCCATGACAAGAACCTTATCAAAATAAATAAAAAATTACCCTAAAAAAACATCTCTGGTCAGAAACAAAGGTGTATACAGACTCAGGAAGTATCAAAGGAGACTCAGCAATCATCACAATTCACCCAGCAACCATTTAACTTCCACTAAAAGGAAAAACTAAGGGTATACATGACTGTTCGCAGTAAACCCGCGTGTATACATGAAAATCGCAGAGAAACCCGCATGTATACGCGACTGTGAGTTTCAAACTTGCATATAGGAAGAAAGGTTCATAAAAATAAAGGGAAACAGACAAGTCAAGACAAACTTCACACCAATCAGACACTACCAGGAAAACATGCCCCCAGACCCGACACATAAACAAGAGAGCAAGATGAATTCAAAGTCATTGAATGCCGATAGAAAACCCCCAAAGGACAACTACTAGGAACTCCCCAACGGAGTCGCTAATTCTGTTATGGAGAGAAATTCCTATGGCTTGGGGTACCACAACAGACAACTTGACTCCAGAAATCAATCCTTTCTAATATGCAATAGAAATTAAATATCTAACACTAAAGGATCAGACCTCGTACCTTATTCCGGACGGTTGAAGTAGATCCCCGTTGAGCTTTCCAACTTCAGCTTGAATTGATAGATTACTTTCTCAACAAAAAGTAAACAATACAAGCATACTATATATATTGGTGTTAGATCTATTCTAGCATATATAATCAACAATGTATAAGCATTTCAAACATCCCATGGATAAAATATTCATTCAAACACACATTATTGGACAGGAAAAGATATTTCTATTAATATAAAATCAGAGATTACAATGGATACAACCTCCATTGGCACATCTGCAAATTGGAGAAACTGAATCCCCCACTTGGGCCTCCACCACCTCAATCCTCCATCTCTCGATAGCAAGCTCATAAGCAAAAGGCAAGCTTGGGAAGAACACAAAAGTGCTCCAAGGGACAAAGGGATGCAGACTCAAACATAAGTTCCGGCAACAATGAACTATAGTTTCTTTTCTCTCAATTCTCTCATATGCCTTCAATGTACCATAGAGTTCCTTATATAGCTTTTCAAAGGGGTAATGAAAGGTCGAATCCGAGCGATCTCAAGGCATAGGGAAGGCCAGGAGTCAAGTGAGTCAAATCCATGTCAAGGAAAACTCCAAAAAGATTTGGATTATGCACACATCCCAATGTATGCGGTTTTAGGGGTCAAACCCACATATATACACAATTAAGGGTTTAAAAGTCGCGTGTATCATTTTTCACATGTTTTTAGGGATGGTCAAGGAAACATCAAAGGACAAAAAATGGTCCGAGGGGTCTAAGGAGTCTACAGAGGGACAGGGGAAGGCCATCCAAAGTGTGATTCACCTAGAGTGGTAAAATCAGCTATAACAGTATCTCTTCTATCATCCCTATGTTATATTCAAGTCTTATTCAACCTTGGTTACCTGTTGTTCCATGTCGTGAATCATTTTTGGTCCAATTATGAGCTTATCCACAAATTTGTCTCAATTCAGTGGTACATTACACTTCCTTTCATTAATTGATTCAAATGGACTCATATTCAACGATGCCTGGGAACCATTGTTATATGCAAACTCTACTAAATACAAGTAGATTTCCCATTTTCTAGGCTTGTCCATTACATACATCATGAGCATGTCTTCAATTAATTTATTTGCTCACTTAGTTTTTCCATCCATTTGTGGATGATAAGCTATAATGAAATTGATTTTGGTTCCAAAATCCTTAAACACATTGTTGGATTCATTTTCCAACTCCACATCATTATTTGGGCTTAAACAACCTAATTTACCACTTACCCTAAGTATTTGACTCAAACATGTTCTTGAATCATCAACATCTCACCAGTTTCAGTTATCTAGACCTCCTCCTTGATTTGGGGAACCTAAATGGGCCTCCTCGTTCAGTCATGGAGTTAATTTGGGTTGATTTTCTTGAATAAATGTGCCCACTTAATCAACTGGGAGCATCCATGCCTAATTTTAAGTTAACTAGAGTGATAAAGGCGCCTCCACCTACATTTTACCTAATTTTGACCTAATTTTAGTTAACATGAGACATGGAAGGAACCCTCACCTATTTTTAGTCATTCAGTTAATTTATTCTTAGCTAAATGAAGTCAGAAAGGTGCCCCCACCTCCTTGTTGGCATGCAGTTGAGTTTCGACTCAGTTAGACAGCCTAAACTTCCTTCAAGTCTATTAGATTTAATTATGTTGCAGTTAAGTGGTTAACTGATGTGTCGAGTAGTGTTAACTAACAAGTAATCCACTCTCATGCATTCAATTTAGATGACCTATTTGGGATTCAAATTGCTAGTTTATTGATGCCATTGTAGAGCATTTCACTCTATCTTCTGAATTAATGATTATATTTTTAGTGCTGCAAACCTTTTCTATAGTTTCTCGCATTCATTGAGTTAATTTATATCTATGAATGTGTAGTAACTTTTGTCTTGGTTCTAATATTTTCGTGCCTCAATTTTATATGGTATCAGAGCCATGGAATGACAAGGAAACCCTTCTACAAAGTGTTGGGCCTTGGGATAGTAGGGAAGAATTCATGTGGAATTCTGCCTAAGTAAGAAGAATGGGTATAATGTTGGTGCAAATCCAACCAACAAAACCTAGTCGATAGGGTTTCCCACTCTGTTGACACTCAACTCATCGTGATATTCCTGAGCATTAGCCCAAACAATTTTTACCCTGTCCAGAAACACCCATAGAGAAGATGAAGTCTCACCCGAGATGTTCAAGGGAGGGGTGACAGAACCAAGTTTCCGCAGAAAAGTAGAGGACAATGCGTATTGGAAATTCATTTTTCTATCTATCATATCTAGTTGTTCGCATAACCATTCATCATTCATTTATCACAGGAATAGCCATACTATTGCATATCATATCTATGAAGATAACATCATTGATAAGTAGTAAACATTGCATCATGGATCCATGCCGAACATATTCATCATTGGATTGCAGAAATAGAAATAAAAGGCAAAAAAAGATAATAGTATTTCAGATCAACCTCATCTCTTTATATTACTTCTGCGCAATAAATCATAGATCCAAATATACAACAATTTGACTCTTACTCATAAAGCAAAGATTCAGATTACAATCGATTATCATAACTGATAGATGCTCCTCCTAATTGATAGATATTTACATTCAAAATTCTTCTTTTATTTATAGGCTTGCGCCTTTACATTCATGGTCCACTTCTAACTAAATCCTCACTAATTCTACCAACTAATGACCAATATCCACAAAATATGGTCAAAAAAACAAAAAGTGACATAAAATATTCAAAAGTATTCTATCTTTCGCCTTGCACATTGTCTTTGTCTTCGCAGTGTCTTTTGATTTGGTGTAGCATCCACGATCCTGTGCAACTTACCCCAAACCCCTTCCAATTGGACCCCAACACAGTCTTGTGGCTCATCCTTGAGCCACGTCAGGTGGGCATGGTGTACTGGTTGATTTTGAGCTTGAAGTCTTTGTACTGCTGAGAAATTTATGATACCTATAGTTTTATTTTCTCAACAAGGTCCTGACATGCAAGCAAATCCTTTTTAATGGATGCTCCATCGTCTTGGCATTTACTTCCTTCTTTATGTCCTGCATAGGCTATAGTGCAACGACTGCCTTTACCAACAATTGAGTTCAAATTTTTTGGAACTCGTCGAGTTGGTCACTACATTTCCGTTGTCGCTCCTACGCTTTTCCAACTCACTGCTGTAGCTCCTTCATCTCTATAGACCGTGTAATTAACAAAAGTGGTGGCATGGTCCTCAATGTTGTCTTCAATGTCACCAAATGGTTCTTGGCTTCTTGCAACTGCTTTGTAAGTTGATCTAACTATTCATATTGAACGACGTTGCCCCAAAATTGTGTTGTTGCTTCTATGATCTTCTTAGTTTCCTGCTCAATCTCTTCAAACTGTGTCGCTATCTCTTCAATGGAACTCTTCTATTCTACAACCTACTATGGTGGTGTGTTTGGGTAAACCATAGTATTCAACAGGATTTTGTCCAACTGGAGTTGTGCGATGACTTCTCCAAGTCACTTGGCTATGGAAACTACATCCAAGTCCACCGTGCTTTCATGTATGTACTGGCAGCAATTCATAATGGCTTCTTCTACCTACCTTTGACTAGTGAAGAGTTGTGCCTTTTCAACAACGAGGTGGTCAGTTTATTTCTTCATCTTTGTTTTCTCTTCTGCGGTCTTTGCCTTGAGCTCTTCTTGTGCTTTCTTTAGTGCCACAATTTCCTATGCTTTGTCGACCGTCAGTGTTTCCTTCTCACGGTGCAATTCCTCTACTAATTTCTGCAATGTCTCTTCTTCTTTGTTCGACCACAGATACTAGTTGTTGATTTCCTTCTGTCAATCAGCCAACTCCTGGTTGGTGACCCACTATATGTGCACTAAGGTCTAGGTGGAAAACTTATTGATATCCACCGCAATGCTCTGTAGCTGTTGTATTGATGAGTTCACATTGTCTCGTCCAATGTCGATTGCAGTCGGGGGAACCTGAATGTTCCTAGCCCATGGCTTAGTGCTAATCGACACATAATCCTGCACAGCTGCACTTTCTGGTCCTGTTCATGAAACAACATTATAGATAGAATCTAACTTGGTGTGTAACTTAGAGAAACCTTCCTGGGCGGACTTCCGCATCTCTTTTCATGAAACATCATATGATTAAGGGACAGCCTTAATAAGTCGCTATAATTGCGCTTCCATCACGGATTTAGTACTACTGCTTGCATCCTGTACCATTCTCTTCTTCATCCTTATCTCCTTAAGGATACGTTGCACCTCAAGGTCTACAGGATTTTTTATTGATGATTTGCCATCGGAGTCATGGTGACTCTATTGGTTAGCTCCTCTTACTAGATCATCGGGTGCATATGCTGGTGGTCCTGCTAAGAATTCACTGGTGCTAATCGGATCTCGCCATGCTACAAGCCAATCATCAATTGCGGCCTCTAATTCCTCATTCGTCACTTTATAAGACTTTGGTAACCATTTCCGATCTGGGTCGCGACGATATTGGACATGAATGGTGTGTGGTCATATGGAAAACTGAGTGATCCTCTGATATTTAGTTGTGGCCTCATTGGTCAGTTAGGGAAATTTGACAGCTACCACCTGCAACACTTCCTATTATATCCAAAAGTGGATCACGTAATCCTCTTGCCGACTGGGATCCTCTATCCACCACAAGTTTTGATACCATGCCGCTTTAAACACTTTGACAACTTCATCCTCCATCCTTTGGTGGTCCTATGGCTCCATCTAAGCCACTAATGTAATTAGGATCAATAACCAGTTGTATGTGAATGGTATTTCTCCACCCTGAACTACTACTGCATCCTCATTCAATTGGTTTAGTAAGAAAAGGGACATGTTCATTTGTATCCCTTCTGTGCATTATTGGGCACATGCAATCACCTGTGAAGTGCATTGGATGGGGTGATTCTTATGGATGATATTACTTTCTAGGATTTGTGCAACGATACATACAATCCTATCATTAATGTTGTCAATGCGATATGCGCTACCATCGCGCTGCAAGTCATACCTCTGCTTCAAGCGTGGAACGAGTCTCTTGTCATTATCCCTTCCCTTGAAATAGTACGACGGGTCTGGCCCATCCTTTGGTAAACCTAGGATCTCTGAAATAAAATCAATGATGATTAGGACTGGAGTGTCCAACCATAGTGTCCCTCCATGGAAAAAATCCAAAAGTTTCTTGACGTAGTCATTTGCTTCATTCAATCGCCCAAAATGCGGCATGTTGATTAGCCCTAGTAACTCTGCTTTATCCAACCCCTATGCCCATGGCTGCAAGATATGCACAATGGGATCTCCTGGGATCGAAGGTAAGAACTCATAGGGATCATTCTTCACATCCTACAACATGAACAGATCATGATCCTTGTACCTCATATTCATCAATGTTGGTACAATGTCAGTGGTGCACACCATCCCTTTTGGTAGCGGTGGCATTTTTGGATGATACTTTTGATTCTTGGTTAACTGCCGAGGTTGCGCACTAGGTTGAGTGGGAGTGATGTAACCATGAATTTTATTTACAAAGACCCCAATGCAAACCACTGATTCTACAGTGCCAGAGATAGATGGCCCGTCTGGGCGGCTGCGTCTTCCTGCACCCTTACCGATGTCCATGTTTGCCTCTTCGTCAACGCTGGGGAGCTAGGATTTTGTCCCCATTGCTTCTTCATTAGGATGGAGGATGATTTGACCTGCATACTGGAAACTTTTTCGATAATAGGTAATTGTTCTAATGGGTGAGTCCCTTTCACTAGAAATCTCTACCGTGTCGGGGTTACTCTGCACCCCATCACAATTTCCCACAGTCATGAGACATTATCACCTTCACTCTCCACATCTCAGAATTTCTTGATGGCACTAGAACTTAACATTTCTTCAACACTCTTTTCAACTCAACTTAGCACAATTGTGCTTTTGACCTACGTCAAGCACATCTAGTCGATCCATTCATCATCATTACCAAATTAACCATGGTCATTATGACCAAATCCTGTCTTAACTACTTGAATCCACCGTTGATTCTTTAAACCCAACGATCAAATATGCCATTAATACGCACTACTTTAGAAAGCATCATCGATTAACTATTTTAACTGTGCTTCATTTATTACTGATTTGACTATGTCGTGACCCTATGGCTGTCACGACAGATCTTCCTAACCGTGCTACTAATTCCACTACTTGCGCATCCAATTCCTTCTGGTGCACCCTTCCTATGGCTATCTATTATTAGTTTTTTTCCCATTTTGTAGTGCCTTAAGCACTATGTGATTCTGGCTCTGTCCTGTAGGGCTTTAGGTGGCTACCATTCACTAGTTTTGGTAGCATCGTGCATCTAATTGTTGTAATTGAACGCCCCCCTAGAGGTAATTTAATTAACAAGATATGGGCCTAAGTGCATGCTCCAACATCTCGATTAGCATTACATAACTTTGTAAGTGCATTCTCTAAGATCTTGTTGAACGCTTCTACCATCTTGTTTTCCTGCAGATGATATGGTGTATTTTTCTTATGTTGTATCTGTAACTCCTCCATAAGCGTTCTTATCATGTGATTGATAAAATGGATTCCTTGGTCGCTCATCAATATCGTTATTCATCCAAAATGCATCATGATGTTGTCAAATAGAATTTTTTGTTGTTGTCATAGTAGTACAATCTGAGACTGGTGTAGCCTTCGCCCACCTTAGCAAGTAGTCGGTTGCTGTGATTATGTACTACACACTCGTTCTCTTCCCAGGTGGGTTGATTGGACCCACAAAATCCACAGCCCATTTCTCAAAAGGTTGTAAGGTTACCTGGGGTACTAAAAGCATCTCATCCCATTGTGATGGTTTTCCAGTACGTTGACAGACATCACATGTACGCACATAATTTGTCGCATAATTATGTAAAGTGGGTCACCAAATCCCTACACGAAGCACCTTTCTTGTCGTAGTGCGACCGCCATAGTGCCCCCTAGAGACTCCTGCATGTGCTTCTACTAATATTTCTCCTTGCTCATGGGGTAGGACACAGCACCACAAAATTTCATCTGGTCCCAACTTATATAGGTTTCCAGAAATCAACTGGTAATCAAAAGCTTTAACAACCAACTACTTCCTTTGTCTTATTGAAAGTTCTTCTGGTGTGACCCCTGTCGCCAAAAACTGGATTATTGGAACATAATGGTCATCTTCCATGTCAAATCTAAATAAATGCGCATCAGGAAATCCACCTTCAATATTAGTACTCACCTCGCCTGTCTCTATTCTAGACAAATGATCAGGGCCAACATTCAAGTCACTCGGCTTCACGATTATTTCAAAATCAAACTCCTGAAAGAGAAGTAGCCAACAACATATCTTCCACTTAACACAGGCTTATTGACCAGATACTTCAATGCAGAATGTTCAATAAACATCTTGAAGTGATCGCCTAAAAGGTAATGCCTGAATTTCTACAGTGCATATACCATTATCAGACCTTCTGGCTCTATGGTCGTGTAGTTCTTCTGAGTAAGAGACAACTTACGACTAGCGAAGGTGATCGGGTTATCCAGATCTCCTTCTCTTGGTTGCACGAGCACTACTCCCAACACAACATATGATGTGTTGACATGCACATGGAACTCTTTATTCCAGTTAGGGAACATGAGTATTGGTGCCGAAGCCATCTTGGCCTTCAGTGTGTCGAAGCTACCTTGACATTATGGACTCCATACAAATACAACATATTTCTTCAATAGTTTCTCCATAGGGGAAGTAATTGCAGCATATCCTCTAATGAATTCACGATAGTACCCAGTGTGCCCTAGTGTCGCCAAAATAATATTCACATTTGTCGAGGGTGGAAAACTCAAAATGAGCGCTATCTTCACAAGATTAACCAATAATACTTGCTTGCACATAATGTGACCCAACATTATCCCAAATGGTGCGCAAAAAATTCACTTCGTGGAGTTCAGCACGATCTGATGCTGTCGACACCTTTCCAGCATCAGTTGAAGGTTTTCCAAATGATCCTTGATTACACCATACACTGTCCAATCATCCATATTTACCTGTAGGAACTTCTGAATGAAATATTTAAATGCCGCTACAACAACTCGTGAAAATATTGTAGGCGCATTCTTCAACCCGAAAGGCATCACTGTGTATTGGAAGCAACCCCACTCAGTGACAAATGTCATTTTACGTCGATCTTCCTTGGCGATTCTTATCTAGTGATAACCATAAAATCCATCTATAAAAGAGTACATCTCCTAACTTCCTACTCCTTCGAGTACTTCATCTGTGAATGGTGTCAGAAACGTATCATGCATACATGCATCATTCAGTTTTCTTAAGTCGACATAGATCCAAACTTCACTAGTTTTCTTGTCTTGGACCACCATAGGCATGATCCATTCTGATTCTTCCACTGTCTCAATGATTCCAGCATCCAACAATATCCAGTCAAGTTCAGCCTTGACTTTTTCTTTGTATCACGGATTCAGGCGATACGGCCTTTGTCTTACTGGTTTCACATCTGGCTTTAATGAAATCTTCATCTCTCCTAGATCACCTAGTATCCCCTTCATTTTTGAGAACTTTGTTGGAAATATATCTTGAAATTCATTCAACAGATATGTGATCTTTTTCATGGTCTCCTCGTCCTAGTAGTCCCCAACACTTGCAAATTTCATATTTTCTTCTGTTCCAATGTTAACCTTGTTAATCTTCAGTGACTGACTCATTGGATCAGTCGGTATATCTGGTGTTGCGACATCCCTACTCACTTCCATTTCCAGAATATTGATATTTCGTAGCTCATCATCATCTTCAGGTTCGCCAGATACGCTATAGCATTCCATCGTCAACTGCATGTGGCAATGCATATGTGGATCAACGGGATATGAAACTGGCATAACTTTTTATACCACATCCTGAATGATCTGAAGTGCATTGTTGACATTGAGATTACCGTCTACGAAACTAAAGGTATGTGCAAAGAAAATCATCAGCTCTTCCCAAGAGGTTATTTCTATGTGCAACTCCGTTGATACATACCAGGATCTTGGCATTTCATCCAAGGTGTGAATAAAGGCATCGACTCGTTCATCCTTTGGTCGTGATGCCCATAATGCTTGGAATTCCATCAAATGGCTACTAGGGTCATTCCATCCATCATAATTTATAGCATGATATACTTTATACTTATGTGTCACCAAAGAAAACTGTCATCAACCGTCGACACTGCACCCATTCAGTAATTGCCTTTTTATGAGCCACCCACTAGCATTTTGGAGTAGCCTTTAGTGCTTCCTCCACCTCCAATAATCGCTGCGATTCCAAAACCTTTTCTTCAAATTCCATTAAGAACGCTGAAAGTTCAGGTAGCCCCTCGTAGACTTGTAATTCTACAATTTCATTCATGACATGGAATAATGACTGCGTGATCAAACCACATTTTCTGAATGACACCTCATGCATACGATTTTTCCATTTTTCTAACGCATCCTTAGAATCTGAAGACACAGAACTAGCATTCCACCAATCGAGTTCTCCGTCAGCAGTTGGGTGGATATAATCTTCATAGATGTTGTAAGTGTGATACCATCCCCTGAAAACTTCATCCTTTACCGATTCAATGTATCATCATCCTTCGTTGGGATCCATAGGTGCGATAACTCTGATATCTCGATTCTCAACTGTCATCATCCGCTTCTTAAAGTTAATCACCGCCATACTGACATTAGCCCATCCCATCCCCAACAATGTGGGATAGGATCCTTCACCATTAATGACTTCAATCACATAAAATTTGGCATAAGTTTTCATACCTTCAACATCCATGACCAGGTTCGACACATGTTTGATTGGTTGTACTTTATTTTGATTAGCCAATCACAATTGCGTAGGGGACCAACCCAATGTCGGCCTCCCCATATTCTTCTAGGTATTCCTTGTTAGGATATTCACATCAGATCCTAGATCTAAGATGACTGAATCGACTTCATAGTCCCCAATCTGAATGTTCATGCGCATCTCCTTGCTTATCTTTTTCTTGTACAAAGATTTCACCATGGAATCCTTCCATTCCTTACCTGGGCAGTGCAACAAATTTTCAAATGTTAGCTAGAGCATCAGGATCTCTTGCTACTGATAAGAAACTCTCAAATAAGTGTTGCAAGGTACCACGCTGCTGTGATGGTCCTGCCTCCAGCGAAGAATCAAAAGCAGAAGGAATTTCATAGACAAGTGACTTACCAAGATTCCTTCCAATCGCATCCCAGGCTCCAAAAAATGTCTCCTTTTCTAGTTGTGATATCAAATGATGCCTTCTTCTATCCATCTAATTGAATATGTGGGAGGGTCCTATCCTCTCCTATTGTGGCTCCTGCGTGGGTGACAACAGAAACGTCAACATCCTATGTTCTGGGCTCTACTGAGATCATCACAACCATTGGCCCTTAATTCTATTTCATCGGTGGATTCTGAGTCAGTGGTAGATTCTGGTTCAATGGAGGGTTCATAGGTTGATTCAGGGTCTAATTCTGAAGTGGAACATGATTCTGGTCCTGATTCTACAACTGGTTCTGGTTTTGTAGATGATTTTGGTTCTGCAACTGATTCTGGTTCTGCAATTGAGGAACATTCCAGGCCTGCCATCTTGTTTTTAGCTATGAGAATTTTTTGACAGTATGATTGATCATCATGCAGTATGTACACGAGAACTGCAAGTGTGGGTAGTCCCTCGGGTAATGCCCAAATACCCCACAATTGTAACACTGGACAGATCTGTGACCTTGTCCTCCTCCTCTTGCAAAGCCTCCTCTTCTTCATCGGAATCCTCCATGAAATCCTTCTTATTGCTTATACTGCAGCTGATCCATTTGTTGCGGTGGGGGATTCGGCTACTGCTGAACATAGTGCGCAACTTGAACATACTACAGCTGAGGCATCACCATTTGATTGTACTATGGTTGTAGTACAAATTGTGGTTGCGGTGCAAACTGTGGCTATAGTTGCATTGGTATAAATTGCATTTGCAGCAGTGGTGTATACTATGGTTGTGGTCGATAGTTTACATCCTGAGGCTGTGGTTGTGGTTGTTGTACTGTTATCAACCCAAATGGCACTTCTCCATCCGAGTGTCGACACTTCATATGTTGGCACACAAAAGGACACTTATGGATTGAAGATTGCCTAAACAGTATAGATGGGCATGACATGAGATGCATTCACTATCCACCCAGCTTGCCATTTTACCTTTTTATATGTTTATTGCTGTACACGACTCTTTCCACAGCAACTCACGTACATACGCAACTATCTCCATAGCATTTCACGTACTGTACGTGAGTATTGTCATTGCAACCTGCGTACAGATTTGTATGCGGGTTTCCCTTATAGCAACTCGCGTGTCATACACGGGTTGATCTCTAGGACAGTTGTGTACAGTATGTGGGTTTCCCTTATACACAGTCGCGTACAAGCCTTAGCATTGGAATTTTTGGGTTAGGGTTTGCTTGTCCCTATCCCTCTATAAGCTCTGTTTGCTGGTTGGTCTTCCTTATAAGCACTGTACTATGAGTTTGATGACCTTGTTAGCCACACCTTGTGCTTTCTTGTAAATCCCTTGAGTTATTTTGTTTGGATTGTCTTTCTATTTGCAAATTGAAGTGGATTTGCCTATTTGGGTTATAGGTTTAAGTGTTGGTTGTCTAAATCAATGATTAGGGTTCCAGATGCTGTTTATCCCAGTCTATTTTCGGATAGTGATTGGTGTGCCACTTGCCTTTGTGTGTTTCTAATTATTTCCATTCATTGTATCCACCCAAGCTAGGGTTCCAAGTCTTCCTTAGGTGGTTGATTCTTGGTTCTTTTAATCTGTTTACTTCACTTTGCTTACTTTATACAGTTTGTTTAATTCAAGCATACTCAAGTTTTCTGTGCATTTAGGTGCATAGTAGTCTTTGAGCATTTTGAAAAAGTGAAAAGAAAACATCTTAAAAGATTTTGCATTTGATTTTGCATAGAGTAGTTTTGCTTTCAGTTTTTTAAAATATAATCTCAAAAAACTACAAAAATATAGCCTTAGTGTTCTCTTTATCGTTGCTTTTTCATCAATTTATATTTACAAAAAGAAAAAAGAAGTTTGTTTTAGTAGTGATAATTTGCTTTGAAAACGTACACCTTTGCTTTTATATTTCTTATTGAGTCAAAAAACATCATAGTCTTTCACTCCACTTCCTTCTGAGTAAGAAATAGCCCTTAAAATGGACGCAATAATTAAAATTTATTAGTAACTTTTTATTTTCCAAGGCCATTCACCTACTAGCTTAGGCTAGACTTGTAGGATAGGAAGTGTAAAATTCCCGTAAGTTTTAAAATTTAGACATAGTGGACCATTCGATAGGTAAATCCTTATCTTTATCGATAGTTTCTGGGAAGCTCCTCTCAAATGGGAGTCAAGCACGAGGCCGTGTGGAGGCATTGGACTGAGGAGATAACCCTCTGATTCCTTGTCGAAACATAAATCAGGACTTTTACGCATTTGGGGATTCTGTCCTAGTCAGATTTTTGGGCTCAGCTACCCTGCCCATGCATACGAGTCAGGATTGCAACTGTCCCCCCAAACTATTGGTATAGCTAAGGTAGCATTTAGTCTCTTGAAATCTAGGGTTCATACATAGGTAAACCAGAAGGCTATTTCTGGTTCACCTTGGATGGGCTTGGAAGGTAACCCTTGTTGAAAGTGTAGGATGGCAGTGGGTGATTCCTCTGCTTGTGCCTAAGAACCTCTTCAAGGATGCCAAGTAACTATTTTTCAGCTTTCTTTGGGAAAGCATATCTTTTACCCTTGCTGACTGTTGAGACTTTAGGAATTTTTGTAGTGATTGCTTTATGATTTGTCTATGTTTATCCAACCTTAGGGTTTGAACTGTCAAATTTACAATCATGGAGGACCAACCTATTAGAAGGTCTCGAAGGTTGCAAAACCTTCCTCCTCTCATCACATTGGAACCTCCACCTCCACCTCAAAGGTGGAGATTGGACATAGATGGTTCATTTGAACCGGTAGGAGTAAGTGAAGTTCCAAGTGAACCAGCACTTAGAGCTAACCGTTTTGATTTTAATACAGTTGAGATAGAAGACTTGTTGGCTGACGGGTTTACAAGGAATTTTAGTACACCCTTGACTGACTTAAATGATCCTATGATCATCCAGGTTAGGCCTTTTGATTCACCTATTTTAGGTGTCCCTGTGGGCAGGATAATGTCTACTACGAGAGAAAGTTCTTTTACTTTCACCTTAGCCTTTCTGGCTGAAGGGGTACTACCTCCCTTAGTAAGTGCCCCTAGATCTAGCATACCTACTACACCATTGAGTCCAACGAGCCAGGTGGTCCAACCACCAGTTCCCACAAGCCTACCAAGTGCTTCTGGTGACATGGTTATTGGGATCCCTAGTATACCTACTGTTCCTTCCTCATTTGCACACATTTCCCAGAGCGGTCTGATAGGATCCTCAGCTTTCGTCCAAGGATTTCCTTGGAATGGGGGGCATATTCCCCCATCTAATTCATACGTAGGCCCATCACCTTCTTATGTAGGAGTGCATTTTGGAAACACTACCTCTTACGGATAAGGTTTCCAAACTCTGGTCTCGACCCCATTCACGAGCTCTCCCTTTTCGTTGTTCAGTGGAGGGATACCTGCTCCCTTTTTTCAAACCCCAGTTTCGACTGGGATGGCCCAAACCTCATATACTACACCTCCTACTCACAATCTTGTGGCTTACAGATGGAATCCATTTCAAATTAATCGATCCACTTTGCAACCAGTGGCAGGGGGAAACCCCACCTTTACATATGGGTATTCAAGGGAAAGTCCCTCTAATTCCTAGACTGGCACTTTTAGTGCTCCGGTGCGACCCAAGCTTCCTTTCCTGGAAACATTAAACTTGCAATATTTGTCAAAATTGATGAACGAACCGATGAGTCATGACCCCTCGTGGCCACCTGTCCCCACCAAATTGCCATCGGACATCCCTAAATTAGAGGGAAAGTTGGTGAAGATCATGGGGCTCATGTCACCACTTTTCATTTATGGTGTTCTTATAATTCGCTGAATGAAGATTCAGTTAGGTTGAGGCTGTTCCAAAGAACCTTAACGAATACTACAGCAAAATGGTACACTGAGTTGCCTTCTGCCGCGTTTAGTAGTTTTTGGGACTTGGCTAGTGCATTCCTTAGCCACTTTCAGCTTCCAGTACGATACAATTTCGGAACGGACTTGTTATCTACCTTTAGGAAGAACAAGGCTACCAACATCTCAGATCATATCCAAGAGTAGAGGAGGTGAAAGAGCCTTATAAAAGCCACTATTCCTCCTGAGTTCTTACTAGAGTGGTTCCTTAAATCCCTGTTGCCTTACATATCTAAGGACGTATCCAATTCAGGAGTGACGTTTGAAGAAGAAGCCATTCTCAGGGCCCAGCAATTGGATTTGATTTATTCACGATATGGGATGTTGTATGAGATTATCCTTGAGGCACCGAGGCCTACCCACGATGCAGAGAAACCTAAGCTTGGACCCCATGTTGATGGTGTGGTTGTGTCCGTAAACTCTCCCACTGTAGAGTCTTTGGCCAAACAAATTCATCAGCTGTCCATCAAGCATTCTACAATGGAGGAAACAAAGGCTGCCCCCTCCCCCCAAAGTGCAAATGTTTTTGCACCAACCTCTCAGAAGGGCAATCAGCATCCCGGTGGGAAGAAGAAGAGAGGAAATAAAGGGGAGGGAAATCAAAACAAGCAGAAACCCACGAACACTACTGATGGGGGAAAGAAAGAAAATAAAAAGGAGAAGTTCCCATGTAAGTTGTACCATGAGGATCACGTCACTCACCTTTGTCCCCTTATGGAACAAGCCCAGAAGCTACTAAAAGCTCAACAACCGGCTGTCCTGAAGAATCTTTTTTCCCAAGGGCAGAACTCTGCTTCAGCTTCTAATGTAGCAGGGGGCACTCCAGGTGCCCCTGACCCCAACTATATCAACATGGTTTGATCTTCGACTTTGCTATAGACTAGGAATAAAAACTATGAAAAAGAGACTTCTGAGAAGGGTAAGTCTATAGGTGAAACTTCTAACCCTCTCACAATCGAGAAGCCTGCTAAAACTATTCCTAAGATACCGAAATGTGTCTTTAAGAAGACCTTGCATAACCCTAATTCTAGGGTTTCTTCAAACTACTCCGTCGTTGAAGACTTAGCCCAAACCCCTTGTGTAATGTCAGCTTTAGAGGTGTTACAGAGCTGTCCTACCCAGCGGGATGCCCTCTTAGCAGCCTTAGGCAGCATGGACTCATCGAGTCTCATGGTGAAATTTCACTTGTGTGATGTTAAAATTCACCTACCTTACCATGTAGCCTTATAAATAGATGTCATCCATGGTGGAAAAACCATTGTAAGGGTAGTTGTTGATGAGGGTGCTTCTACATGCATTTTGTCCTTGTCATGTTGGAAAGCTCTCGGATCCACAGAGATGGTCCCATCAAACACTCTGCTTACTGCTTTCAACAGAAGGTCATTCCATCCACATGGTATCCTACCGACTTTTGAAATTAAGCTTCTAGGGAAAGTAGTGTCTGTTGAGGTGGAAGTGATTGATGCACCTTTGGACTATAATTTGCTTTTGGGAAGAAGCTGGACTTATGCCATGTCCGCTATTGCGTCGGCTGTCTTTCGGATGGTAGTTTTTCCACACAAAGGAAAGTTGGTTACTATTGACCAACTCAATTTTACTCAAAAATGCCGCATGGAGTCTAATGAGTCTATTGTGCCATTGGTTTATCAGGTCAAACCTACTGCATAGAGCTTGGGGGATGGAATGTATGCATCACTCATGGGCACATTTTATCTTCTAGCCCCGATTTTTTATATTGGTTCTACTAGTGTGGGAAAGTCCATAGCCACGATTGTTGATAGGACTGATCCTTGGGTTCTCCCTTCCCCCCATGAATCGAAAGTGCCCTTATCGGCAATGGAAGTGGCTTACCAATATATCACTCAAACCACTATTGATCCCATTCCAGACCCTCTCACAGTCTCAGAGGACCAATAAGAAGTCTATTTGCCCGCTTGGGAAGAAAACTCTTTGCACTCTACGAGCTGTTTTGATATGGTTTTACCTTCTGATGAAGCCATTCTGGAAGCCATGTGTGGATGTGGTAATATCTGTGAAGATCTTCACCATCGATCCTATTTTCTTCCAGAGCTAAGAAGAATAGAAAATCAATAGTTTCATATGAGACTGTCAGATGATGTTGATACACCCATCAATCCCTTACCTAGGGAAGGAATGTTTGCTGAGGGGTATATGGAAAATATTTCTGCTGCCATCCCTATCAACATCTCTATGAATCCAGATGTCGTGGAAAATATACATATAGGTTCAAACTACTCTCCTGAGGAGATTGCAATCTATACGGCCTTATTCAAGGAATTATGTGACGTCTTTGCCTGGTCATATGAGGAGATTCCAAGAATTGATCCATCGATAGTTGAACATGAGATCTGAACATACCCTGACGCTAAACCTGTTTGGAAAAAGTTAAGGCCTATTAACCCACATAAAGCAGCGACTGTGAAGGTTGAAGTTGAAAAACTGTTGAAGGTTGGTTTTATTTATCCCATAGCTCTGACAGAATGGGTATCCAAACCTGTTTTTGTTTATAAGAAGAAAGGGACCATACGTGTCTATACTGACTTTAGAGATTTGAATAAAGCCTATCCTAAGGACAAATATACCATTCCATTTATAGACCATATTATAGATTCTTGCGCGGGAAGTGAAGTGTTCTCATTTATGGATGGTTTCTCCGGATACAATCAAATTCAAATAAAACCGAAAGACCAACATAAAACTTCTTTCATTTGTCCTTGGGGTACCTTCGCGTACAAAAAAATGCCCTTCAGATTGAAAAATGTTGGGGAAACCTTTAATGGGCAATGAGATTTGCCTTCCATGATATCAAATCCATTTTCAAACCTTACCTTGATGATCTGCCTACACATTCTCGTAAGAGGATTGACCATCCAAATCATTTATGGTTGATATTTGAGCGATGCAGATACTATAAGATCCGCTTGAATCCCCACAAGTGCATGTTCTGTGTCAAGTCAAGGAGACTGCTCAGATTCATTGTCTCTAATAGAGGCATCTAGGTGGATCCATTAAAAGTAGAGGCCATTGTAAATCCGCCTCCTCCTTGTTCTATCAGGCAACTCCAAATCCTGCAGGGAAAGTCTAATTTTCTTCGACGTTTCATTGTTAACTATGCCAAGATTACCAAGGGTTTCATGCATCTGTTAAAACAGGACACCCCATTTCTATGGGATGAAACTGCACAACTCGCTTTCGAGGCATTGAAAAAATATTTATTGTCAGCACCTTTACTGCATCCGCCAGATTACTCTAGGGATTTTATATTGTATATAGCAGCGTCTGAGTCGACCATTGGGGTAGTGCTGGTCCAGGAAGATGATAAGCGCCAGGCGCATGTCATTTATTATATTAGTCATGCTTTAGCTGGACTTGAACTTAGGTACTCCCATGTCGAGAAATTGGCCTTAGCAGCTGTCTATGCTGTCCAAAGGTTACGTCGCTACATTTTATTGAGGACTACAACAGTAGTGGTAAATGTGAATCCCTTTCAGTATGTTTTGTATTGACATATTGTTGGAGGCAAATTCAACAAATGGATAGTCATTCTCTAAGAGTTTGACTTGGATTTCCATTCCACTAAGTCTAAAAAGTCCTTAGTTTTTGTTGAGCTTATAGCAGAATTTCCAACAGAAGAAGATGTAGTCACTAAAGAAGACTCATTCTCAGATGAGCATATCTTCTTGATATCTACCTCTGATCCCTCGTACGGAGATATAATTATATATCTCTAGAATTTGAAGTATCCTATGGCTTCCTCATGGGAGGAACGATGTAAATTATGCCTCCATGCTAAGTACTACCTCATCATAGGAGATACTTTATATCGAAGAGGGATAGATTCCATTTTGCGTCGATATCTTACCCATGAGGAAGCAGAGATTGTCCTAAATTATTCCCATAGTGGAGTGTGTGAGGGTCATTTATCTGGGTTAGAAATGGCCTAGAAGATACTACATGCTGGTTATTTCTGGCCCACAATCTTCAAATATTGTGTGGAAGTGGTGAAGCGTTGTCATCCTTGTCAGCTTTACACCAGAAAAATGCGGTCACATCCTGCTCCGTTGTTTCCAGTTGTCATGGTGGGCCCATTCATGAAGTGGGGGATTGATTATGTGACGTGCAACCCAGCCTCGACTGGGGGGCACAAATATATCATTGTCATTGTGGACTATTTTACGAAATGGGTAGAGGCAATGCCCACCTTTAAAGCCGACGGCGAAACAACAGCTTTCTTCATGTTCAATCAGATTATAGCATGGTTTGGTATACCCAAGGTGATTGTCACTGACCATGGCAGTCATTTTCAAAATAACATGATGAAGAAATTGACCACTATGCTTGGATTCAGACAAGAACATTCATCTTTGTACTATCCTCAAGCAAATGGTCAAGTTGAAGTTGTTAACAAGACTTTGAAGATTATCCTCAAACGTACAATTGATGCAGCCCGTTCTAACTGGCATATCATGCTATACCTTGCTCTTTGGGCATACCGAACTAATGTAAAAACTGCTATGGGTTTCTCCCCCTTCCAACTCGTTCATGGAGTGGAAGCCATTACCCCGATTGAATGTGAAATCCCATCTTTGAAAATAGCTATTCATGTGTTACCCAATACGACTTAGCTTGAAGAATAATCTAGTACATTTAGAAAACCTTGATGAACAGCGTAGAGATGCACTAATAGCTAATCAAGCTCACAAGAATAGGGTCAAAAGGAAATATGATAAGTCGATTAAACCTCAGATTTTCTCTAAGGGGGAACTTGTTTTGCTTTGGGACCAAGACAAAGAACCCCTGGGGGCAGGAAAGTTCAAGGCCATGTGGTTAGGACCTTATGTCATGTCAAAATTATTAAAGAAGGGCACATATGAGTTAATTGATTTTGATGGGAATAAGTTGCTTGAGCATAGAAATGGGCTCTACCTGAAGAAGTACTATGCTTAGGCTTAGTGCTTTTTTTTGTATTTTATTGTATGTATTTTTTTGTACACTAGTTTGTCGGTTTGTTTTTTTTATACCATCTGATGGTTGTTTCAGATGTCTTCCGATAGGTACATAGGTTTCGCTGATGGCGCCAGTAGCCACACTTGTAATATTACTTCAGCATCATGGGTCATTTACTCTCCCTCGGGACAGTTAGTTGCCTCAGGAGGCGCTTGCTTAGGTCCCACTTCTAATAATGTTGCTGAGTATAGGGCTATAATTGAGATTCTATGGGATGCTTTGTCACATGGTATCACCTAGCTAGAAGTCCGACTGGACTCTCATCTGGTGGTTTCCCAGCTCAATCAAGCTTATCAGGTGCGAAACCCTATTCTATTGCGCTAGTTCATGCAAGTTAGGTTATTGGAAAGAAATTTTGAGTTCATTACATTCAATCACATTCCAAGAAATTAGAATTCATCAACTGATGCATCTGCTAATTACATTTTGGATTGGCATATAGCACATATTTCATAAAAATATACAGCATACACATAAAAAAAATTTGTAAATAAATCGAGACAATATATATGTGTGTGTGTGTGTGTGTGTGTGTGTGTGTGTGAATATCTGTCTATAGATAGGTTGAGTCTCTGATCCTCAGATCTATTCATAATTGTATAATATATAAAAAATATACAAAATATGGATCATAGTCCATCAAATGCCCTAGATCTAAGCTGGACCACCCTGGTCCCCACGGTCTCCCTATACTATGGCTTCTTCAGCCTCCTCGACTTCGGCAGCCTCAATAGCATCTATGTATACTAAAATTGCTCTGGCTACCCACCTCAAAAGGCATATCTAGACAGGTGAAACTCCAACCACAATTTCCTGCATGACGGCTGGGGTGTGCTCTATCCACAAGGTCAGTACTCTCTGGGTAATCCTAGCTAGCTTCCCCTCCAGAACCCTAATAATCCCCTGGTCTTCGCGTAAGATAGGACACACATACATGCGTGGATGCCCTTCAGGGTGGACCGGTCCAATATCTGCATTTTGACATGTTTATAGGATTAGAACTCTTATACATATGTATATATCTCTATATTTTAAAATTCATAAAAATTTTAAAAACTTGAAAATTAAAAAATTACCTAACTCTCCCCATGCTCCTCCTGGAGGGAGGATAAGGTCTGGGTCACCACGAAAATCCATCCCAGCATATGGAAACTGCTCCAGTGTTGGTAACTGCCACTCCCACCAAAGGTAGAATTCATCATCGTATACACTCTGCACTGAGCCACCTCCTCCTTGGCGAAGGAATATATCTCTCCACATGCTCAGCCTAGGCTAATGAGGAGATTGGACTGATAGGGGTATTACAGGGCTCAATCCCAGCACTCTCTCTTGAAGAAGGAAACTAGTATGCTAGAATACCCAAAGTTCTTCCTCCTTCCTCTCTTGCAGACAGAGAGTTGCTTTCTCAAAATCGGGACAACTCCCGAACACCAATCATATAAATCCCCCTGCATGCAATCCACTGCCAACCTCATTTGGTTTTGTGTAGCGATATGAAGAGAATATGATCCCATAACCCTCACTATGGTACTGGTCAGTACCTGTAAAGGAAGATCATGTATATGTGTAATAGAGATGCAACTCCCTCTCTTTTGGGTACCTCGTGCGTAGTATATATCAATGTAGTTTTGGACACTTAGAGGATCATCGCCTCTACTAGTGCCCTCCAAGTTGACTGGAGATCTCCATCGTGATAGATCGATGATGAAGTAAATATCCTCTGAAGTGATCTCCAAGGATTCACCTTGAAGGTCAAACATGCCTAAATCATGGTCCCAGTAGTTTATCATGAACTCTAACAGGTGGATGATGGATACTGCAGTTGATCCATCTATTGCGGCAGGGGATTTGGATGCTTCTGAACATAGTGTAAAACTTTAAAATAATGTGGCTAAGGCATCACCATTTTATTGTACTATGGTTGTGGTGCAAATTGTGGCTGGGGTTGCGATGGTATAAATTGCATTTGCAGCAGTGGTGTATACTGTGGTTGTGGTTGATAGTTTACATCCTGAGGCTGCATTTGTGGTTGTTGTACTATGCGATGATCTTCTCCCTTCACAAAAATGAAGCATATGTTCCTTCCTGAAGTAGATCATATGCACGACAATCTTTATATTCATTCCCCACCGATCTACAAAATGAACAATATAGGTTGGCTGACTTTGACACTATATTCTGCATGTAGCTACATTCTTCGTGTCGGTGTCCATAGACTTGACATATGCGACACCATGGTATGCTGCCACAACTTAGTGGGTTCGGTTCCCTAGATAGCAGATAATTCCAGAATTCAGGGAAAGTATCTTTAGTGTGTCCATCTGTGTGACAATGAGTGCACCAAATATCTTCATGATCCTCTTTCCCTTTCATAGTTTCTTGCAATTGCAGCGTCAAGTTTGTTAGTTGCGCTTGAATTTGGTTCATACCAGCTGCATTCTCCCCAATAAGTGAGGACTCTAACTTCATTGCGATCTCCAAATATTTTCTCTGTGTCACAATCTTTTGCTGCATTAGTGGTTGTTGGATATGAGGTGCCAAAGCTGCAATAAGCCATTTTTTATGCTGAACATCGCTCATATCAAAAATGACTCATGTCATCAATGTATTAAACCTTTGATCGAAGTCCCAAATAGTCTCATTAGGAAACTGCTTAATCTATTTTAACTTAGTAATGTATTGCGCCTCAAATTTAGGTTTCTGGAATTTTTTTATTAGTCCCCTCTGGACTTCATCCAATGTTTTTGAAGGGGTCCTCGTAGGAACCTATATAAATTTCATGTACCAATATAGCACATGAACCCATAGAGTAGTCACCAGTTGGCCCTTCTTGACATCATCATCCATGGCCTGTCTAACATTCTATATTTCCTCGCAAAGAAACCAATACTGCTCGGGATCGTCCATCCCATTCCCATGAAACAAAGGTAACTTTCTGTTTTCTCCCTCCATTCTGGGCCTTCTTCTTGTAAATGATGACCTACTACCAGAATTTTGTTGACATGTCAGAAAAGTTGACGTGGAATTTGTGTTTCTCCCTGAGTTTGAAGTAGTGCGTGGAGGCATGGATACGTTGCTGCTAGGGTTTGATCTTACTGATGTCCTGGGTGTAGTATAGGTCTGTTCATTCTCTTCGTCACTGTAGGTTCACTTAGTCCCATGTGGTTGCCCTTCGTGTTTTTGTGTTTTAATCGCAATAGGACCTTCCCCTATCCTATGCCTCTTCTCTTGTCGAAAACTTTCTCCTCCCCTCGTACAGCCACTTTCTTCCTAGGATTCCCTCACACTCTCATCAAAAATTGCACCCATATACCCCTTATCTTCCAATTCATCTCCCCCCTTTATTCGCGGTATCCACTACCTCCCCACACCAGGGTTCTACTACTCTAGGTGCATCTTCAGTATACCCTTTTTGCAGACAAGCATTTTAATTGACTAATATAGAGACAAGAAAAACCTACCTCTAGGTCCGTTGAAAATTTCCCTTTATGATTCACTGTAGGACTTGGTAGTGTCGACTGCAAATTTAGTGATATATCCCTCTAGGATACTATCCAGCCAGACCTTAATAGCTTGCAACGCTCTGTTGCCAGTTTCTTACAGCTCCTGGATCAATTCATGGGTCCAGGATTTTGGTTCTCCTCCTTGGAAATTTTTCTTCTTGTGTGTGAATTGTTCCAACCAATCGTATAGTATGATGGGAAAATCATAGAAAAAATACTTGTGAGGACTATCGTGTATGTAATTCACCAACCACTTGTCTTTCATCAGTCCACAATTCTGATTTTCTGCTTCAGCGAATTCTCGCAGCTTCTTCTCAAACCAATCTTGAATTTCTGGTCGCTGCAGATGCCACATCCAATCTTGAATTTCTAATAATTCCAGATGCCACATACCCTCCTCTCAGTTGCAACAAGGTCCCATCAACAGAACCATTTGTTCGCGCAAATCCAACCAAAAAAACCCAATCAACAGGGGTTCCCACTCTGCTGACACTCAACTAGTTGCTATCTCCCTGAGCATCGGCCCAGACAAGTTTTACCCTATCCAGCAACACCCACAGAGTGGATGAAGTCTCAAATGATATGTTCAAGGAAGGGACGACGGAACGAAGTTTCTGTAGAAAAGGAGAGGACTATGGGAATCGACAATTCATTTTTCTATCTATCAGATCTAGTTGTTTGCATAACCATTCATCATTCAGATCGCATCATTCATTTATCACAGGAATAACCATATTGTCGCATATCAAATATACAAAGATAACATCATTCATAAGAAGTAAACATTGCATCATGGATCCATGCTGCACATGTGCATCATTGGATTGCAGAAACAAAAATAAAAGGTAGAAAAAGATAACAGTATTTCAGATCAACCTGATCTTCATATTACTTATGCGCAATAAATCACAGATCCAAACAGACAACAATTTGACTCTTAGTCATAAATAAAAGATTCGGATTACAATCGATGATCATAACCGATAGATGTTCCTCCTCATTGATAGATATCTACATTCACAATTCTTCTTCTATTTATAGGTTTGTGCCTTTACATTCAGGGTCCACTTCTAACTAACTCCTAACTAATTCTACCAACTAATGACTAGTATCCACAAAATATGCTCAAAAATACAAAAAGTGACACAAAATATTTAAAAGTAGTCTATCTTCTGCCTTGCGCGGTGTCTTCCAAGTTGGCATAGCATCCAAGATGCTGCACAACTTACCCCAAACCCATGCCAACATATAAAAGAGTAAGAGGAAGGAGTTACAACATAGAAAGGAGCATCAAGGAAAAGGGAAGGATGTTGTGACAGAAGAAGGAAAGAGAAGAAGAAGAAAAAGAGAAGGCGCAGGATGACAAATTTGCGCCAGATGAGTAAACTATGGCAGAAGGATAGAACAAGATACAATATTACATGGAAAAATATCTGCAAAAGCAGGAGTGTAGATAGTGTAATGGTTAGATAATGTTGATAAAGAGACAGTACTTAGCGATCATGGGTATGAGCTCAGCTGGAGCTGACGAAAACCATACACATGAAGGAATCTTTGTTAATTCAAGACGATAGTACCTTTTTCTATGTATTACTAGAATAGGAAAGACAACCTGTTGGTTGGATATAGTAAGACGGTTGGAATAACGAATGAAGAAGAGTATATATCAATTCAGTATTGAGTCTATAACAAGCATGTATGGGATCTGTATCGAGTATGTAATAAGGCTATAAAAGAAGGAACCCAAGCTGTAGTTGGGTTAGATAGATAGCTAGTTAGTTTTGGTTGATTAGCTGATACAATACTTTGAGTAATCTATAGACTCTTGGAAAATATGCTTGAGCTAGACTTGAGATTGGGAGTTTTTTTTAATGACTCTGGATCATCGAGTGCATCAGAGTATTGGTTTTACAAGTGAGTGTGTAGAAAAGTAGAGAAGATTCTGTCGATCTAGGCTATGTGTGGATCGCTAGTAGGAGTAGAGTAGAAAGAGAAAGGGAGAAGATCAGGGAGCATGAGAGGGAGGAAAAGTCTGTAAAGATAGAAGAGAATATTTTGAACAGAGTCTGCAGCTTTGTGCATAGACAATAAGTGCATCTATTTCCTCATGCCAGATGAAGAGCACCTTATGGTTTTTTCCTGGATGAGTTTCCACGTTATATGTTGTGTATATGTGTGAATGTTGAGTAGCTTAGTTATATGCATGAATATTGTGTTGAATGACTGGATGATTATTTTTTTGCAACTAGATAAATGTATGACTGATGCATTATATTAATAAGTATGCTTATGATGTCTATTCACTGTTAGTTCACTTAAGTTGCATAAAGAAGGGTTGGATCATAGCTTGGTATTGAAATATTGTGCATACAAGTAACCCACCATCCCGATCTTCATTTGAAACCTTGGTGCAAAGTGAAGGTACCAAAACAACCTCCTGCACCAACTATGGAAATTTGGTTTTGGTAGTTACCCATAAAACTAAGATATCTCAGGTGAAACAACATATGTGTCTTAGGTACTGTCGGTTGATCTCTGCTCCATCGAGTTGATATCTTGGGATTTTTTGTGCTGAGAAGAAGGGACTAAACCTGGGTCCAGGGGAAGAGAGAGGGAAGAAATCGAACAAATGGTTCCATTTTCAGGACCTTAAAGTGTGTGGTGAGGGATATGTTATGGCATCCCACGAAACTGGAAATCTAGGATTGGGTGGACCTCAAAGAGTTAGAGTTTGCATGAAAATAAAGTGAAGGATCCTGATGGAACCCAACAGAGTGGCTGGGCTGGTACATTTATTCATACATTTACGATATTTTGTTTTGTGAGTTTCCCATCTTGTTGCATGAGTGGTTGTGTAAGTTAGCAACCCAACAAAGAAATTTCCAAGGAGGAGAACTGAAAGAGTGGAGTCCTTTCTTGATCAAGCGGTTGAAAATAATAAACAAACCTATATCAAGGGATATGGATTTTTGGGTAGATAGTATCTTGGAAGGATATATTACTGAGTTTATTGTTAACACAATAACCTCATACACTGAGGTAGAGAAAAAAAAAATTCAAGGACCACGCAATAGATTACTGTCATCTTTAAAGACGTGGATAAAAATGATTTTATGTGAAAAAGGCATTTTGTGAATGCTAGACTGAATAGCAAAGGGTGTCTATGTCTCACCAGAGCCCTAGAGTGAGATGTTCCCAGGTGATAGCAAAACTAAACTAGAACCAGTATTTTTAAGAAGTGGAAGAAGATTCAGATATGGTAAAAGAAGAAAAACTTTGTTAGAACAAGGGAGTTGCAACACTGACCAAGAAGAAAAAGGCTACGATTTTGCGTCAAAATTAGATGAGAGATCTTGTGATGAAGAGGAGGAATATCAAACGATCTCAAAAGGCGACGAGGAGTCAGAAGAGTTGACTAAAGCTCAAGAACAATAACATGTGTACAACTCTTCTACACTACCAAAGGTAATATTGCGAGACCTATCTCCAAGTGATTCTGTAAGTACAAGTACTAATAACACTGTAAATAGCGGATAAGAAAGTTTGACTAGTCCAAATTTTGTTCCAACAGCACCACTAGCAAATACAATGGTTGAGGCTGACATTGAACTCCCAATATTCAATGGAAATGGGTTTGAAGACCCAAACCAATGATTAGTTTCTTTTTTATGTTGTCTGGACTGTATGACAGATACAAGATGAGAATATCAATAAAGCACAGATGATCATGACGCTACGAGGTCATGCGCTGGACTGGTATATGAAATTCTCGATAGTACTAGTAGGAGTTGTAACGTAAACACTCAACGATATTCGACTGGGGTTGATAGATGAATTCAAAAATTCGAAGTCCAAATCACAATGCATCACTGAAATCAAAGAGATTAAGAAACTATCGACGGAATTTGTTTGGAACTTTGACCAAAGCTTTGAGACATTAATGGCCAAAGTGAGTTTCCAAATGTCGGATGTGCAACACAAGGAATGGTTCATTGTCACCTTGCTACCACATATCCGGACCCCGTTCATGCAACAAAAACTCGTGTCGTATAGAGAGGCTCTTGAAATAAAAATGAAGTTAGAAGCCTCAATAATAGGAGACACTGGTTCGAGAATGATGCAAATTCAGTCACAACTGGCCAATGTTATGGTGTAGCTCCAGGACATTAAAAGAGGAAAGAAAGCTTAGGAGGAAATATGGTGTATAATATGCAGAACAGAGAGACATCATAAAGATAATTGCTCGGTTCTCATGAAATATGTGACAACAGGGCCGCCAAACCCATTAAACACCCAAGGAATTCCTTGGTGTAGAATATGCCATACTAGAGGTCACAAGTTTGAGGAATATTTGTACTTACAGTAGATTGTAAGTCCACCCACTAATATGTATTGTAAATTTTTTAAGTCAGTAGGTCATGATGAGAAAGACTATAAATCCCTTCAGCTATTGCAAGGAAAAATGATGTATACCTACTTAATGATAAAGGATGAGAAAATGCAAGTTGAACGAGTGCAACCTTAGTATCATCTTGTATAGTATCAACACCAACAATATCCTCAACCGCCATACCCACAGAATCAATATCCTCAACAACAATAATACCCTCTGCAAAGGGGGGGTGGGAATTTTAGAGGCCAACGATAGCAACTAGGAGGAGAATTTGGTCAAGGAAGAGGTCAAATCATATGTTATAATTATGGGCAGCCAGGTATTTTTTCCTGAGATTTTCAAAGTCCTGTGAAAAATTGTACATATTGTAAAGCATTTGATCACATCGTTGAACAATGTCCACAACTTATTGTGAAATGGCATCCTAGAACTATCATTAACCACAACCCAGTACAGAATTTGAATCCAGACCCTAATCCACATATTCAAATGATTTATATCGAACCAAGACAACCTAACATTGTTGTAGTCAAAATAGGAGGTGTTGCGATGGGAGCAATCCAAAATACGCATCAAGGACAACCCTATGTAAGACCTGTGACACAAAAGAAAGCTCCGCTAGATGTTCAACAAGAGAAAGAAGTCTTCTTGAAGGTGTGACAATACTTTGTTGATACTAATCAGTTTTCAACATCTGGACAAGTTAGAGCTATGCCCAAACTATTTAAAAAACTAATCATGAAGCTTCCAATGAAAAAGCTTAGTAATAATAAATAATTTTTCAAAATTTGTTTAGCACTAATCCATGATAAAGATGTTGTACAAAACTGTCAGCACTCATAGAAGAAACCATGGAAGACCTGCGATTTGAAAAAAGAGTTAATCATATTGGAAGGAAAGTGAAGACATGCTGAGAACTGCGAATGACCGCGGAGATAGGAAATTATGATATGGACTATATCACATTAGACTTGGGATCAGATGTCAATATATTGACAACATAGACATGGTATAGCATGAATAATCCACGACTACACTGGTATCCTATTCAACTAAGGCTTACAAACTAGTCGAAGGTCCAACCAATCAGTAGACTCACCCAAGTACATGTAGAAGTTGAAGGATTAAGAACATATTGTTGGGTGTTATAACGTCTAAATTAATTCACCTAATATTTAATTATCGACCGGGGTTGGTAGGCTTAGAGTTGACACAAAATATATTCGAAGGTAGAGGGGTTCCTATGGTGTCATGGAAATATTTTAACAAACAAAAGATTGAAAGATCTTTCAAAATGAAAAACTAAGTCAAACTCCTAAGAATTCAATTATTAAAGTAATTAAATTGGAACATAATACTAAACTAGATAATCAATAATTTATTTCATAAGCAAATAACTTTACACTGGAAAAGATACAATCAAAAACTAATCTTTAAATGGGAAACTAGGATTCAAGGAAGACCTAATTCATAAACAAGTAGAAAACTTAATAAAAGAGAAACTAGTATAAAACTTAATAGGAATATCTTTGAATTATGTCCTACAAGTCTCTTTCAGTAATCACACAATGAAAAAGGAATAACATAAAAAAATACTAAGGATAACACATATAATACTGAATTTTACATGCAAATGGATAAATCAATCCAAAGGCATTAACACAAAACAAGACAATAGTAAAAAGAAATCAGAAACAAACTCAAGAAACAAAACATAAAATAGCTCAAAACATATTTAAGGTGAAAAGAAGTAAGGTAACTTTTAATAAATAACCTAAAACAATGCAAATTAACTTTAATGTAAAATAAAACTATCCTTTAACTATTACAGTCGAATCATACTTCAAATACTAAAGAAACAAAACTTAAAACAATTTCAAAACACATCAAAAATGCTAAAAATGAAACAGTGGTCTAGATGACAGACTGAACTATGGGTCTGAAAGGGGTTACTGAATGACAGTTTAAACAGGCTGTCCGAATGACAGTCTACACAATTAAAATGACAGAAGTTAACCTAAATGATCTAATCTTCAGCTGAATTCGTGCAGATGTGAATTTAATGCATAAAGGAAGGAAATAAATCTACTTATTAATCAAATTCGATAGTGAAATAAACTTAAACAAATTCATAAAAGAAATCATTGTGTATTAATAAACAAACTGAAATTCAAATTGCATAAACTTGGAACAGAAAGGAAATAAATATAACTGAAATTCTATTCTATCTAATTGCAAATACTGAACCATAAACTGGAAATTAAAGGACTGAAAGTAAATTTGAAAGCAAACTATGCGCGCAGTTAACTATTTAACTTTCATAAATAAAATTGCATTACAGGAAATAAATGAGAAAAATATTTACATCAATCTAATGAAAACAAACTAAACTAGCTATAACAGAAAGAAAAGAACAAAATTACACAAAAGAATGAACCTCTTGTTGATGAGGGGCCCTCTCAGCAATTAGGGGTGTTTCCTGGCTAACACTTACTCAAACACAATCATAAATAGCAAAGCATACGGCTCTATTAAAATGATGAAACAGAGTTACAAAATTATTCTCTTCAAAAACAACTATCTAACAAATGAAATGATCAACTCTCTAACTCTACACATGGAGGTGTTTATATACAATGTTTATAGGGATGAGCAAGTCGACCCTTTAGTGGTCAACTGCTATCTAAATTTAGTCAATCCATAAAGGAACCTAACTAATAAAACTACAACACACAACATATTCCTTCTTCAACGCACGTCGCCTCTCTTCATTGGATGGTGTAACGCACAGGATCCCTCTTTAGCGCAAACGGTTCTCTTCAGCGTGTGTGATGTGGTGCACGGCTCCTTCCATAGCACGGTTGGTGGAGTGGTGTTGGACAGAGGAGAGTGCGCTGGTAATCCTTCTAGACTCACGAACCACTGCATCTTCAAACACGTGGATTGTTGGTGTGGTGTCGAGCAGGGGCAGCATGATGGCGATTCTTCTAGAATGAGAGCTTCTCCATCATCCAAATGCGTGGACAGCAGGTCATTTGTAGAAATGTTTCAACATTTTAATGCCTATAATCAATTATCAACAACGCCCAGTCTGGTTAGCAATCTGGATGGAAAGCTAGACCATTAGCTGGATATGCCGTGCACAGATCTACGACAAATGCGATGTCTGTTTGCTGGTGCGCTTAAGGACTATGTTCTGCAGTAACAATATTTAAATGCCTGGAAACCTGTAAATGATTATCGCACAGCGAGTTGGATGATGAGTTGGATGTGCTCTACACATGGCTAGCTGAAAGTGTGCTTCTTGTTAATGCTTCCAAAAATATTATATAACCTGCAAACAAATATATCAAATGCATTTCAACAATGTCAATTTTAATCAATAAAATCATAAAATGATAGTAATAAATGGATTTGATATAAACCTTAAATTCATTAATACCTGGGGTTAAATGGTGAGTTGCGTGACAGAAAATATGTAAAAATATAACCAAACATATGTTTAAATGAGTAATTTAACTGCCAAAAATGATAACAAATCTGGGATCAACATTCCCCCAAACTAGAGAAATGCCAGGTCCCACTGAGCAAAGAGAAAGATAAGAGATCACACTGTCAAAGAAAATTTTGAGATGTGAGCCAGCAACGGGCGTATGCATAAATGAGTGAGTTCATAAGGTTTAAAATTAATTCAACCATGTCCAAAGTAAAACTTTGGACAGGTTGAACATATGACACGATAGGTATAAATCGCATTTATGATAAGATTGATCAACAATAAAATTGGTCATTTGATAGTTTACATGCATGATTGGGTAAGAGGATAGGGTTTCCAATGGTGAAATGATAAAAAAAAATTAAGGTCAAAGCATCCATATGGAGGTAAAAACTTATTTGCCAAAAAAACAAAATTTGGTTAGCAAGGTCTAATCATAAGTGTTATGATATCACAATGTTTTATTCAGATCGTCATTTGGTATTTCATCTAGACCTTCATTCGATCCTTCATATAGTTCTCCATATTGATTTTTTTGTGAAAATATGCTTCATGCTATAACCAAGTTCCACTGCTTATATTATCTTGAAAAAAACTTATCATTTGTTAGGGATAAATAAATTTAACATAAATAATGAAAAATAAAAAACAATCTAATTTTTCCTAATCCTCCCCCAAACCAAAGATATGGCATGTCCTCAATACATACAAGAGAGAAGAATTGATTGTTCTATATAATGAAAATAAAGATTTCTACCATGTTGTTATTATTTTGTAAGAAAAAGAAAAACTAAATAGTAAATGGAAATGATTTAGATATGTATATTCATGAAAAACATAACAATGCTTCCTGACCACTTGTATGAAGATAATATAACCAAAAGAATGCCATAGGAAAAGATATCCATCCATGCCTCATTTTAAAGATATCCTGTCATCACAAAATATGTGAGATTTATAGCTATGGGTCCCATTTCTAGGATAAAGACATCCTAGGTATTAGTTGAATTAGATGGCTAGGGTCAAACCCAACTTATAGCCATTCTCAAATGACATTATAAACAATTGGTCGTGACATGTTTATTCCTAAATTCTAAAAAAAAAAATTTATATTATCATTGTTTTACGAACTATGTGCATTGTAGTGCATTAATCAGATCTCTTTTAACCACTATTGCCCCACTTCCAGCAGGCCTGTTCAGTACCCCGACGGGTTTACCTTGGTACCATGCAAGCATAGTCCCACTTCTAGTGAGCCTGTTTAGTACCCCAATAGGTTTACTTTCATTTATCAAGCTTCTGCGTTTTAAGTTTTTACTTAGCATTGACCCGCTGCCAGCAGGCCTGTTCAGTACTTCGGTGGCTTTTCCTTGTATAATGATATTAAATATGTGGAATTCGATTGGTACTAGAGCGTGTTAAGTCCTTCTAAACACATAATTCAATCTTGTAAAATAAACTTATAAGTAATTTCATAATGGCCTTAACCATAAATAATGTCAAAAGAGAATAACTTAAAGTTGTTCTTTAGCCTTACAGTCATTCTTCTTCATAAAATAAAAGTAATGTTCCCCATAGGAAAAAATTCCACTTACTCTTGAGTTATCACCAAAATACATGTGAGACAAGTTTTGATAACAAGCATAGGATGAACTAGTAATCCATAGGTGTAAGATGAGATTGTGAAAAATATGATAATGAAAGTAGATCTATCAAGCAACTGTTCAAAAAAACAAATCATAAATATACAGGTCTGAATCAAAATACCAAAACCATATGAATCATAGAAGAGCTGGTTAAGAATGATATACAAAGGATTGTATTTTTTTTAATTTTCACTATAAGCTGCAAATTTCAGAAGTACCCCAAGAAAGGTTAAGATACCTGATGAGTGTTTCAACATAATTCCATTTTCCAAGTAATACTCCATGAGCTACTTATAGAGATAAAGTACTTGTAATCAAACTGCAAAACCGCTTGTTAGATGATTCAATTTATTCATGAAAACGTATATAAAAAAGAAAAAGAGTCCCTTGTAAACAATCCGTTAGAAATGAATCTTATTTATTAAAAGAAAAAATACATATTTACATATATACAAGTGATGATAACCCAAAATACTCTTTTTAAGGATCAGGAGGAGGAGGAATAACTTCCTCTTCAACCAATTCCATTTCATTTTGCTGCAAAATATTCTGTATGAAATACTGTTTAGATGTTGGTTGGTGATAAATTCCGAGTCTATGTCCATTTACTACAAACGAAATTTGTAAGCCATCAATTGTCGTAATTTTTATGGACCCATTGTCAAAAGTTGTAACTACTTCATATGTGCCCATCCAATGGGTAGTTAACTTTCCTTTGAAATTTTTAAATCGTGAGTCGAATAGTAGTGCCCAATCTCCAGTATTAAATTGCTTTTTATTAATAAATTTATCATGCCATGTCTTTCGTAGATTCTGTATTAGCATGGTTCTTTGGATTGCATCTTGTCTAATCTCATCTAACTCATTAATCTACAATATTCGTTGTTTCTATGCTTCATCCAAATTCATGCCTAATTGTGCTGCCATACGAAAGGTTTTAATTTGAAATTCAATAGGTAAAAGGACTTGTTTTCCATACATTAACTCGTAGGGGGTATGTCCGGTAGTGTTTCTCCATGTTATCCTATATTCCCATAAAGCCTTTGAAAGTCTATCTGCCCAATCCTTATGATGTAAGTGAATGGTTTTAGTTAAAATGCCTTCTAAAACTTTGTTGGTTGATTCTACCTGACCATTAGCCTAAGCCTTGATAAGGTGAAAACTTGCAATGTCGAATGACATATTTCATACTAAGTTCTTTCATTAATTTGGAAGTAAATTGAGTACCTTGATCTATGACAATTTATCTAGGTACACCAAACTAGGTAAATATTTCTTCATATATAAATTCTACCATTGATTTTTCTTTAGCCCTAAACAAAGCTTTAGCTTCTACCCATTTGGTGACATAGTCTATGCAAACCAGGATATACTTCTTTTTACGAGACATGGGATAAATCGGTCCTACAAAATCAAGAGCCCATTTCTCAAAGGGTTCAATCATGACTTGGGGTTGTAGGGGCATATGATCAGATGACATAGGTCTACCCATTCTTTGGAAACTATCACATCCTTTAACGTATTTGGTAGCATCGTTAAAAATTCTTGGCAAAAAATAACGAGAATGTAATAATTTGTATGTCGTCCTCTTATCAGAAAAATGTCCTCCACATGGTTCATCATGGAATGCATGGAATATGTCTGTCATTTCATCCTCTTGCATGCATTGTCGAATAATAAGATCTGGACCAGTGTGGAAGAGATCATTATCCACCCAAGAATAATTGGAACTCTGAACTATAATACAACACTTCTCATGAGGGGACAAATGGTTTGGTAATTTCCCAATTGCTAAATAATTGGCAATATCTGTGAACCAAGGGGTATGAACAGATACAACAAATAGATGTTCATCAGGAAAAGTGTCATCAATCGATTTAGTATTGTCTTCATGTTGGATACGGGAAATGAAATCTACTACTAGATTTTCTTTACCAGGTCGGTAAATGATGGTAATGTTAAATTCTTGCAATAGAAGAAGCCACCGGGTCACTCTACCATTGGTAATTGGTTTATTCATTAGAAATCTAATGTCGAAGTGATCAGTATGCACAAAAAATTCATAACCTGTAAAGTAATGGAGAAATTTATTAATAGAATAAACTACTGCCAAAAATTGTTTTTCAGTAACAATGTAATTAAGTTCGGCAGGAGTCAAATTTTTGCTAATAAAATAAATGGCATAAGGTGCTTGTCCCTCTTTTTGTCAAAGGACTCCTCCTATGGCCGTGTCAGAGGAATCGGTGGATATATGAAAAGGAAGGGACCAATCGAGACCCCTGAGTATTGGTTCCACTGATAGTTTAGCTTTTATAATTTCAAAATCATTTTGAAAACATTCTGTACACTGGAATTCTACATCCTTTGTAAGCAATTTAAACATTGGTGCAGCTATTTTACTGAAATTCTCAATAAGGCGACGGTAATAGCCTGCATGACCAAGAAATATTCTGACCTCTTTTTGATTTTTCAGAGGGGGAAGGCCAACAATGACTTCGATCTTAGCAGGATTTGCCTTAATTCCTTGGGAGGAAACATGGTGTCCTAAAACTATACCTTCTGTTTGTAACATTTTACATTTTCCATGACTAAGGGATAAATTCATTTCTTGACATCGGGTGAGGACCTTTTCAATATTTCTAAGGGATTCTTGAAAGGTATTTCCATAGGCTATAAAATCATCCATGTATACCTCCACATAGTCATGTATAAGATTAGAAAAGATTCCTAATACTGTTCACTGAAAAGTGGCAGGTGCATTACATAGGACAAATGGAAAAACTTGATAAGCATATGTTCCCCAAGGGCATGTAAAAGTGTCCTTGTCTTGATCTTCGGATGCTATTAAAATCTGGTTTTAACCACTATATCCATCAAGAAAGGAAAAATATTATTTACCTGACAAGGTATCTAACACTTTATCAATAAAAGGTAAAGGAAAGTAGTCTTTGAGTGTGCCTTTGTTTAGCTCCCTAAAATCAACACAAATGCACCATTTCCCTGTGACTTTATTTGGAACTACCACTAAAGGAGAAACCCATTTACTATCAGAGATAGGATAGATGAAACCAACAATAAGGATTTTTTGTAATTCTTCTTTTACGATATCCTTTAGAGAAGGATTTATCCTGCTTTGCGACTTCCTTATAGGTGAAATGTTTGGATCCATATGAATATGGTGAATATAGGTGTCAGGGTGTATACCCTTCATATCAGTGTATTCTCATGCAAATTCTCCAACTTGTTTTTTAAGGACTTTAAGCAGTTGTTCTTGTTGGTTTTCACTCAACCGTATGTTTATATGCAGAAATTTTTCAGGGCCAACCTCACATGGTATGGTATGTGGTCTTGTATGCTCTTTAATCATGAAGACACAAGGTGTCTCCGTAAACATTGAGAGAGAAATATTCTCTTGAAAATTGTCTCCAAAAATCTGATTGAATTGAGCAAAAGACTGAGGAAAATCTGCATAGGTTATCGAAGAAACAAACTGGTTTAACACATTCTCAGTGGTCTGCTCTTGAAGTGCCTAGGAGAAATCACTAGGGAGGGACAGTTCATCAAAGTATTCATCCCCTAAATAACAATTTAATCACCATGATTTTTAAGTTATTGGTTGTGTTGGGGGGTATAAAATAAGTCTTTACATAGACAACCCATTGGAAATCGTCATCTCTCCATCCCTACATCCTATAAAAGCATTTGCAGTAGATAACCATGGTCTTTCCAAGATAATAGGATGCCCTTTAGAAGGATCCTTTGATTCTACAATCATAAATTTGACAAGGTATTCCCATGAGGCTACTAATATGACAATGTCATACAGGAATCCAGCTGGTTTTACCATAGTACGGTCCTCTAGTTCTAGGATGGAAGGGGTAGGTCAAAGAAATTGTATTAACTGTAAATATTCTAAAACTGTGGTGGTCATCATGTTGATAGCAGATACTAAATTGATTAATGTATTTTCTATGGCGGTGTTATTTATAATTATAGTCGCTACTGAGGCTCTTGGATTTGTATATTTTGCAATCCGAGACTAATCTATCATACATTCAAACATCTCTCCCATAACATGAATTGTGAGAGGGTATTTTTTCTTATTCCCTGGGCGTTTAATGCATATCTCCTTTGTTACCTTGCTGTAGATTGGTATATCCTTGATATATTGTAATCGAGGAATTTTGACACAAATATTCTTTAAATCATTCAAAATTTTATACTCCAAATGAAATACAGGTTTTTCTATCACTAGTATTTCCCAGAATGGAGAAAATATTTGCTCCTAAATAGTTTCTTGTGGAGGATGGGTGTGTATTGGAACTTTAGGAATGTTAACATCTTCCAAAATGACATCATTCATGGGTTCATTTGAATCCTCTTCTTCTTAATGAATGATGACTGATGATTTGGTTTTATCATTCACAACTCTTCAATATCGCAATTCAATCTCATGTACAGGTACAGTCAAAATAAGGTACGATGGAAGAGTTTGCAACTAAATGCTATTAAGATCTTGAGTTGGCTTATTGTTAGGGTTAGGTATCAGTTGTGCAGGTAATAATGTCAGTAGAGGAGGGTTTATGTTCTGGAAGTGATGAGGTTGTTGTGTAATTAAAGGAATTGGAGGTACAAATCCAGGAGAAATTTGTTGGAAATTTGTTTGATGTTGAGGATAAGGATGATTAGGTGTAGGTTGTGACTAAGGGTATGGTTGTACTCTCCACCCTTGTGACCAATATTGTTGCTGTGAAAATTGAGGAGGAGGGTACTGGGATGGCCAATTCTGCCAACTTGAATTGTTCCATTGTTGAAGTGGTTGATATGGAGGATAATAGAGTGAAGGTTGTGGTGGAAAGTTTTGATATGCTGGTTGGTATCTAGGTTTCCAAGGAGGCCTCCTATATGTTTCAGCCACATCCCCACTCTTATATATGGCTTGCAACCTAGGAAAGGATGGGAAATTATCAGTTTGATGTTCTTCTATACATTTGTGACATAAATATATGTTGCTTAATGGACATTCCCTTTGGAGATGTTTAGTCCTACATCTTGGACAAAAAGTGCTCATTGGTGCTCGTTCTTCATCATTCCTTTTCTTGGCTTGTAAAGCATCTACTTGAGAACCCATTTCTCCTAAGATATCATTTTTGAAATTATCCAATAGGTTTCCTAACTCTACCCTTGTAACTCCACCTGAACTGGGAATGTTTCCTCTTACATTTCTACTATAAGGCTCTCAAAAGTTTTTCCCAACTTTCCCCCTAATTCTAGAATAATTTTTACACATATCATTGATTTCTGCAAAGATTTTGTGAGAGATATTGCCAGCTTCCATGAGATTAAGACTTTCTAACAAGTCCTCAGAGATCCCTTTAAGAAAAAGTGTACATTTTGCATCTTCTCAAAGGTCACTACATTTTGATTTATGTAAAGTATAAATGAACCTTTTGAGATAATATTCTAGGCTCTCATCTTCAAGTTGTTGTATCTTGAATATATTATGTCGAGAGTCCTTACATTTGCAATACTCTTGATATTTTTGCAAGAATGAGGTTTTCATATCATCCCAAGTCCTGATAGTGAATTCGCCTAATCCCATGAACCATCTCAAGGCGGAATCTTTTAGTGTACGGGGAAAGAGTTTTAGTTTATGAGAATATTGTATATAATTATAGCTTCTACAAAGGATATTGAAATCAAACAAAAATGTGTCTGGGTCCTCATTATTTTTTCCATATAAATTTGGTAAGGAGGAAGGAGTGATGTTCTTCATAGTTACATCTTGTATAGTGTCTAAAATAGGGAAATTGAAGGTAGCCTTAGTTTGATTTTCCCCTTCTCCTTCTTCATTTCTAAGTTCATCATGATCTTCGTTCTCTTCCTATCTCTCCATATAGGCTTGGTTTTTAACGTAAATATACCTAGGAGGCTCCTTTCGAGGTGATAATGGGGCATCCCAACATTATTTTTCGGGAGATATCTTCCTCTGATCAATCGAATTTTTATTGAATCCTAAAGGGATAGTAGCTTCTACTATGGATGTTTCAATTTGTGAGATAACTAGATCTACAAATTTTCCAAAGAGAGATTTTACCTGAGCAGGATCAACAAAGTCAATGAAATTGGGATCTCCTACTAGTGAAGAAGTTGTATTATTTGGATTCAAGACTAGTGGATGGTTAGAGATTTATAGTGGCTGATCTTCTTGAATTTTCTAAAAAATGAGGTCCTTGGGACCTCCTTCCAAGGTTCCTTCTCCTTTTATGGCTTCCTTGGTAATATCTCCTGAGAGAATCTCCTTAGGTTTCTGGGTGGAACTACTTCCTATAGGAATTTTTCGATACTTTTCTGCTGAGTTAGTGGTTGAGGTATTATGTCCCCTATGAAAGTTAGTAGGAATTTCAATAATTTTTCTTGTCTTAACAAATGTACCCTAAGAATATCTAAGTCTGCTCATGAAAAAACTATAATACTACTATTGCAGGATTTGGTGGTGCTTATTATAACATATGCATAGGTTCTTACCTCTCATCTTACCGTTCCCCCACCACTATCCTATTACTAAGCTTCATAGAAAGTTGTTCTATCTATTCTACCTTATAGAACAACTCCCCAGCAACGGTGCCAAAATGTTGGATGTTATAACTTCTAAATTAATTAACCTAATATTTAATTATCGACTGGGGTTGGTAGGATTAGAGTTGACACAAAATATATGCAAAGGTAGAGGGGTTCCTATGGCGTCGTGGAAATATTTTAACAAACAAAAGATCAAATGATATTTCAAAATGAAAAACCAAGTCAAACTCCTAAGAATTCAATTATTAAAGTAATTAAACCGAAACAGAATACTAAACTACATAATCAATAATTTATTTCATAAGCAAAAAACTTTAAACAGGAAAAGATACTATCAATAACTAATCTTTAAATGGGAAACTAGGATTCAAGGAATACCTAATTCATAAACAAGTAGAAAACTTAATAAAGAAACCTTCGTAAAAGATAAACAAGTAGAAAACTTAACAGGAATATCTTTGAATTATGTCCTACATGTCTCTTTCAGTAATCACACAATGAAAAAGGAATAACCTAAAAACATACTAAGGATAACACATATAATACTGAATTTTACATGCAAATAGATAAATTAATCAAAAGGAATGAACACAAAACAATACAATAGTAAAAAGAAATTAGAAACAAACTCATGAAACAAAACATAAAATAGCTCAAAACATATTTAAGGTGAAAATAAGTAAGGTAACTTTTAATAAATAACCTAAAACCATGCAAATTAACTTTAATGTAAAATAAAACTATCCTTTAACTATTACAGTCGAAGCATACTTCAAATACTAAAGAAACAAGACTTAAAACAATTTCAAAACACATTAAAAACACTAAAAACAAAACAGTGGGTTGAATGATAGACTAAACTGTGGGTCTGAAAGGGGTGACTGAATGACAGTTTAAATAAGCTGTCTGAATTACAGTCTGCATAATTAAAATGACAGAAATTAACATAAATGATCTAATCTTAAGCTAAATTCATGCAGATGTGAATTTAATGCATAGAGGCAGGAAATAAATCTACTTATTAATCAAATTTGATAGTGAAATAAACTTAAACAAATTCATAAAAGAAATCATTGTGTATTAATAAACAAACTGAAATTCAAATTGCATAAACTTGGAATAGAAAGGAAATAAACAGAACTGAAATTATATTCTATCTAATTGCAAATACTGAACCATAAACTGGAAATGAAAGGACTGAAAATAAATTTGAAAGAAAACTATGTGCGCAGTTAACTATTTAACTTTCAGAAATAAAATTTCATTACAGGAAATAAATGAGATAAACATTTACAACAATCTAATGAAAACAAACAAAACTAGCTATAACAGAATGAAAATAACAAAATTACACAAAAGAATGAACCTTTGGTTGATGAGGGGCCCTCTCACCAATCAGGGGTGTTGCCTGGCTAACACTTACTCAAACGCAATCATAAACAACAAAGCATATGGCTCTATTAAAATGATGGAACAGAGTTACAAAATTCTTCTCTACAAAAACTACTGTCTAACAAATGAAATGATCAACTCTCTAACTCTGCACATGGAGGTGTTTATATACAATGTTTATAGGGATGAGCAATTCGACCCTTTAGTGGTCGACTGCTCTCTAAATTTAGTCAATCCATAAAGGCACCTAACTAATAAAACTCCAATGCACAACATCTTCCTTCTTCAATGCACATCGGCTCTCTTCATTAGACGGTGTAACGTACAGGCTCCCTCTTCAACACAAACAGTTATCTTCAGCGTGTGTGATGTGGGGCACGACTCCTTCCTTAGCATGACCGGTAGAGTGGTGTTGGACAGAGGAGAGTACATTGGCGATCCTTCTAGAATGTGAACCATTGCATCTTGAAACACGTTGACTATTGGTGTGGTGTCGAGGGGGGGCGGCGTGATGGCGAGTCTTCTAGAATGGGAGCTTCTCCATCATCTGAACACATGGACAACAGGTCTTTTGCAGAACTGTTTCAATGTTTTAATTCCTAGAATCGGTTATCAATAGTGTGCATTCTAGTTAGCGATCTAAATCGAAAGATGAACAACGAGCTAGATATGTTGTGCACAGATCTATGATGAATGCGGTGTCTATTTGTTGGTGTGCTTAAGGACTATGGTCTGTAGTAACAATATTTACGTTCCTGGAATCCTGCCAACGAATATTACGCAGCGAGCTGTATGATGAGCTAGATGTGCTATGCACATGACTAGCTGAAAGCATGCTTGTTGTTAATTCATACAAAAAGATTATATAACCTACAAACAAATATACAAATCAATTAATATATCAAATGCATTTCAACAATGTTAATTATAATCATTAAAATCATAAAATGATAATAATAAATGGATTTTATATAAACCTCAAATTCATTCATGCCTGGGGTTAAATGGTGAGCTGCGTGATAGAAAATATGTAAAAAGATAACAAAACATATGTTTAAATGAGTAATTTAACTACCAAAAATGATAACAAATCTGGAATCAACACATATGCCAACTTCGAATTTATTTACATTGTCAATGACACAAAACCATATCCTGCAATTTTAGGAATCGATTGGGAAATAGACAACCAAAATATTATAAACTTCAGGAAAAGGATCTTGTCTTTCGAATATTCTGAAATAAGAGTGGTTGCATCGATCAAATTTCTTGAAGGACAACAATATGTCAATCCTATGCATAGCGAAGGGAAAGAAAATTATCTGGACCAGTTGTACAACATCGTGTCTTCAAAGGAAGACTATATTAACCCAACAGTTGATGGAAACCTGAGTGGGCGAAGTGTAAGCTCATGCACGTCCAACTCAGGCAATGTTATGGAAAATTGGAAAAACAAGCTGCATGGCATGTCCATGTGCAGATGTGCGAGAGCCACAAGAGTTTTTCAAAGGGTAGGAGCTGAAGCAAAAGCGCTTCCTACATGTGAACAATTGCCTGATATTGCATATTTGTTTGAATAACTTGAAGAAAAGGTCACAAAATCACAACGATTGTCCGCTTTGGACTATGTGCTGAAAGCTACGCCCGCTAGATGGTGGGTACGCAGAAACAATCTATCTCCGAAGGGCCACAATGTAGGAAACTAATGGAGATCAGATTTGGAGAAGAGATCAGTTATTCTAATCAAAAGTACACAAGATTGACAGATCCTGAGAAACATATTGAGCACTGTAATGGGATTTGGAAAGAATATATCTGACAAGAATGGGTTCATCGATTCATCCACACTTTGGAAATGGTCCTGAGAATTTGGTACACCTCAGAACAGTTTTGACAGAGAACCATTGAATGGGAAATATTAGATGTAAGCTTTACCCAGACATTTGAATTTGAAAGTTAACACCCAACTGTGGATTTTGTGTTACAAGTCATCAAGGAGAATATCTTTGAATAAATATCAATTGCAGACACAAACTTTCATCAATGCAGCATGACTACACATAGCTTGATGTAGTGCTATAATCTCACAAGAGAACTAGATAATGATGACCCACTTGAGATAAATATACATGAGTTAGAAGGTATACGCATAGTGGAGGGAGTTTCTATAACTACTGACCAGTTTTTAAAACTGCTCAAAATTAAGAAAGTAATTATTGGGTTCAAGGAAAACTTGAAGTTTGATAATATTGGAGATTACTGGGATGACGAGACCGTGGGAAAAATCACTGACTTATTACATGAATTTCAGGATTTGTTCCCCAGAAAGTTATCTGGAATGAAAGGCATAGTGGGAGACCTTGGTGAAATGAAGATACCCCTGAGGCTTGATGCAATTCCTGTCAAACAAAGGCCATACCGATTGAACCCGCACTACAAAGAGAAAGTTAAAGCCGAACATGATCAGATGCTAGAAGTAGGAGTAATAGAACTAGTTGAAGAATTAGAATGGATTATCCAAATTGTAGTGCAAGACAAGAAAATCTTAGGAGAAGCTAGGATCTGTGTTGATCTCAGGAGATTAAATGATGTTTGCTTGCACGATCCATTTCCAACTCCATTTATGGATGAAATATTGGAGAATGTTCGAGGACAAGAAATGTATTCATTTACAGATGGATTCTCAGGATACCATCAGGTCATAATTTCTGAAGAATATCGCTACAATACTACCTTCCAAACAGAGTGGGGATGCTACCAGTACACAGTAATTCCCTTTGGACTCAAGAATGCACCAACAAGTTTTTCTAGAATTGTCCTTGCTATGATTTAAATAGTTTATACATAAACTTCTTGAAGTCTATTTTGATTATTGGACAGTATTTGGTCTAATAAAAGATCACATAGAAAGTCTTTGAATGATGTTAGAATGATGTCATCAATACCAAATTGCCCTCAATTTGAGAAAATGTATTTTTGTGCACCTTTTTGGGCTCTGTTAGGACATGTGGTCTATCATGATGGGATTTTGGTTGACCCATCTAAAATCATCATCATCCTGGACTTACCACCACCCACAATAGTAAAAGAGTTAAGAGAAACGTTAAGACATATGGGATATGATAGAAACTTCATCAAAGGATATGCACAAGTAACGACCCTGATGGAGAAATTGTTGAAAAAGGATACCAAGTTTCAGTGGATAGAAGAATGCCAGGAGAGTCTGGATAAGATGAAAAATAAAATGGCTACTGCAACGATACTCGTATTTCCATATTGGAAAAAATAATTCCATGTTCATGTTGACATATCCTCTGTTGCACTTGGAGTGGTACTAACGCAATAGGGAGAGGGATATATTGATCACCCCATTGATTTTTCTATCAAGAAGTTATCAACTGCAGAAAATAATTACACCACAAAAGAGAGAGAAGGACTTGTGATTGTCTATGCATTGCAAAAATTCAATCATTATTTGCTTGGAGGACATTTTAAAATGTACAGTGACCATTCTGCATTGAAATATTTGGCTAATAACCTAGTGTTGGGGGGGGGGGAGATATGCCAGTGGCTTCTCCTCTTTCAAGAATTTGACTTTGAGATAATTGTTAAACCGGGTCGATTAAACTTGGGACCAAACCATCTCTACAATATAGAGAATGGAGAAGAACCTACTAGTCTGGAAGATAATCTCCCTGATGCACAACTATTTGCAATAACCGCCTTTGATAATTAATATGAAGACATCATACAAATCCTCACTACGGGTTTTGCATCGACCAAGTTCACAACATCACAAAAGAAATAGTTAGTAACACGAGATGCATATTTCCAACTGATTGCTAGCCACTTATATAAATTGAGCCCAGATGAGATACTTCAACGTTGTATTTTTGAACATGAGCGCCCTATTATTTTAAGTGAGGCACATGCTAGCATCATGGGAGGAAACTATGCAGGAAAGGTGACGGTGCACAAGATATTACAAGAAGGGTTATGTTGGCCTACCATGCATGTAGACGCTTGTGATTACTATCGTAGTTGTGATGTCTGCCAAATAACAAGAAATCCATCCAGAAGAGATGAAATGTCATTAGTTGCACAACTCACCTTAGAGGAATTTGATAAATGGGCTATTGATTTTTTTAGACCTATTAGTCCAGCAGGGAAGCACACATGCACTAGGTATATTATCACTGTGATGGATTACCTAACTTGCTAGGCAGAAGCTTCACTTGTCAAGGTTTGTACTACTGCGACAACAACAAAATTTTTATTTGAAAATGTTGTAACAAGGTTCGAGTGCCCTAAGATACTGATTAGTGATCAAGGTACGCATTTTGTTAATTAGTTGATTGAGGAACTAACTGGTGAATTTTAGATACATCATAGAAGAACAACTCCATATCACCCACAAGCTAATGGAGTGGTCGAAGCATTTAACAAGATTATGGAAAATCCACTAACTAAAGTCTGCAATACAAGAAGGGATGATTGGGACTAGAAAATTTCTGCAGTACTATGGGCATATCGCACAACATGTAAGAATTTAACTGGCCAAACACCATTCATGTTAGTATATGGACATGAAGCTGTCATGCCTATGGAATATATTGTACCAAGTTTAAGGATAGCGGCCATTATAGAAATGATATATGTTGATGTTGTCGAAGAAATATTACTTTAGTTAATCCATTTGGAAGAAGAACACTTCATTGCAGGATTCTATCAAAGTGTAGAAAAACAAAGGCAGAAGGTATGGAATGATAGAAATATTAAGAACAAGCAATTCTCAGTCAAATACATTGTTATTATGTATGACAACAATTTTTTCAAACACCCAGGCAAGTTGAAGACACATTAGTTAGGTCCTTAAGTGGTTAAATAAATCATTGATGGAGGAGCAGAGAAATTGGAAACATTAGATGGCATGGAAGTCAGAGGGCTCATGAATGGGATCCGGTTGAAGCCCTATTTTTATAACTGTGACTAATTTTTTTTTGAAAATAATGGTGATGATCACACCGACAATTAAGAGAAGAGAATAATGTGACTTTCACACAAGGTGCAGCAAGGGAAGTGTGGCACTAAAAATAATGATGCGTTGGAACAATTATGAGGAAGGATTGTTGAGGTGACAAATATCAAATCCATAGACAACAAGGAAACTCAAGAAGATCAAAAAACTACAAAAAATCCTGGAATTAGTGTCCCATTTAGCGTCCCTTTTTAGTGTAATTTTTTTTACATTGAGTGGTCAAACTAGATGCTAAATGGGACGTATCATTGACAAAACTTAAAGCGTCTCAAAAAAATGTATTTTTTTCCTTCCTAGATAGCATCCTTTATGACGTCCAAAATATAATCTAATTTTTTTCTTCGAGAATAGCGTCCAACTTTAATTCCTAAACAACATCAATGTTTGCTTCCTAAATAACGTCATACTTTTCTTCCTAGCGAGTGTCTGCTTTGATTCTTAAATGACATCCTCATTCGTGCCATATTTGCATCCTTAATAGAACCATGTTAGCATCCAAATTAGCATCCAATATTTCATCCATTGTTGCTACCACTTTAGCATCCCATTTTGCACCATGTTTTACTTCCAAATATGTGCCAATTTTCACTTCCAAATTTGCACCAATTTTTGCTTCCTTTTTTGCATCGTGTTTTGCTACCAACATGACGCCAAATATTTATTCTATTCTTGCACCATAATTTTCTTCCTATGTAGCGCCATGTTTTGCATCCAAAGCAATGTCTTAATTTTCTACCATATAAACTCCATGCTTGGCTTCATCATTAGTGCCACGTGTTGCATCCTTTTTAATGCCTAGTTTCATGTCTTATTTTTCTACCATATCAATGACATGTTTGGCTTTATCATTAGCACCATGTGTTGCATCCTTTTTAATGCTTCAATTTTTCATCTCTCATTTTTTGGTTACTAATTTAGTCATTTTTAGTAATTTTATATACGAATTTTGGTCATTTTGTTTGGTCACTTATCTCTCATTGTTCAGTCACTTATCTCTTATTTTTTGGTTACTAATTTAGTTTTTTTAACCGATATTATAATATCATTGGGGTATAGAGGAATCGAACCACCAACCTCCTTCTTATAAGGCAGATGCTCTTCTATTGAGCTAGCACCCTTTAAGAATTTGCAAACATAACTTATAGAGACCTCTATAATGGTAAAAAGGATCAACACACAATTTTGAGTATCTAATGGTCAGAAAAGGATGATAGATTGTATAAGTTCACAATATATGATCAAGAAGGTTATGAAATCCATAAACCTTTTTCTAGGAATTTTGAACAGAACTCACGAAATTGGTTTAATGGGATTGCAAAAATCACTATTCCATAGCAACCATAAGTATACAACTATATGAGACCTATCAACAACAATTATATTAGTGTGGATTCCAAGGATATAGTAGATAAGCATGATCATCCTATATCCATGTATAAGTGGAAAAATAAGGAGAATCAAAAGAGGATGATTAACCCAATAGTTGGTGCTTCACATGGATCCTATCCACCATGGGATGAGCAAAGTTCCTTCTTCCATCAAGCTAATGAGTATCCACAAGGACAAATGGTTAGGATATATTGTGATGCCAATTCATAATGTTTATTCGCTTCCCAGGGTGATGTTACAGTGCTTGCACTGGGATATATACATGATCCCCAACAACATTGGATGTAAGCATAGTCATGGGGCCATAAATTATAGGATGAGGCTGTCTTTTTATCTTTATCTTTGGAAAACTAGGCATGATTTGAAACACTGGGAGAAGGAATAGAATTAGATATATTTAACAAACTATAATCATGATAGGGCATAGGACTCTACTTTATAGTTGTTGTGCAAATGTTGGAAATGGGTATAACTGCCTAAGGAATATGAACAACATCCATTTAAATATGAATTCAAAACCTTCCATGTCATAGGAATACTCAATGGCGGTGAGATTATTGTTTCTAACATAAAGAAACAAAGAATCTAGAAATGGAAGCTCCAGGGGAATACACATAACATTAGAACGCAAAATCAACACCCTAAAGAAGTTCCATCTAGATTTTGCATTGTAAACAAGAAAACATTCATAATATAGACAAAATTGACTGTGGTCATAAAATAGGTCATATTTCACTCACCTATATCACAATGTTATTACTCTATTGGTGAGGTTTCTATTTTGGTCACTAATATTTAAAAAATCCATAATCTTTAGAATCCCATTATTATCAATTGATAGATAATATCATATTTAAAGCATAATAAATCATGTTAAAACACTTGTTTAAATAATCATATCTCATAATGAAAGAAAGACAACAAAATATATTGAAAGAAATTACCTTTGATGTCCTAATGCAAAACTTGGTTGATATGGCATTGCATACATTTATTTACCAACACAACTTGCATCTTAAAATAGAATGTAGTGTTTAGATATTAAGAACTATAGAAGTGTTGCATTATTGAATATAGATCAAGAATTCCCTTCAACTTTTGTAGTTATTCTTAGTTACCGAGTAAGTTGTTATGGATTTTATATTGAGGGGAGTTAAAAAAAATTGTATTTTGTGTAAGACAAGGTGCTAGAATAAGTGACACTCAATAATATATTAGGATCCTTGATAAATTATGTATTAATGTGTAGTAAATATCATGAGCGTTAGTAACCAATAAAGTTAATGAATAACAATTAGTTTTGGTAGTTAGGGATGGTCATGTAGAGTAAGTAATTAAAGCACAATTAAAAGATGCTAGCAAATTGTATCAATTAACTCAACTAATATGTATTTCTATATCTCTTCTCTTTCTCGAGTGTTCAATGTTAAATTCCAACTTTCACTGCACTAAATGGCCTCAAGGAGACAACAATGACGGCTAAAGATACCCTCCTTTTGAATATTAGTTTGTATGGCTAGAATGTTAGTGGACCTTCTAACCCTTGCAAAAACATAGATTATGTTTGCATACTTCCATCCATACACACACTTCCAAAGTTGTTTGTTTTGTATCTGAATGGGATTGATCACAAAATTAGGAAATAAAACAAATTTATAAATATATTATCATCCTATGAACATAATAAAGGATAATACACTAAAAAAAATTGAAAGAATGGTTCATGAAGCAAAGCTACACGAATACCATAATCAACCTAAATCATCATCTCACGAACCTCTCATTAAGGAATTTAGAGAAATTTGAGGTCTTGGTCTCATCTAAATCAACGAGAAATGGAAATCAATAAAATCTATCTTCTATATCAAAAGGTTGTTCTAGGAGAAATACAAACAACAAACAATTAAGAATAATGGTCAAGTCGTCTCTAAATCCTAAAATTAATTCAATATGGAATGCTTACATAATATTCATGGAAGTGTTATGATTATGTGTTGTCCTACAAAATATCATCCATCATTATGAATTCTCAAACAATGAAAATGTGTATTATATGGAAAGAAAAATGCATATAGCACAACAACATGGGCCAAAAGACATACATGGAAAACCAGATCTGTAATGGTGTAATGTTGTGTCCTCAACAAATGTCGGCACCAGATATGACCTATGCTTGATCTTATCTACATATAACAATGTCAATTTGAGCCACCTATTCAGTAACCTCTTTCCCATCCAATGGATAGTTAACTTTACTTTGAAAATTTTAAACTGTGATTCAAATAGTAGTGCCCAATCTCTAGTATTAAATTTATTTTTCTTATAAAATTTATCATGCCATGTCTTTCGTTGATTCTGTATTAGCATGGTTCTTTGGATTGCATATTTCCTAATCTCATCTAACTCATGAATCTACAATATTCGTTGTTTCTGTGCTTCATCCAAATTCATGCCTAATTGTGTTGCGATACGAAATGTTTGAACTTGAAATTCAATAGGTAGAAGGACTTGTTTGCCATACACTAACTTGTAGGGGGTATGTCCGATAGTGTTTCTCCATGTTATCCTATATTCCCATAAAGCCTCTAGAAGTCTATCTTCCCAATCCTTATGTTTCAAGTGAATGGTTTTAGTTAAAATGGCTTCTAAAACTTTGTTGGTTGATTCTACCTAACCATTAGCCTGAGGGTGATAAGGTGAAGACTTGCAATGTCGAATTCCATATTTCGTAGTAATTTCTTTCAATAATTTGGAAGTAAATTGAGTATCTTGATCTATGACAATTTCTATAGGTACACCAAACTAGGTAAATATTTCTTCATATATAAATTCTACCACTGATTTTTCTGTAGCCCCAAACAAAGCTTTAGCTTCTACCCATTTGCTGACATAGTTTGTGCAAACTAAGATATACTTCCTTTTAAGATACATGGGAGAAATTGGTCCTACAAAATCAAGAGCCCATTTCTCAAAGGGTTTAATCATGACTTGGGGTTGTAGGGGAATTTGATCAAATGACATAGGTCTACCAATTCTTTGGAAACTATCACATCCTTTAACGTATTTAGCAGCATCCTTAAAAATGCTTGGCCAATAATAACCAGAATGTAATACTTTGTATGTCATCCTCTTATCAGAAAAATGTCCTCCACATGGTCCTTCATGGCATGCATGGAGAATGTCTTTCATTTCATCCTCTCGCATGCATCATCGAATAATAAGATCTGGACCAGTGCAGAAGAAATCATTATCCACCCAAGAATAATTGTAACTCTGAACTATAATACGACACTTCTCATGAGGGGACAAATGGTTTGGTAATTTCCCAGTTGCTAAATAATTGGAAATATCTGTGAACCAAGGGGTATGAACAGACACAGCAAATAGATGTTCATCAGGAAAAGTGGCATCAACTGGTTTAGTACTGTCTTCATGTTGGATACGAGAAACGAAATCTGCTACTAGATTTTCTTTACCAGGTCGTTCAATGACGGTAATGTTAAATTATTCCAACAGAAGAAGCCATCGGGTAACTCTACCATTGTTAATTGGTTTATTCATTAGAAATCTAATGTCGGAGTGATTTGTATTCACAAAAAATTCATAACCTGCAATGTAATGGCGAAATTTATTAATAGAATAAACTACTGCCAAAAATTCTTTTTTAGTAACAATGTAATTAAGTTCGGTAGGAGTCAATTTTTTGCTAATAAAAGAAATGGCATAACGTGCATGTCCTTAATTTAGGCCAAGGACTCCTCCTATGGCCGTATCAAAGGCATTAGTTGATATATGAAAAGGAAGGGAGCAATCGAGACCCCTGAGTATTGGTGCCACTGATAGTTTAGCTTTTAGAATTTCAAAAGCATTTTGACAAGATTCTGTCCACTGGAATTCTACATCCTTTGTACGAAATTTAAACATTGGTGCAACTATTTTAGTGAAATTCTCAATAAAGTGGCAGTAATAGCCTGCATGACCAAGAAATCTTCTGACCTATTTTTTATTTTTCAGAGGAGGGAGGCCAACAATGACTTCGATCTTAGTAGGATCTACCTTAATTCCTTGGGAGGAAACATGGTGTCCTAAAACTATACCTTCTGTCAGTAACATTTTACATTTTTCATGACTAAGGCCCTAAATTCGTTTCTTGACATTGGATTAGGACCTTTTTGAGATTGCCAAGGGATTCTTGAAAGGTATTTCCATAGGCTATAAAATCATCCATGTATACCTCCACACAGTCATGTTTAAGATTAGAAAATATTCCTAAGATTGCTCACTGAAAAGTGGTGGGTACATTACATAGGCCAAATGGAAAAACTTGATAAGTGTATGTTCCCCAACCACATGTGAAAGTGGTCTTGTATTGATCTTCAGGTGCTATTAAATTCTGGTTGTAACCACTATATCTGTCAAGAAAGGAAAAATATTATTTACCTGACAAGGTATCTAACACTTTATCAATAAAAGGTAAAGGAAAGTTGTCTTTGAGTGTGCCTTTGTTTAGCTCCCTAAAATCAACACAAATGTTCCATTTCCCTGTGACTTTATTTGGAACTACCACTATAGGAGAAACCCATTTACTATCGGATATAGGATAGATGAAACTAGCAGTAAGGATTTTTTGTAATTCTTCTTTAACAATATTCTTTAGAGAAGGATTTATCCTCCTCTGTGGCTTCCTTATAGGTGAAATGTTTGGATCCATATGAATATGGTGAATATAGGTGTTAGGGTGTATACCCTTCATATTGGTGTATTCCCATGCAAATTTTCTAGCTTGTTTGTTAAGGACTTTAAGCAGTTGTGCTTGTTGGTTTTCACTCAACCCTATGTTTATATGAAAAAAAATTTAGGGGCCAACCTCACATGGTATGGTATGTGGTCCTATATGCTCTTTAATCATGAAGACACAAGGTGTCTCTATAAACATTGAGAGATCCATATTCTCTTGAAAATCGTCTCCAAAAATCTGATCAAATTGAGCGAAAGACTGAGGAAAATCTATATAGGTTGTGGAAGAAACAAATTGGTTTAACACATTCTTAGTGGTCTTCTCTTGAAGTGCCTAGGAGAAATCACTAGGGAGGGACAGTTCATCAAAGTCTTCATCCCCGAAAGAAAAATTTAACCACCATGAGTTTTCAGTTATTAGTTGTTTTGGGGGTTATAAAATAAGTCTTTGCGTAGACAACCCATTGGAAATCGTCATCTCTCCATCCCTACATCCTATAAAAGAATTTAAAATAGATAATATAATAGGATGCCCTTTAGAAGGATCCTTTGATTCTATGACCATAAAGTTGACAGGGTATTCCCATGAGGCTACTAATATGACAATGTCATACAGGACTCCAGCTAGTTTTATCGTAGTATGGTCCTCTAGTTCTAGGATGGAAAGGGTAGGTCTGAGAAATTGTCCTAACTGTAAATATTCTAAAACTGCGGTGGTCGTCATGTTGATAGCGAATACTAAATCGATTAATGTATTTTCTATGGAGGTATTGTTTATAATTATAGTCTCTACTGGGGCTCTTGTATTTGTATATTTTGCAATCCGAGATTAATCTGTCATACATTCAAACATCTCTCCCATAACTTGAATTGTGAGATGCTATTTTTTCTTCTTCCCTGGGTGTTTAATGCATAGATCCTTTATTACCTTGTTGTAGATTGGTATATCCTTGATATATTGTAATCGAGGAATTTTGACACAAATATTCTTTAATTCATTCAAAATGTTATACTCCGGATGACCTACAGGTTTTTCTATCACTAGTATTTCTGGGAATGGAGGAACTCTTTCCTCCTAAATAGTTTCTTGTGGAGTATGGGTGTACTATAACTTTAGGAATGTTCACATCTTCCAAAATGACATCATTCATGGGTTCATTCAAATCCTCTTCTTCTTAATGAATGATGACTGATGATTTGGTTTTATCATTCACAACTCTTCCAGATCGTAATTGAATTTCATGTACAGGTACAATCGAAATAAGGTACGATGGAAGTGCTTGCAACTTAATGATGTTAAGAGCTTGAGTTGGCTTATTGTTAGGGTTAGGTATCAGTTGTGCAGTTAATAATGTCGGTCTAGGAGGGTTTATGTTCTGGAAGTGATGACATTGTTGTGTGATTAAAGGAGTTAGAGGTACAAATCCAGGAGAAATTTGTCAGAAATTTGTTTGATGTTGAGGATAAGGATGATTAGGTGCAGGTTGTGACTGAGGGTATGGTTTTCCTCTCCACCCTTGTGACCAATATTACTACTACAAAAATTGAGGAGGAGGGTACTGGGGTGGCCAATTCTACCAACTTGAATTGTTCCATTGTTGAGGTGCTTGATATGGAGGATAATAGAGTGAAGGTTGCGGTGGAAAGTTCTGATATGCTGGTTGGTCTCTAGGTTGCCAAGGAGGCCTCCTATATGTTTTAGCTACATCCGCACTCTTATATATGGCTTGCACCTAGGAAAGGATGGGAAATTATCAGTTTGATGTTCTTTTGTACAGATGTGACATACAGATATGTTGCTTAATGGACATTCCCTTTGGGGATGTTTAGTCCTACATCTTGGACAAAAAATGCTCATTGGTGCTCGTTCTTCATCCTGCCTTTTCTTGGATTGTAAAGCATCTACTTGAGAAACCATTTATCCTAAGATATCAGTTTTGAAATTCTCCAATAGGTTTCCTAACTCTACCCTTGTAACTCCACCTGAATTGGGAATGTTTCCTCTTACATTTCTACTATAAGGCTCTCGAAAGTTTTTCCCAACTTTCCCCCTAATTCTCTAATAATTTTTACACATCTCATTGATTTGTGAAAAGATTTTGTGAGAAATATTGCCAGCTTCCATGAGATTAAGACTTTCTAGCATGTCCTTGGAGATCCCTTTAATAAAAAGTGTACGTTTTGCATATTCTCGAAGATCACTATATTTTGATTTATGCAATGTATAAACGAACCTTTCGAGATAATATTCTAGGCTCTCGTCTTCAAGTTGTTGTATCTTGAATATATCATGTTGAGATTCCTTAGGTTTGCAATACTCTTGATATTTTTGCAAGAATGAGGTTTTCATATCATCCCAAGTCTTGATAGTGAATTCACCTAATCCCATGAACCATCTCAAGGCGCAATTTTTTAGTGTAGCGGGAAAGAGTTTTAGTTTATGAGCATATTGTAGATAATTATAGCTCCTACAAAGGATATCAAACTCAAACAAAAATGTTTCTGGGTCCTCATTATTTTTTTCTTTTAAAGTTGGGAAGGAGGAAGGAGGGATGTTCTTCATAGTTACATTCTGTATAGTGTCTAAAATAGGGAACCTGAAGGTAGCCTTAGTTCAATTTTCCCCTTCTCCTTCTTCATTTGTAACTTTATCATGATCTTCGTTCTCTTCCTATCTCTCCATCTAGGCTAGGTTTTTAATGTAAATATACCTAGGAGGCTCCTTCCGAGGTGATAAGGGGGCATCCCAACGTTCCTTCTCGGGAGAGATCTTCCTCTCATCAACCGTATTTTTATTGAATCCTAAAGGGATAGTAGCTTATACTATGGATGTTTCAATTTGTGAGATAACTAGATCTACGGAGTTTCCAAAGAGAGCTTTTACCTGAGCAGAATCAACAAACTCCATGAAATTGGGATCTCCTACTAGTGAAAAAGTTGTATTATTTTAATTCAAGACTAGTGTATGGTTAGATATTTCTAGTGGCTGATCCTCTTGAATTTCCTCAGAAATGAGGTCCTTAGGACCTCTGTTAGAATAATCAACCCATAGTTAGCTACCTTAGACATTAATTTAATCATTTTTGTCTTATTTTCCTAGTTCATGTGTCCCACCTTATGCAAGTTGTCAATTACCTATCCATAGTGGTCCAAATTTCCTAATTTGACCCATGTAGTGCTTGGGAAACCTCAAGGAATAAATTCTACTTTATTCCTAGTCTCCTAGGCGCCCTTTTTCTTTTTCTGCTTTATTGCCTGCTTTTTCAGTGCTTTAAGGCAATAGGGAAAGTTTGACTAGGTGAGGTGAACTAGTTTTGTGTCCTCTTCATCCTCCACTCTTTTCTCCTTGTAAAAGCATGTATGAGTTGTCATTCCATCACTCTTTAGCTTTCCTAAGTGCTTTTTCCAATTCGTGAGCTCCATGACTAATTTGGGATCAGCTTTTTGCACCTATGGGGGATTTGCTTAATTTTAGTAAGCCTGCTTTATGCTAGATTCGAATTGCTCCTCATGCATTAGAATCCCTTATGTAATTATTTAATGAAGCAACCTATTATGTTACAGGGTTGGATATTGTACACTTATTCAATACAGTTTAGTGTTCAACTCATTATTCAGTCTCTTTTGTGAGTTATTTTGCATGTTCAATTGAAAATTGTTGTGAGTAAAATTAATCTATCACTGGGTTCAATTTCCACATGGTATAAAATCCATTGTATATAGATTTCTCTCCTTCAAAATTGTTTTGCAGGTTCGACATCAGTGACTGGGAGCCTTCTACTGATAGCCGGGACAAATTTCTAAGCTATGGATCAATCTCAGAAGATCATCTTGACTCCCTTCAATTTCTTTGAATGGAAAATAGATATGGAGATATTGTTGAGAGTGAAAGGCCTCTACAGGGTGACTATGGAAATAGAAGCAGATCCCAATGTAGCTGCAGAGAAGATTAAATGGCACAACGGGAGGGATGAGGCCTATGGTCTCTTGTGTCTGAGTATTTCCAAAGACCTCCTTTTCCATATTGATGGATTGACATCACCGAATGAAGTATGGGAGAATCTTACTAATATTTTTGGAAAGACAGATGAGATGAGGGGACATCAAATAAAAAATGAGTTGATTTCCCTGAGTCCCAATAGCTTTGAATCTCTGCAACTCTATTTCTCCAAGTTCAAAGCACTTGTTTTGTAGCTGAAACAGTGTGGGATCGAAAAGAAGGATTATCAACTAGTCTTGGCCATTATCTCGAAGCTTGGCCCTGACTATTCATTGTTTTTTTTAACCTTCTATGCCACAAAACTGACAGCTCGAACCTAGAAGATGCCTAGCCTTGCAGATTTCATGGAATCTCTCACACAAGAACAAGACAAGCTGGTGATGATGGGCACCATCAAACCATTCAAAGATCAAGCTCTGATTGCTGGAGATTCAAGGTTGGATTCAAAAGGAAAAAAGAAATCTAAAAATCCACCTCAGCAAAAGAGAGACAAGAACAAGTCTCTAGAGGAGCCACAAGGTTCCAAGAAGAATAGCCAGAAGAAGAAAAACAAAGGAGAAATGAGCAAGTGCGCATACTGCAATAAGGGCAATCACACTGAAAGCTCTTGTATGAAGAAGCAAATAGACATGCTGACCCAACTCCTGGAGAAGAATGGGATCTCCCTTCCAGACATCTCAAAGAAGAGAGAAGGAGGATCAAGTTCAGATGACAGAGAGAGAGTTCATGCATTAGTTGTTGGCACATCAAGCTCACCTAGTTTTATCATTGATTCTGGAGCTTCAAGACACATGGTTTCGACCAAGGAGGCATTCTCCTCACTTGACATGTCGAAGGGACCACCTATAGTACTGGGAGATGACTCTCTCATTGAAATTTTGGGCAAAGGGAGGATTGATCTTGATCATGGTAAGTTCAACAATGTGTTGTATGTGCCTGGTCTTGCCTCCAACCTCTTATCAGTGTACCAGATGACTCACACTGAGTCTCTAAAGAAGGTCATATTCTCCCCTGATGAAGTTGAGATCACAAAGATCTCAAGTGGTAAAGTCATTGTAAAAGGAGTTGCGAATCATGCTCAGAAGGTATACATGTTCTCACACTTCCTACCCTACTCAAACCCCTCTGCTCTTCTGATTCATGCTAATGAAGAAAGAAAGATTTGGCATGAAATATTTGGCCACCTAAATTACAAGTATCTTTCTGATCTTAGTGAAAAAGAGATGGTCATAGGGTTTCCCAAGATAAAATTTTCCAAAGGAGTCTGCCAAGGTTGTATCCTAGGAAAACACCCAGAGCATAAATTTGAGAGAACCTATGCACCCCTCGAGCTGATCCACAGTTATGTTGCTATCCCATTCCCTCATATGTCCATGAGTCAGGACAAATATGCATTGACTTTCATAGATTAATTTTCCAGGTATTGCTGGGTTTACTTCCTGAAACACAAGTCTGAAGTATTTGGCCTCTTCAAAGTCTTTAAGGCTTTGGTTGAAAACCAATCTGGGAGGAAACTCAAGGTCCTCAGATCTGAAAATGGTGGTGATTATGTCAAGTATGATTTTATTAATTATTGTGTAGATGCAGGTATTCATATGCAGCATTATATCCCTTACACACCATAGCAAAATGGTGTTGCTGAGAGGAAGAACAGATCACTGAAGGAGATGGCAACATGCATGATGGAGGCCAAAACTTTGCCACCAAAGTACTGGGCCGAAGCTATCAACTATGTAACGTATATCTAGAATAGAGTTCCTCATAAACATCTTTATGGTATGACTCCTTTCGAAGCATGGAGTGGGCACAAGCCAGATGTGACCCATTTCAGGATTTTTGGCTCAAGGGCTTGGGCTAGAATTCCAACAGAAAAGAGAAAGGCTTTGCAGCCCCAAAGCCAAGAGTGTCTATTTGTTGGATACTCTAAAGATTAAAAATGGTACAAACTGATAAATTTGAGCACAAACAAAGCCTTCATTGAAAGGTGTGTTCAGTTTCAAGAAGAACCCCTTGCAACAGTGGAAGTTGGAGAAGCCTCTTCACCACCTGAACCTCTGAAAGTAAGTGAAGAGTTTGTTGAACATGATGATTCTGATTTTTCTGATGGAGATGAGTTTATTGTATACCCTAACATCCCTACAAGGCCAAAATGGGCATCCAAGACACTACATGTAGTAGGAGAGCTAGCTGGGGATCCCAATGACCCAAGGAGGACTAGATCTCAATTTGAGAGTAGTCTGTGCATGAAGGATCCTATGTTTGCTGAGAAATGATAATTGCTGGTGGAATATAATCCTCAAACATATGAAGAAGTAGTAGGAGATCCAATATGTCAAGCTTCCATGAAGGAAGAGTTCATCTCACTCCAGAAGAGCAACACATGGGAGCTAGTGGATATTCCCCCAAGGAGGAAGTTAGTTCAGTGTAAGTGGGTCTACAAGACCAAATTTGCTGCTGATGGTTCACCACTAAAGTAAAAGGCCAGATTGGTAGGCAAGGGCTACTCACAGGTTCATGGGATAGATTACAGTGAGACCTTTTCCCCAATGGCAAAGATGGATTCCATCAGGCTAACCCTAGACATTGCAGCCTCAAAGCAATGGGAGGTACATCACATGGATGTAAAATGTGCCTTCCTGAATGGAGATCTCACTGAAGAGATATATATGCAGCAGCCTCAAGGTTTTTCTACTAAGCCTTCTCTTTTGTGTAGGTTGAGAAAGTCATTGTATGGGCTAAATCAAGCCCCCAGGGCTTGGTATGCCAAGATCGATAGCTTCTTGCTATTACTGAATTTTGTTTGGTGCAAATCAGATCCAAATGTCTATTTGAAGTTAATTAATGGTTCATTAATGATCATTGTGTTATATGTTGATGACCTCCTCATTACAGGAAGCTCAAAGGATGAGATTGCTTCCTTAAAGGGTGCAATGAACCAATCCTTCTCCATGACATATTTGGGGCTCTTAAGCCAATTTTTGGGGCTTGAGATTGCTCAAACCAAAGCTGGAATCAAGGTGCACCAGTCCAAATATGCCTTGGACTTGCTGAAAAAATTCAAAATGAAGGAATGCAAAGCAAGCAAAACTCCTTTCCTTTCAGGAGTGAAGCTGGAAGAAGCTGATTCTTCACCTATGGTAAACAATACACTGTATAGGAAATTGATTGGATGTTTGTTGTATCTGACACATACTATACCTGATCTTTCTTATGCAGTAAGTGTGGCTTCTAGATACATGGATCAGCCTCATGAGATCCATTGGTGTTGGAGACATTTACCATCATACACACTCTTTTGGTCAAATTGGCCTAGTTAAACCACTATCCTAAGTTCAATTGACATCAGTGGAGCATTAATTGTCATCATCTAGTCACACCCATGCCTACCTACAGTCAAGGAGGCTAACTAAGCCTTCTTGTACATTCAAGGAGGATAACTGGAGCACTCCAGGGGTGATCTGAGTGATATTAATGCACCTAATTGCTAACTGGTGGTTACAATCAGTTCAACCAGTCAGTTACAGTCAGTTAAGGTGATTCCATTCATTAAATATATTATTTAATGATTATTTATTATTATTTAATGAACTGGAGTCAACAAGGCGCCTCCACCAACTTCCGATGGTCGGTTTAGCTTCAGTTAACCTCATCGGGGTTCATTGGAGTCATGAAGCACTAGCACTTGATGGTTGGATTGCTATGACATGTGTTTGATCTCCTTCAGTTGAGATTTAGTCATTTATTGCACTCCAACTTCAGTTAGGGTTTGGTGAGTCAATTAGGGTTTTGGTCAAGTCGTTAACTGAGTGTGATTGAATGGTTGAGAGTCAGTTAAGCTAGACTCACTCACTAAATTCGAATTGTCTCCTTAGGTATTCGAATTCTTCATGGAGTTAAGCCATTTCTCAGCATTGGTATTGTAACCCTTTATTGTTTATTAAATATACAGAGAGGAAACCATTTTTGGACCCGATTAATTTCCAATTCATGAGTATTTGTTAATAATTCTTTGATGATTTTGATTCCTAGTTCCTAGATCATGTGCAAGAATTAATATGGTATCAGAGCATGTGGCGGGACGAAGATCAATCTCTCAAAAACAATATTTTTGATAGATTTCTCCATGAAATTTGAGCAATAGCTCAAAAATCCGGCACTGCACCAGAAGCCAAGGCTTACCACTCAATATCCCAAGTAAAGAACTTGTTGATCAAGCTTGTTTGATTGAGTATGATGGGTGTGATGAAAGCCTGAAATGTACAGGCTGTCCGACCTTACGGTGCCCATTTTTTTTTTATTTGTAGGTTTTATCAGGTACAACTTCAAATGGACTCAGCAATCCCTCCTCTCACCCCATTCACAAGCTATTCGGAATGGAAGCTGAAGATGATTGCATATCTCAAGAGACGAGGTCTCTATGAGGTGTCTATTGGAATTGGAAGAGAGACTTATGAGAATGAGAATGACTGGCTAAATGATGGTGACAGAGCTTTTGGATCAATATGTCTGGGCCTTGATGATAGCTTGTACTTTGTTATTGATTTTGCTGAATACCCAAAGGATATCTGGACAAGATTGGACAAAACCTTTGGCAAGCACAATGAGGATCATAATAGTACTTTGGAGATCATAGCCAGCACCACAAGAGTTCTTCACTCAAAACCTCTACTCTCTTTGATGAAGTTGTTCAAGATGAAGATGAAGCAGAATCTTCTACACATTCAATTCGAATTGAAGAAAGTCTCCATGAAGTGACTCCTTCTCCTGATGCTCCGGAAGTTCATGAGATCTCTGATATCTCATCTTCTCATATTTATGAAACAGAAGAAGACATTCGAATCTCTAATATTGAAGAAAAATTCTGCTACACTTCCATGCAAACATTCATCGGTGATTTTCCTTTGAATTCTGTGCAAAATTTACCAGTAATTGCTTCCGAAAGTGAAGAGAAATTTGATTTTTCTCCCTCTAATGTTGCTGCTGGTGTGTAAATATGTAATACCTTGGATATTTTGGAAAAAATATCAGATTACAAGAGTGATCAATTCGCTCCCCATGACCTAGATCTTCCATCAAATTCCTGCAGGATTCCATGCACCAAAATTCAGAATTTTGAAGAAGAAGAAAACTATGCATCTACCGTCTCATTTGACCATAATTTTGGATCTGATATGAACCTTATTGGATCTGATATGATCTTATTTGTATCTGATCTGATATTTCTTGGTTCAAAATTTCAGGTTCATCAACCTTCAGTACTGGTTGTAGCTGTTCTCATCAACTGTGTGAAGAAACAAGTACCGCAAGTCTCCTACAAAATTGTTGCTGGGGATTTGATTTCAATTCATAGTTTTGGATATGTTGTGAACTTATTTAGATCTTATTTACATTATGATCTGATATTATTTGGTTCATATTTTAAAATCCAAGAGCTTTCAGTCATGCTTGTAGCTGCTCTCACCAATTCCGATGTGAAAAATCAAGTACCGCAGTTCTTCTTCAATTTTGCTGATGGGGATTTGGTGTTAGTCTCCTCTTATGAGGTTGCTGATATTTTATTTTTTGAATCATTAGATATTTCTAAAGCTATATCAGATTATGGAGCTCAAGCATTCGCTCTCCAGAGTCCCAGGGATTCTCTACCTTTGGTCACATGCTCATCTCCTCATAGAACTACTAAAGAGGAAGACATTCTGCATCCGCATGGACACTTGCTCCTAAAAATTGGGGCTGATTTTACCACTCATGGTTTGCTGCTCAAGGCTGCAACATATCAGTTTCTTGAGTATTCAACACATGGTTTGAATCCTCAAGAACTTTTTCTCTCTCTTCAGATGATTTCAATTGCTCTACATGGGTCCAGTTTTCACCGTGCAGCTGTTTATATTTCTGATTCAGTTGAGTGCATTGTTCTTCTTCCAAAGTGGAAGATTCCTCCAAACATATTCATTTAGTTTGGATTCATAGGTTCACATGCACAGTCTCAAGATGCTACTGCATAGAAGAACCGATTCTTGATTTACTGCTTAGTTTGAGGGGGGGTATTTTTCCCATGAGGTTTTCCCCGTTTCCTTGGTTATATTAAGCAGTTACTTTATTGTACAGGGTGACCTATGGCCTTAGTTTCTAGGGCCCTAGCATTTTTATGCATTTATTTTTTCTAACTCTTCCTGAGTATAGCTTAAGGGGGGGTGTTGGAGACATTTACCATCATACACACTCTTTTGGTCAAATTGGCCTAGTTAAACCACTATCCTAAGTTTAATTGACATCAGTGGAGCATTAATTGCCATCATCCAGTCACACCCACGCCTACCTACAGTCAAGGAGGCTAACTGATCCTTCTCCTACAGTCAAGGAGGCTAACTGGAGCACTCCGGGGGTGATCTGAGTGATATTAATGCACCTAATTGCTAACTGGTGGTTACAATCAATTCAACCAGTCAATTATAGTCACTTAAGGCGCCTCCATTCATTAAATATATTATTTAATGATTATTTATTATTATCTAATGAACTGGAGTCAACAAGGTGCCTCCACCAACTTCTGATGGTCAGTTCAGCTTCAGTTAACCTCATTGGGGTTCATTAGAGTCATGCGGCACTAGCACTTGATGGTTGGATTTCTATGACATGTGTTTGATCTCCTTCAGTTGAGATTCAGTCATTTATTGCACTACAACTTTAGTTAGGGTTTGGTGAGTCAATTAGGGTTTTGGTCAAGTGGTTAACTGAGTGTGATTGAATGGTTGAGAGTCAGTTAAGCTAGACTCACTCACTAAATTCAAATTGTCTCCTTAGGTATTCAAATTCTTCATGGAGTTAAGCCATTGCTCAGCATTGGTATTGTAACCCTTTATTTTTTATTAAATATACAGAGAGGAAACCATTTTTGGACCCGATTAATTTCCAATTCATGAGTATTTTTTAATAACTCTTTGATGATTTTGATTCCTAGTTCCTAGATCATGTGCAAGAATTAATATGGTATTAGAACATGAGGTGGGACGAAGATCAATCTCTCAAAAACAATATTTTTGACATATTTCTCCATGAAATTTGAGCAATAGCTCAAAAATCCGGCACTGCACCAAAAGCCAAGGCTTACCACTCAATATCCCAAGTAAAGAACTTGTTGATCAAGCTTGTTTGATTGACTATGCTGGGTTTGATGAAAGCCTGAAATGTGTAGGTTGTCCGACCTTATGGTGCCCCTTTTGTTTTGATTTGTAGTTTTTATCAGGTACAACTTCAAATGGACTCATCAATCCGTCCTCTCACCCCATTCACAAGCTATTCGGAATGGAAGCTGAAGATGATTGCATATCTCAAGAGACGAGGTCTCTATGAGGTGTCTATTGGAATTAGAAGAGAGACTTATGATAATGAGAATGACTGGCTAAATGACGGTGACAAAGCTTTGGATCAATATGTCTGGCCCTTGATGATAGCTTGTACTTTGTTATTGATTTTGCTGAATACCCAAAGGATCTCTGGACAAGATTGGACAAAACCTTTGGCAAGAACAATGAGGATCATAATAGTACTTTGGATATCATAGCCAGAACCACAAAATTTCTTCACTCAAAACCTCTACTCTCTTTGATGAAGTTGTTCAAGATGAAGATGAAGCAGAATCTTCTACACATTCAATTCGAATTGAAGAAAGTCTCCATGAAGTGACTCCTTCTCCTGATGCTCCAGAAGTTCATGAGATCTCTGATATCTCATCTTCTCATATTTCTGAAACAGAAGAAGACATTTGAATCTTTGATATTGAAGAAAAATACTGCTACACTTCCATGCAAACATTCATCGGTGATTTTCCTTTGAATTCTGTGCAAAATTTACCAGTAATTGCTTCCGAAAGTGAAGAGAAATTTGATTTTTCTCTGTCTAATGTTTCTTCTGGTGTGCAAATATGTAATACCTTGGATATTTTGGAAAAAATATCAGATTAAAAGAGTGATCAATTCTCTCCCCATGATCTAGATCTTCCAGCAAATTCCTACAGGATTGCATGTACCAAAATTCAGAATTTTGAAGAAGAAGAAAACTGTGCATCTACCGTCTCGGTTGACCATAATTTTGGATCTGATATGAAACTTATTGGATCTAATATGATCATATTTGTATCTAATCTGATATTTCTTGGTTCAAAATTTCAGGTTCATAAACCTTCAGTACTGCTTGTAGCTGTTCTCATCAACAGTGTGCAGAAACAAGTACCGCAAGTCTCCTACAAAACTATTGCTGGGTATTTGATTTCAATTCATAGTTTTGGATTTGTTGTGAAATTATTTAGATCTTATTTACATTCTGATATGATATTATTTGGTTCATATTTTAAAATCCAAGAGCTTTCACTCATGCTTGTAGCTGCTCTCACCAATTTTGGTGTGAAAAATCAAGTACCGCAGTTCTTCTTCAATTTTGCTGATGGGGATTTGGTGTTAGTCTCCTGTTATGAGGTTGCTGATATTTTATTTTGTGAATCATTAGATATTTCTGAAGCTATATCATATTATGGAGCTCAAGCATTCGCTCTCCAGAGTCCCAAGGATTCTCTACCTTTGGTCACATGCTCATCTCCTCATAGAACTACTAAAGAGGAAGACATTCTGCATCTGCATGGACACTTGATCCTAAAAATTGGGGCTGATTTTACCACTCATGGTTTGCTTCTCAAGGCTACAACATATCAGTTTCTTGAGTATTCCACACATGGTTTGAATCCTCAAGAACCTTTTCTCTCTCTTCAGATGATTTCAGTTGCTCTACAAGGGTCCAGTTTTCACCGTGCATCTGTTTATATTTCTGATTCAGTAGAGTGCATTGTTCTTCTTCCAAAGTGGAAGATTCATCCAGACATATTCATTTAGTTTGGATTCAGAGGTTCACATGCACAGTCTCAATATGTTGCTACATAGAAGAACCAATTCTTGATTTACTTCTTAGTTTGAGGGGGGGTATTTTTCCCATGAGGTTTTCCCTGTTTCCTTGGTTATATTAAGTAGTTACTTTATTGTACAAGGTGACCTATGGCCTTATTTTCCCGGGCCCTAGCATTTTTATGCATTTATGTTTTCTAACTCTTCCTGAGTATAGCTTAAGGGGGTGTGTTGGAGACATTTACCATCATACACACTCTTTTGGTCAAATTGGCCTAGTTAAACCACTATCCTAAGTTTAATTGACATCAGTGGAGCATTAATTGCCATCATCCAGTCACACCCACTCCTACCTACAGTCAAGGAGGCTAACTGAGCCTTCTCTTACTGTCAAGGAGGCTAACTAGAGCACTCTGGGGGTGATCTAAGTGATAGTAATGCACCTAATTGCTAACTGGTGGTTACAATCAGTTCAACCAATCAGTTACAGTCAGTGAAGGCACCTCCATTCATTAAATATATTATTTAATGATTATTTAATGATTATTTATTATTATTTAATGAACTGGAGTCAACAAGGCACCTCCACCAACTTCTGATGGTTAGTTCAGCTTCAGTTAACCTCATCGGGGTTCATTGGAGTCATGCAGCACTAGCACTTGATGGTTGTATTGCTATGACATGTGTTTGATCTCCTTCAGTTGAGATTCAGTCATTTATTGCACTCCAACTTCAGTTAGGGTTTGGTGAGTCAATTAGGGTTTTGGTCAAGTGGTTAACTGAGTGTGATTGAATGGTTGAGAGTTAGTTAAGCTAGACTCACTCACTAAATTTGAATTGTCTCCTTAGGTATTCGAATTCTTCATGGAGTTAAGCCATTGCTCAGCATTGGTATTGTAACCCTTTATTGTTTATTAAATATACAGAGAGGAAACCATTTTTGGACCCGATTAATTTCCAATTCATGAGTATTTGTTAATAATTCTTTGATGATTTTGATTCCGAGTTCCTAGATCATGTACAAGAATTAATAATTCGAAAGCAGCCAAAAGGATCCTTAACTTTGTTCAGGGAACAAGGACACATGTGATCTTCTATAAAGCAAAATCTGATCTTGATTTGATTGGATTTACTGACAGTAATCGGGCAGTGGTCTGTGCATGAAGGATCCTATGTTTGCTGAGAAATGATAATTGTTGGTGGAATCTAATCCTCAAACATATGAAGAAGCAGCAGGAGATCCAATATGGCAAGCTTCCATGAAGGAAGAGTTCATCTCAATCCAGAAGAGCAACACATGGGAGCTAGTGGATATTCCCCCAAGGAGGAAGTTAGTTCAGTGTAAGTGGGTCTACAAGACCAAATTTGCTGTTGATGGTTCACCACTAAAGTAAAAGGCCAGATTGGTAGGAAAGGGCTACTCACAAGTTCATGGGATAGATTATAATGAGACCTTTGCCCCAGTGGCAAAGATGGATTCCATCAGGCTAGCCCTAGCCATTGCAGCCTCAAAGCAATGGGAGGTACATCACATGGATGTAAAATGTGCCTTCCTGAATGGAGATCTCACTAAAGAGATATATATGCAGCAGCCTCAAGGTTTTGCTACTAACCCTTCTCTTTTGTGTAGGTTGAGAAAGTCATTGTATGGGCTAAATCAAGCCCCCAGGGCTTGGTATGCCAAGATCGATAGCTTCTTGCTATCACTAAATTTTGTTTGGTGCAAATCAGATCCAAATGTCTATTTGAAGTTAATTAATGGTTCATTAATGATCATTGTGTTATATGTTGATGACCTCCTCATTACAGGAAGCTCAAAGGACAAGATTGCTTCCTTAAAGGGTGCAATGAACCAAGCCTTCTCCATGACAGATTTGGGGCTCTTAAGCCAATTTTTGGGGCTTGAGATTGCTCAAACCAAAGCTGGAATCAAGGTGCACCAGTCCAAATATGCCTTGGACTTGCTGAAAAAATTCAGAATGAAGGATTGCAAAGCAAGCAAAACTCCTTTCCTTTCAGGAGTGAAGCTGGAAGAAGCTGATTCTTCACCTATGGTAAACAATACATTGTATAGGAAATTGATTGGATGTTTGTTGTATGTGACACATACTAGACCTGATCTTTCTTATACAGTAAGTGTGGCTTCTAGATACATGGATCAACCTCATGAGATCCATTGGTGTTGGAGATATTTACCATCATACACACTCTTTTGGTCAAATTGGCCTAGTTAAACCACTATCCTAAGTTTAATTGACATCACTGGAGCATTAATTTCCATCATCTAGTCACACCCACACCTACCTACAGTCAAGGAGGCTAACTAAGCCTTCTCCTACATTCAAGGAGGCTAACTGGAGCACTCCGGGGGTGATCTGAGTGATATTAATGCACCTAATTGCTAACTGATGGTTACAATCAGTTCAACTAGTCAGTTACAGTCAATTAAGGTTCCTCCATTCATTAAATATATTATTTAATGATTATTTATTATTATTTAATGAACTGGAGTCAACAAGGCGCCTCCACCAACTTCTGATGGTCAGTTCAGCTTCAGTTAACCTCATCGGGGTTCATTGGAGTCATGAAGCACTAGCACTTGATGGTTGGATTGTTATGACATGTGTTTGATCTCCTTCAGTTGAGATTCAGTCATTTATTGCACTCCGACTTCAGTTAGGGTTTGGTGAGTCAATTAGGGTTTTGGTCAAGTGGTTAACTGAGTGTGATTCAATGGTTGAGATTCAGTTAAGCTAGACTCACTCACTAAATTCGAATTGTCTCCTTAGGTATTCAAATTCTTCATGGAGTTAAGCCATTGCTCAGCATTGGTATTGTAACCCTTTATTGTTTATTAAATATACAGAGAGGAAACCATTTTTGGACCCGATTAATTTCCAATTCATGAGTATTTGTTAATAATTCTTTGATGATTTTGATTCCTAGTTCCTATATCATGTGCAAGAATTAATAATTGGAAAGCAGCCAAAAGGATCCTTAACTTTGTTCAGGGAACAAGGACACATGGGATCTTCTATAAAGCAAAATATGATCTTGATTTGATTGGATTTACTGACAGTGATTGGGCAGGTGATAGCACAGACATAAAGTCCACATCAGGATATGTGTTCATGTGTGCAGAAGGGCCAATTAGCTGGTCAAGCAAGAAATAGAGTGCCATTGCACTCTCATCTACAGAAGCAGAGTACAGAGGAGTTGTTAATGCAGTAACTCAATGTTTATGGTTGCAGGGTTTACCTGGAGAGTGTGGTTTCGAATTAGAGTACTCAACTACCATCTACTGTGATAACCAAAGTACCATTCAAATCTGCAAAGATCCAGTTCAGAAGCAGAGAACCAAACACATTGAGATCCATATGCACTACATCAGAGAGCTTGTGCATGATGGCACCATTCACCTACTCTTCTGTTCATCTTCAGAAGAAGTAGCTGATATCTTCACCAAAGAATTTTGTGAGAAGACCTTCAGCAATCTCAAATCACTGCTGGGGATTGCTGATCATGTTGTGAAGCATGAGTGAAGACAAGATTTCCAAATTTTGTTTTACAGTCCATGTTTAAGGGAGGATTTTTCCATGTGGTTTTTGCCTCTTTCCTTGGTTGTATGGACATGCAGTATGTAAAGGGTGACTAAGCCTTGTTGCTAGGCCCTATATTTTTCTGATATATTACTCATAAGTCAAGATTAAGGGGGGGTGTTAAAATAATCAACCCATAGTTAGATACCTTAGACATTAATTTAATTATTTTTGTCTTATTTGCCTAGTTCATGTGTCCCACCTTATGCAAGTTGTCAATTACCTATCCATAGTGGTCCAACTTGCCTAATTTGACCCATGTAGCACTTGGGAAACCTCAAGGAATCAATTTTGCTTTATTCCTGGTCTCCTAGGCGCCCTTCTGTTTTTTCTGCTTTGTTGCCTACTTTTTCAGTGCTTTAAGGCAATAGGGAAAGTTTGACTAGGTGAGGTGAACTAGTTTTTTGTCCTCTTCATCCTCCACTCTTTTCTCCTTGTAAAAGCATGTATGAGTTTCCATTCCATCACTCTTTAGCTTTCCTAAGCGCTTTTTCCAATTCGTGAGCTCCATGACTGATTTGGGATCAACTTTTTGCACCTATGGGGGATTTGCTTAATTTTAGTAAGCATGCTTTATGCTAGATTCGAATTGCTCCTCATGCATTCAAATCCCTTATGTAATTATTTAATGAATAAACCTATTATGTTACAGGGTTGGCTATTGTACACTTATTCAATACAGTTTAGTGTTCAGCTCATTATTCAGTCTCTTTTGTGAGTGATTTTGCATGTTTAATTGATAATTGTTGTGAGTAAAATTAATCTATCACTGGGTTCAATTTCCACAACCTCTTGCCAAGTTTCCTTATCCTTCTATGGCTTCCTTGGTAATATCTCCTGAGAGAATCTCCTTAGGTTTATGGGTATAACTACTTCCTATAGGTGTCTTTCGATACCTTTCCGTTGAGTTAGTGGTCGGGGTATTACGTCCCCCATGAAAGTTAGTATGAATTTCAATAATTTTTCCTATCTTAACAAATCTACCCTAAGGATCTCTAAGTCCGCTCATGAAAAACTTTAAACTAAATAAAAACTATGCTACTACTATTGCAGGATTTGGTGGCACTTATTATAACAGATGCGTAGGTTCTTACCTCTCATCTTATCGTTCCCCCACCACTAGCCTATTACTAAGTTTCATAAAGAGTTCTATCTATTCTACCTTACAGAACAACTCCCCGGCAATGGTGCCAAAATGTTGGATGTTATAACTTCTAAATTAATTAACCTATTATTTAATTATCGACTGGGGTTGGTAAGATTAGAGTTGACAGAAAATATATGCGAAGGTAGAGGGATTCCTATGGTGTCATGGAAATATGTTAACAAACAAAAGATCGAATGATATTTCAAAATAAAAAACCAAGTCAAACTCCTAAGAATTCAATTATTAAATTAATTAAACCCGGAACAGAATACTAAACTAGATAATCAATAATTTATTTCATAAGCAAAAAACTTTAAACCAGAAAATACACTATCAATAACTAATCTTTAAATGGGAAACTAGGATTCAAGGATGACCTAATTCATAAACAAGTAGAAAAACTTAATAAAAAGAAACAAGTAGAAAACTTAATAAAGAAACCTTAATAAAAGAGGAACAAGTAGAAAACTTAATAGGAATATCTTTGAATTCTATCTTACAAGTCTCTTTCAATAATCACACAATGAAAAAGGTATAACCTAAAAACATACTAAGGATAACATCTATAATACTGAATTTTACATGCAAACGGATAAATCAATCAAAAGGCATGAACACAAAACAATACAATAGTAAAAAGAAATAAGAAACAAACTCAAGAAACAAAACATAAAATAGCTCAAAACATATTTAAGGTGAAAATAAGTAGGGTAACTTTTAATAAATAACCTAAAACCATGCAAATTAAATTTAATCTAAAATAAATCTATCCTTTAACTATTACAGTCAAAGCATACTTCAAATACTAAATAAATAGAACTTAAAACAATTTTAAAACACATTAAAAACACAAAAATGAAACAGTGGGTTGAATGATAGACTGAACTGTTGGTCTGAAAGGGGTGACTGAATCACAGTTTAAACAGGTTGTCCAAATGACAATATGCACAATTAAAATGATAAAAATTAACCTAAATGATCTAATATTCAACTGAATTCATGCAAATGTGAATTTAATGCATAAAGGCAAGAAATAAATCTACTTATTAATCAAATTCGATAGTGAAATCAACTTAAACAAATTCATAAAAGAAATCATTGCGTATTAATAAACAAACTGAAATTCAAATTGCATAAACTTGGAACATAAAGGAAATAAACATAACTGAAATTATATTCTATCTAATTGCAAATGCTGAACCATAAACTAGAAATGAAATGACTGAAAATAAATTTGAAAGAAAACTATGCATGCAGTTAACTATTTAACTTTCAGAAGAAAAAAAATTGCATTATAGGAAATAAATGAGATAAACATTTACAACAATCTAATGAAAACAAACTAAACTAGCTATAACAAAAACAAAAGAACAAAATTACACAAAAGAATGAGCCTCTGATTGATGAGGGGCCCTCTCAGCAATCAGGGGTGTTTCCTGGAAAAAGCTTGCTCAAATGTAATCATAAAAAGCAAAGCATACGGCTCTATTAAAATGATGGAACAGAGTTACAGAATTCTTCTCTACAAAAATGATTGTCTAACAAATGAAATGATCAACTCTCTAACTCTGCACATGGAGGTGTTTATATACAATGTTTACAGGGATGAGCAAGTCGACCCTATAGTGGTCGACTACTCTCTAAATTTAGTCAATCCATAAAGGCGCCTAACTAATAAAACTCCAATGCACAACATCTTCCTTCTTCAACGTGCGTCGGCTCTCTTCATTAGAAGGTGTAACGCATAGGCTCCCTCTTTAGCGCAAATGGTTCTCTTCAGCGTGCATGATGTGGGGCACGATTCCTTCCTTAGCACGACTGTTGGAGTGGTGTTGGATAGAGGAGAGCGCACTGGCAATCCTTCTAGAACATGAACCATTTCATCTTCAAACGCATTGACTGTTGGTGTGGTGTCAAGTAGGGGCAATGTGATGGCAAGTCTTCTAGAATGCGAGCTTCTCCATTAGCCAAAGACATGGCCAACAGGTCGTTTGTAGAACTGTTTCAACATTTTAATTCCTGGAATCGGTTATCAACAGTGCGCAATCTGGTTAGCGATCTGGATGGAAAGGTGAACAACGAGTTGGACCGTGAGCTGGATATGTTGTGCGTAAATCTATGACTAATGCGGTGTCTATTTTTCGATGCACTTAATGACTATGGTCTATAGTAACAATGTTTAAATGCCTGGAATCCTGCCAACGAATATCATGCAGTGAGCTGGATGATGAGATGGATGTGCTATACACATGGCTAGCTGAAAACATGCTTGTTGTTAATTCATACAAAAAGATTATATAACCTACAAACAAATATACAAATCAATTAATATTTCAAATGCGTTTCAACAATGTTAATTATAATCAATAAAATCATAAAATTATAATAATAAATGGATTTTATATAAACCTTAAATTCATTCATACCTGGGGTTAAATGGTGAGCTGCATGATAGAAAATACGTAAAAAGATAACAAAACATATGTTTAAATGAGTAATTTAAATACCAAAAATGATAACATATCTGAGATCAACACATATGCCGACTTCGAATTTATTTACATTGTCGATGGCACAAAACCATATCCTGCACTTCTAGGAATCGATTGGGAAATAGACAACAAAACTATTATAAACTTCAAGAAAAGGATATTGTCTTTCAAATATTCTGAAATAAGAGTGGTTGCATCGATCGACTTTCTTGAAGGACAACGATATGTCAATCCTATGCATAGAAAATGGAAAGACAATTATCTGGACCAGTTGTACAACATCATGTTTTCAAAGGAAGATTATATTAACCCAACAGTTGATGGAAACCTGAGTTGGCGAAGTGTAAGCTCGTGCACGTCCGACTCAGGCGATGATATGGAAAATTGGCAGAACAAGCTGCATGATGTGTCCATGTGAAGATATTTGAGAGTCACAATAGTTGTTCAAATTGTATGAGCCGAAGAAGAGTGCTTCCTACATATGAAGGATTTCCTAATATTGCATATTTGTTTGAATAACTTGAAGAAAAGGTCACAAAATCACAACGATTTTCTGCTTTGGGCTATGTGCTGAAAGCTATGCCCACTAGATGGTGGGTACACACAAACAATCTATCTCCAAAGGGCCACAATGTAGGAAAATAATGGAGATCAGATTTGGAGAAGAGATCAGTTATTCTGATCAAAAGTACATAGGATTGACAGATCCTGCGAAACATATTGAGCACTATCATGGGATTTGGCAAGAATATCTCTGACAAGAATGGGTTCATCGATTCATCCACACTTTGGAAATGGTCCTGATATGTTGGTACACCTCAGAATATTTTCGACAAGGAACCTTTGAATGGGAAATATTAGCTGTAAGCTTTACCCAGACATTTGAATTTGAAATTTAACACCCAACCGTGGATGTTGTGTTACAAGTCATCAAGGAGAGTATCTTTGAATAAATATCAGTTGCAAACACAAACTTTCATCAATGCTGCATGACTACACATAGCTTGATGCAGTGCTATAATCTCATAGAAGAACCAGATGATGATGACCCACTTGAGATAAATATACATGAGTTAGAAGGTATATGCATAGTAGAAAGATCTGCTATAACTACTGAACAGTTTTTAAAACCACTAAAAATTAAGAAAGTAAATATTGGGTTCGAGGAAAACTCAAGTTTGATAATACTAGAGATTACTGGGATGATGAGACTATGGGAAAAATCACTAACTTATTACATGAATTTCAGGATTTGTTCCCAACAAAGTTCTCTGGAATGAAAGGCATAGTGGGAGACCTTGGTTAAATGAATATACCCCTGAGGCCTGCTGCAAATACTGTCAAACAAAGGCCATACTAATTAAACCCATGCTACAAAGAGAAAGTTAAAACCGAACTTGATCGAATGCTAGAAATAGGAGTAATAGAACTAGTTGAAGAATCAAAATGGATTAGCCATATTGTTGTTATACCAAAATCCTATCACCATCGTGTGATAAGACCTTTGACATACCTACTTGCCTTGAATCCCAACTTCTGGAGTGAAGACTAAATGGTTTTCTATCAGTATGTCATACAAATTCCCAACACCGCGCATGCCCGATTATCCAGGAGCAGTACCCCTGCTCACACCACCTTTCATCAGTTGTCCACAAAAGGTGCCACCGCCCATTGCCTTTGGTCCATAGGTGGTTATTACTAGAACCGCTCTGTCATAGAAGGAGAAGAGCAGTACCCTGGGTAAAAGGGGAAAAAGAGAAGCTTCTCGAGGCTTCTAGATGATAAGCCTTGAGATATCCCTTATCCCTACTGTTGTGGGTTGGTTGAGCTCGAGATCCCTCATCCTAGGATCTTAGAGGCCACCTCACCCACTAATTTCTCAACCATCTCTATCCATTAAAGCCCTATAAATATGAGCTCATAACCATGGTTGAGGGGAGAACATTGAAGGTATTGTTATGCTGCTGGACTAATTCTTGGCCCAAGATCATTTGGAGAGAGCATAGAGAGCTAGAGTCGGAGCTTTTGGGGATGAAGAGCTGGTTTCATGGAGATGCATGTCAACACTAAGGCTTGGTTGTAAACTTCTTCATATTTCTAATGCAAGTTGATTTTTTTTCCCATATATATTGTTGATGTTTGATTTCAGATATATATTGCTAGATTCCTTAGTCACTAGCATAGATTAGTAGATCATATTCTGGTTGCTTTGATTCATTTTGTGTTGAACTATTTTGTAGGTACATAGGTGAACTATCAAAGCCTTGTATTCCAGATATCTACAGTGTCTAGGGATAGTTATCAGCCTCTGTGATCTATTTGTTCTAGATCTGAACCATTCATTCTAGCGGAACACCTTGCTGTCCGCAGGAGGTGAAATATTCCGGTCAACAAATCTGGCAACTCTTTTGGGGAGCATGGTTACATCATCGTAGCCGTGGATTATTTCACAAAATGGGCTGAGGCCATGCCCACATATGCAAAAGATGGTAAGACTACCGCTCTCTTCTTGTTCAATCATATCATAGCTAGATTTGGAGTTCCGCAATCCATCGTCACTGATCACGGATCTCATTTCTGTAATCAAATGATGGAGGAATTGAGTGCCAAGCTAGGTTTTTGCCATGAAAACTCTACGCTGTATTAGTCGCAAGATAATGGTCAGGTAGAGGCCATTAACAAGGTTTTGAAAACTATGCTTCGTTAGATAGCTGGAGATCAGAAATCCAATTGGCATCTCGTTCTTTTTTCCACTCTTTGGGCTTATCCGACTTCCATGAAAATAGCTACTTGTTTCATGCCATTCTAGCTTGTCTATGGACTTGAAGTTGTCTTACCGATCTAATGTCAGATTACATCTTTACAATTCGCCATCAAACTTCTCCCAGACACTTCTGCAGAGGAAACAAGATTTTTGTACTTAAATAACCTTGATGAGACTCGTAGAGATGCTACCTTGGTTAATGAGGCACATAAGAAACACGTCAAGGTGCAGTACGATAAATCCATCCAGCCTCGTGTTTTCAACGAGGGTGACCTACTTTTGACTTATGACCAGAGATATGACAATCTAGGGAAGGGTAAGTTCGAGTCCATGTGGTATGGACCTTTCGTTATTTCCAAGGTGTTAGAGAAAGGAGCCTATGAGTTAGTCGATTATGATGGGATCCCTTTGGGGCAACCTCGCAATGGGTTGTACCTGAAGAGGTACTATGCCTAGGTCTTCTTGGATGGTATCTTGTATATATGTATATTGATTGACTTTCAGTGTGCTTTCAGTATTTTCAAGATGGTTTTGAGTTTTAGTGTCAGCATCTGTTTATACCATGTTTTGGTCATGCAGATGTCTTTCTACAACTTTGCTGATGGTGCTTGCCACCACACCTTGAATCTAGCCTCGGCTGCATGGGTTATCTATTCTCCAGCTAAATATTTGGTCAGTTCAGGAGTGGTTTTATTAGGTCCCGCTACTAATAACATCGTCGAGTATGAAGCAATCATCAATCTTCTGACTGAAGCTGCCTCCTAGGATGTCCGTGATCTAGTAGTTTTGATGGACTCTTAGCTCATGGTTTGTCATTTAAACCATGTCTACACCATTAGGAACCTGGTGCTCCTCCACCTCTTCTAGAGGGTACGTTGGTTAGAAAGATAATTTGGAACCATTACATATAGGCATATCCCTAGGGAACATAATGTAGTTGCTGATTCATTGGCTAATTACATCCTATATTGGCATATTGCCCATTCATGATGTTAAATCAAACATGGTACATTGTAAATAAACATTTAAAGACGCATAAAACTCGTAGAAAATGTATTTATCCATTTGAAACGTATAAACACCGTGTAAAAGTATGTATATATATATACGAATTTTTTTTACAAAATAGGTCCCGAGACCTCATCTAAAGCACGTAGGATTTCAGGAAAAATCATCATACAAAAATCTTGAAGCTATCATCTTTCAATATACATGTCTCATCCACTAGTGGTGCTCATGATAGCACATCACTGCTCGAGCCACCCTGCGTAGTAGCCTGTTGAATCGGCCTGGTACTCCCATCGTAGATCTCTGATATCTAGTCGGGAGGTCATCTATGTCAGCATCTGGGATGTCCAGAGTCAACCTCTCTAGGTTCTCCTCCAGCTCCCCAGTGATATCATCACCCTGTGGCACAAATCAAGCTCCAGCTCGCCTGTCTAATGGAGATGCTCCTCCAGGCCTCGCTGCTCCAACATTTGCATGAAGACAAACAGGTCTCGTCACTTATCATAAAAAATATAAAACATAAAAACATTTTCCATCTTTAGGGTTTCTTGTTTCTTACCAATGTCACCCCACTACCCTCTAGGTGGGAATGGTAGGTCAGGATCACTTGTAAAATCTGTGCCCACATAGGCATAGTCCTTGACCATGAGCATCTGATTCTGCAGCCATCTGAAGAATGCATCAAGGAAATTCACTCTGCCCCTACCCACTCCTATGCGAGCCATGACTTGGACCCACCTTAGAATGCGGGGGTCCCATGCTCTTATACTCTGGAAATTCACCTGGGGCCTCATCTGGGGGACCCGCTCAAAGAATAAGCAAGCTAAGATGGAACCAAAGCCGAACTGGTTTAGCTCTCCCTGCCAACATTTAGTTAGTTGATCCTTGAATATTGGAAGCAATGCTTCTGCCCAGTTGAACATCGTAGGTGCCATAGCCTCTAGAGAATACAGCATATGTGCCCTGGAATCCTGATCTACACCCTAGCTCCCTGCCACCCTCTGCATGGTGAAAAGAACGATCTGTAGAGCCTTGTCTGTCACTGCCCTGATGGGGATTTTCTTCCCCAATGTGCTTGTACATGGTGCACAGTGTTGATCTATGAGCTTTCTGGTGGTAATGTCCCCACCATGGGAACCTGTCAGTGAGATGGGGGCACCCCATCTCGATAGGCCAGTCAGGAAGTAGATGTCCTCTACCTCCACTGTAAGTATCTATGCCCCCACCTTGAAATACTACTGTTTTGGATTCCACATTCTCAGTATGTGTTCCAGTAGTCTCTTGTGGGACACCATTCTTGGTGTCCGAAAGAACTTTAAAATCCCATAGTTCCGGAGTGCAGCAATACAAATCAGATTCCTTTTAGCAGCAGCATCCTCATCATCATGTGTTCTTTCCTTCCATATCACCATATTTTGGAATCCTAGACCTACCAAAAACAACAATGGTATGTATTAATATCATCCTTGAGTCATTGCAAATCAAAAGAATGATTAAATTTTTCCTATATCATTGGTTTAACTTCTCCATGGCCGGCACCTCCTGTGCCCCATTGGAGACAGGTGGTGGCACCACCTATTCACCATATTCTTAGCGCGGTTCTCGGGTGGTACCACCTATCCCGCAAGGGGTAGCCGTGGTGACCGTAAATAGGATTTTAGGGCTTTCCAAATAGGCCTAAAACCCCACCAAATCCCAAAACAGAAGCTATTAAATGAAATATAAGGGTCTTAGCTATTACCTGCAAGTGACAAGACTAAAAACGGGCAGTGGAAGCTCCTGGTATCAGCTATGGAATATCTAGCTAAAAAATGCTCCAAGTGCTCTCTGCTAGAGGTAAATAGTGAAATGTTTGATTTTTTACTATTTACTTGCCTTATATAGACATTTTTTGGGTTTGACCTAGTATAGTTTTGATATTACATCATGTTCTAGTCAAAATCTATTTATCATAATCCCTTAATGTTGATTTTGGATGCATTTAACACTTGTTTATGAGTCGTCTACAGGTTGACTTTAGTAAAAGATTTGGAAAGTTTTTTTATAAATTTTTCATACTTTCACAAAATGAAAAAGGTCATTGAGCATTTATTACGACACTTTGTCACGCTAATTAAAATCTAGTATCAAAGTTCCAAGTCTAGTTCAAGTTTCTTTCTAGGCTCGTAAAATACCACATTGTGTAAAGAAACGTCATGGAGTCTTCTTTTCACATCTTCTTTCAGACTCCTTAAACATGAAAAGAAAGTCGAGTCCATTTCTGAATCTTTCCATGTTCGTAAAAAGTGACATTGTGTAAAGAAACCTCATGGAGTTCTCTTTAAACCCTTTTCAGGCTCCCTAAATACAAAAAGATTGTCAAGCGATATTGTCTTCTTCACGCTCATTAAAGTATTTGAAGAGTCATCCATCCGATGGTAGGTTATCTCTTTCTCAGTTTGGATAGGACTATTTACGAGAAAGGAACACTCCAGCCAATCATGACTGGAAGAGTTATCTATAGTATGATTTTATACTTTTTCAGGCCTTAGAGACTAAATCATACAAAAAAGGACCCCCATGGAGTTTTCTTCCATATTCATTCAGACTCTCTAAACATGAACGATACCGAGTTTTCTTTCAGTAGACTCGTTAAAAATTAAACATTGAGAGACCTATTTTGGGAATGAACCCCTCCTCTCTCAGGTTCATAAACCATATGAGACTGGACTTGTCTTCTGACAAGCTATATCGAATGTTAGTTACCCTCTTTGAACTCGTAAAACCGAAAAGAGGCACTCATCAATCATGATGGGGGAAATGGGAAAGGAAATCATTTTGCAAATAATGGCAGTTGTTTGTCGTTACCTTTGAACATGGCACTTGTTTGCACAATCATGTCAGTCAATTGGGTATTTAGCTGATCTCCATGACGATCCACTTTCATGAGTCATGTCAATCCTTTGAGTCTTTCAAAAGAATGCATTGTCCACTATCGCATTGTGTATCTGTCCTATATAGTCATGCTGCCAAGTCATTTTGTCGTGCCGCCCGATGTTCAAAGGGAGTCTGAAGAAGTTTTACCTCTACAGTATACACAGTCTTTGTGTCAGTATATTTTAGTCAGTCATATGGTTACTACATTCACATCATTCCAGAACTATGTTCTGAGTTTCACGTCATCGATGTGGGACTCATCATGGCCCTCCTTCGACGAGACTATTCCCGTCGACATCAGCTCATCATCCGGGAAATAGTCTTAGAAACAATATTTAGTACCTTGAGATCTGTATGCCTTAATGACATATTCTCTCGCTCTCGACATAGGTTCACATCATTGACCTTTGATCGATAGAATCGACTGGGTGTTCGACATCAGGACATCTATTCGCACTCAGTAGATTGTACTAGAGTACCTTAGGAATCATTGACATTAATGGTGATCTCCCTCACACTTGTTAACAATTCACATAATTGGTCGTTAATCAAGTGGTTTCTACCATGTTTGACTTCAGATCATTGTAATCACATGGATAGAATCGTACTTTGTGGAAGACGAGATGAAGACCCTGGGCATTTGTTTAAAAGTGCTCATTGCTTTTTCCCTAGTTTGCGATGGAGTTTTGTATATCTAGCATGGATCCACATTTGTATGGTCGTGGCTATGCTCAAATTTGTGTTTGTATGACATAGATCTATGTTGTATGTCTGGTAGCTATGTCCGAGTTTGAGTCCTCTATCACATGGATCTACGCTGTATTCTAGTATCCATGCTTGTTTATTCCACTCATGGATCTACCTTGTATTGGTCTATAGCTATGAGTTTGGTTACTTGTGTCTATGAGTCAACATACTGATGTACTACAAATGCCTACTTGACTACATGCTCCGATCGAGCCAACATTTTCATCTCCTGGCAACAAATTGTTCTCAAAGCTCTCGTTTATCATATCACTCTAAGACTCATGCTTTGGGGGGCATCCTGTTATACCAAAATCCTATCACCATCATGTCATAAGACCTTTGACATACCTACTTGCCATGAATCCCAGCTTCTGGAGAGAAGACTAAATTGTTTTCTATTAGTCTGTCATAAAAATTCCTAGCACCGCGCATGCCTCGTTATCCAGGAGCAGTACCCGTGCTTGCACTACCTTTCATCGGTTGTCCACAAGCGGTGCCACCACCCATTACCTTTGGTCCATAGGCGGTTATTACAAGAACCGCTCTGTCATAGAAGGAGAAGCGCGGTACCCTGGGTAAAAGGGGAAAAAGAGAAGCTTCTTGAGGCTTCTAGATGATAAGCCTCGAGATATCCCTTATCCCTACTGTTGTGGGTTGGTTGAGCTCGAGATCCCTCATCCTAGGATCTTAGAGGCCACCTCACCCACTAATTTCTCAACCATCTCTATCCATTAAGGCCCTATAAATATGAGCTCATAGCCATGGTTGAGGGGAGAACATTGAGGTATTGTTATGCTGTTGGACTGATTCTTGGCCCAAGATCATTTGGAGAGAGCATAGAGAGATAGAGTCAGAGCTTTTGGGGATGAAGAGTTGGTTTCATGGATATGTGTATCAACACTAAGGCTTGATTGTAAACTTCTTCATATTTCTAATGCAAGTTGATTTTCTATCACATATATATTGTTAATGTTTGATTTCAGATATATATTGCTAGATTCCTTAGTCACTAGCATAGATTAGTAGATCATATTCTGGTTGCTTTGATTTATTTCATGTTGAACTCTTTTGCAAGTACACAGGTGAACTATCAAAGCCTTGTATTTCAGATATCTACAGTGTCTAGGGAGATTTATCAGCCTCTGTGATCTATTTGTTCTAGATCTGAACCATTCAGACCAACGAAACACCTTGCTGTCTGCAGGAGGTGAAATATTTCAGTCAACAATTGTAGTGCAAGACAAGAAAATCTCAAGAGAAGTTATGATCTGTGTTGATATTAGGAAATTAAATGATGCTTTCTTGCATGATCCATTTCCAACTCCATTTATGGATGAAATATCAAGGACAAGAAATGTATTCATTTACATATGGATTCTCGAGATACCATCAGGTCATAATTGCCAAATAATATCGTTACAATACTACCTTCGAAACGGAGTGGGGATGCTACCAGTACACGGTAATTCCCTTTGGACTCAAGAATGCATTAGCAAGTTTTTCTATAATTGTCCTTGCTGCATTTAAAGAGTTTATACATAAACTTCTTGAAGTCTATTTTGATTATTGGATAGTATTTGGTCTAATAAAATATCACATAGAGAGTCTTTGAATGATATTGGAATGATGTCATCAATACCAAATTTCCCTCAATTTGAGAAAATGTATTTTTATGTGCCTTTTTGGGATCTGTTAGGCCATGTGGTCTGACATGATGGGATTTTGGTTGACCCAGCTAAAATCATCATCATCTTGGACTTACCACCACCTACGATAGTAAAACAGTTAAGAACAATGTTAAGACATACAGGATATGACAGAAAGTTCATCAAAGGATATGCACAAGTAACGGCCTTAATGGATAAATTGTTGAACAAGGATACCAAGTTTCAGTGGACAGAATAATTCTAGGAGAGTCTGGATAAGATGAAAAATAAAATGGCTACTGCACCTATACTCGTATTTCTAGATTGGAAAAAATATTTCCATGTTCATGTTGACACATCCTCTGTTGCACCTGGAATGGTACTAGCGCAATCGGAAGAGGGAGATATTGATCACCCCTTTGAATTTGCTATCAAGAATTTATCAACTACAAAAAATAATTACACCACAAGAGAGAGAGAACGACTTGTGATGGTTTATGCATTGCAAAAATTCAATCATTATTTGCTTGGAGGACATTTTAAAATGTGCAGTGACCATTCTGCATTGAAATATTTGGCTAATAATCTAGTGTTGGGGGGGGAGGGGGGGAGATATGTCAGTGGCTTCTCCTCTTTCAAGAATTTTACTTTGAGATAATTGTTAAACCAGGTCGATTAAACTTGGGACCAGACCATCTCTACAAAATAGAGAATGGAGAAGAACCTACTAGTCTGGAAGATAATCTCCCTGATGCACAACTATTTGCAATAACTGCCTTTGATAATCAATATGAAGACATCATACAAATCCTCACTACGGGTTTTGCACCGACCAAGTTCACAACATCACAGAAGAAATAGTTAGTAACATGAGCTGCATATTTCCAATTGATTGCTAGCCACTTATATAAATTGAGCCCATAGGAAATACTTCAACGTTGTATTTTTGAATATGAGCACCCTATTATTTTAAATGAAGCACATGCTAGCATCGTAGGAGGAAACTATGCAGGAAAGGTGACAGTGCACAATATATTACAGGAAGGGTTATGGTGGCCTACCATGCATGTGGACACCCGAGATTACTATCGCAGTTGTGACATTTGCCAAAGAACGGGAAATCCATCCAAAAGAGATGAAATGTCATTAGTTGCACAACTCACCTTAGAGGAATTTGATAAATGGGCTATTTATTTTTTTGGACCTATTAGTCCAGCAGGGAAGCGCACATGCACTAGGTATATTATCACTGCGATGGATTACCTAACTTGCTGGGTAGAAGATGCACCTGTCAAGAATTGTACTGCTGCGATAACAACAAAGTTTTTATTTGAAAATGTTGTAACAAGGTTTGGGTGCCCTAAGATACTGATTAGTGATCAAGGTATGCATTTTTTTAATCAGTTGATTGAGGAACTAACTGGTGAATTTTAGATATAGCATAGAAGAACAAATCCATACCACATGCAAGCCAATGGAACGGTCGAAGCATTTAACAAGATTATGGAAAATGCACTAACTAAAGTCTGCAATACAAGAAGGGATTATTAGGACCAGAAAATTTCTGCAGTACTATAGGCATATTGCACAACATGTAATAATTTAACCGACCAGACACCGTTCAGGTTAGTATATGGACATGAAGCTGTCATGCCTATGGAATATATTGCACCAAGTTTAATGGTGGCTGCCATTATAGAAATGATAGATGTTGATGTTGTCAAAGAAATATTACTTTAGTTAATCCATTTGTAAGAAGAACACTTCATTGCAGGATTCCATCAAAATGTAGAAAAAAGAAGGAAGAAGGTATGGAATGATAGACATATTAAGAACAAGGAATTCTCAGTCAAATGCCTTGTTATTATGTATGACAACAATTTTTTCAAACACCCGAGCAAGTTGAAGACACATTTTTAGGTGCTTCAGTGCCAAAATAAATCATTCATGGAGGAGCAGTGAAATTGGAAAAATTAGATGGCATGGAAGTCAAAGGGCTCATGAATGGGAGCCGGTTGAAGCCCTATTTTTATAACTGCGACTAAAAAAAATGAAAATAATGGTGATGATCACACCGACAGTTAAGAGAAGAGAATAATGTGACTTTCACACAAGGTGCAGCGAGGGAAGTGTGGCACTAAAAATTATGATGGGTTGGAACAATTATGAGGAAGGATTGTTGAGGTGACAAATATCAAATCCATAGACAACAAGGAAACTCAAGTAGATCACAACACTACAACAAATCCTGGAATTAGTGTCCCCTTTAGCGTCCCTTTTTAGTGTAATTTTTTTTACATTGAGTGGTCAAACTAGACGCTAAATGGGACGTGTCATGGACAAAACTTAAAGTGTCTCAAAAAAATGTCTTTTTTGCTTCCTAGATAGCACCCTTTATGATGTCCAAAATAACGTCTATTTTTTTCCTTCAAGAATAGCGTCCAACTTTACTTCCTAAACAACGTCAATGTTTGCTTCGTCAATAATGTCATATTTTTCTTCCTAACGAGTGTCCACTTTGCTTCTTAAATGACATCCTCATTCATGCCATATTTGCCTCCTTAATAGCACCATGTTAGCATCCAAATTAGCATCCAATATTGCATCCATTGTTGCTACCACTTTAGCAACCCATTTTGCGACATGTTTTACTTCCAAATATGTGCCAATTTTCACTTCCAAATTTGCACCTTTTTTTGCTTCCTTTTTTGCATCCTGTTTTGCTACCAACATGATACCAAAAATTTATTCTATTGTTGCACCATATTTTGCTTCCTATGTAGCGCCATGTTTTGCATCCAAAGTAACGTCTTATTTTTCTACCATATAAACGCCATGTTTGGCTTCATCATTAGCTCCACGTGTTGCATCCTTTTTAATGCTTAGTTTCCTTTCTTATTTGTCTACCATATCAATGCCACGTTTGACTTCATCATTAGCACCATGTGTTGCATCCTTTTTAATGCCTAAGTTTTGCATCTCTCATTTTTTGGTCACTAATTTACTCATTTTTAGTAATTTTATATACGAATTTTGGTCATTTTGTTTGATCACTTATCTCTCATTGTTCGGTCACTTATCTCTTGTTTTTTGGTTACTAATTTAGTTTTTTTAACCGATATTATAATATCATTAGGGTATGGAGGAATCGAACCACCAACCTCCTTCTTGTAAGGCAGATGCTCTTCCATTGAGCTAGCACCTTTTAAGAATTTGGGAACCTAAATTACAGAGTCCTCTATAATGGTAAAAAGGATCAACACACAATTTTGAGTATCTAATGGTCAGAAAAGGATAATAGATTGTATAATTTTGCAATATATGATAAAGAAGGTTATGAAATCCATAAACATTTTTCTAGAAATTTTGAACAAAACTCAAGAAATTGGTTTAATGGGATTGCAAAAATCACTATTCCATAGCAACCATAAGTATACGACTATATGAGACCTATCAACAACAATTATCTTAGTGTGAATTCCAAGGATATAGTAGATAAGCATGATAATCCTAGATCCATGTATAAGTGGAACAATAAGGAGAATCAAAAGAGGATGATTAACCCAATAGTTGGTGCTTCACATGGATCCTATACACCATGGGATGAGAAAAGTTACTTATTCCATCAAGCTAATGAGTATCCACAAGAACAAATGGTTAGGATATATTGTGATGCCAATTCATAATGTTTATTCGCTCCCTAGGGTGATGTTGCAGTGCTTTCACTAGGATATCTACATGTTCCCCAACAACATTTTATATAAGCATATTCATGGGGCCATAGAGTATAGGATGAGGCTGTATTTTTATCTTTATATTTGGAAAACTAGGCATGATTTGAAACACTGGGAGAAGGAATAGAATCAGATATATTTAACAAACGATAATCATGATAGGGCATAGGACTCTACTCTATAGTCGTTGTACAGATGTTGGAAATGGGTATAACTGCCTAAGGAATATGAACAACATCCATTTAAATATGAATGCAAAACCTTCCATGTCAGAGGAATACTCAATGGTGGTGAGATTATTGTTTCTAACATAAAAAAAAACAAAGAAGCTAGAAATGGAAGCTCCAAGGGAATACACATAACATTAGAACTCAAAATCAACACCCTAAAGAAGTTCCATGTAGATTTTGCAGTGTAAACAAGAAAGCATTCATAATATAGACAAAATTGACTGTGATCATAAAATAGGTCATATTTCACTCACCTATATCACAATGTGATTACTCTATTGGTGAGGTTTCTATTTTGGTCACTACAGCAAGATCTTGTCTTGAAAAAATCCATAACCTTTAGAATCCCATTATTATCAATTGATAGATAATATCATATTTAAATAAAATATCATGTTAAAACACTTGTTTAAATAATCATATCTCATAATGAAAGAAAGACAAGAAAATATATTGAAAGAAATTACCTTTGATGTCCTAATGCAAAACTTGGTTGATATGGCATTGCATACATTTCTTTACCAACACAACCTGCATCTTACAACAGAACGTAGTGTTTAGATATTAAGAACAAGAGAAGTGTTGCATTATTGAAGAGAGAACAAGAATGCCCTTCAAATTTTGTAATGATTCTTAGTTACTGAGTAAGTTGTTATGGATTTTATATTGAGGGGAGTTAAAAAAATTGTATTTGTTGTAAGACAAGGTGCTAGAATAAGTGACGCTCAATAATATATTAGGATCCTTGATAAATTATGTATTGATGTGTAATAAATATCATGAGCATTAGTGACCAATCAAGTTAATGAATAACAATTAGTATTGGTAGTTAGGGATGGTCATGTAAAGTAAGTAATTAAACCACAATTAAAAGATGCTAGCAAATTGTATCAATTAACTCAATTAATATGTATTTCTATATCTCTTCTCTTTCTCGAGTGTTCAATGTTAAAGTCCAACTTTCACTACACTAAATGGCCTCAAGGAGACAACAATCATGGCTAAAGATACCCTCCTTTTGAATATTAGTTTGTATGCCTAGAATGTTAGTGGACCTTCTCACCCTTGCAAAAACATAGATTATGTTTGCATACTTCCATCCATACACACACTTCCAAAGTTGTTTGTTTTGTATTTGAATGGGATTGATCACAAAATTAGGACATAAAACAAATTTATAAATAGATTATCATCCTATCAACATAATAAGGGATAATACGCTAAATTTTTTTTGAAAGAATGGTTCATGAAGCAATGGTACATGAATACCATAATCAACCTAAATCATCATCTCACGAACCTCTCATTAAGGAATTTAGAGAAATTTGAGGTCTTGGTCTCATCTAAATCAACGAGAAATGGAAAGCAATAAAATTTGTCTTCTATATCAAAAGGTTGTGCTAGGAGAAATACAAACAACAAACAATTAAGAATAATGGTCAAGTCATCTCTAAATCCTAAAATTAATTTAATATGGAATGCTTACATAATGTTCATGGAAGTGTTATGATTATGTGTTGTCCTACAAAATATCATCCATCTTTATGACTTGTCAAACAATGAAAATGTGTATTAGATGGAAAGAAAAATGCATATAACACAACAACATGGGCCAAAAGACATACATGGAAAACCAGATCTGTAATGGTGTAATGTTGTGTACTCAACAAATGTTGGCACCAAATATGACCTACACTTGATCTTATCTACATCTAAAATTGTCAGTTTGAGCCGCCTATTCAATAAACTCTTTCCCATGCTAGTAGTACAAGTCCTTTTCATCATTCCAAACAAGATATAGATTTTGTTTGCATCTATCCTACTTTCAAGAACATTTAATGCTTGTAGTGTTGCAGCATCCAGCCGCATGTAGTTTTCCAAGCTATATCGTTGTATGGTAAATATCCCATAATTTTTATCATTTGCAAGCAAATTTTCATAAGAGAGGAGAGCCACTACAACTCAAGCGGCATATTATGAACTTGAAACTAAGCCCCTAAATGAGTCTATAGGACCTTTGACAAGGAAATTGAAGTATTGACTAACATCCCTGGAATTGAATTTGGCTTTATTTTTTCAGTTAAGATAACAATACATCTTGACAACACATCATGCAGGTGCTTATTGGAAAGTGACCTCCCACTATATAGCGCCAACAAGCATTCCCTGCATCCAAGAGATACCATGGAAGATTCCATATTTGTGTATTTGTTGTCATTAATAAACTCCAACATGCCTAAGTATCTCTTAGGCATATCAATAAATGTCATCCTGACCAAGAATCCATTATCTTCAGTAACATATTGCACATATATTATCGCAGGTGTATCTTGCATGTCCTAATGTCCTCTCATCTAAGGGCCATGAGAAAGCACTTCCATCTATTGCAACTTATAACTAGAATTCAACATTAAACTAAGAGGCTCAAAGGTATGATGGAATTTGTGGGCCTAAATATGTGGCTTTCCTCATCTACGATCTTCTCCATAGTAGGTTGTCAATCATGGTATCATATAAGCAGTCCAAAGATATATGTATTTAGGTTTGATGGACATTGGATACCTAGCCATCTTTTTCAGATGGAGACCCCTCGCATCATGATTCATTCAAATGGAGACCCCTTCCTTTACCATTATCATGTGATCAATGTAAACATTAACCTTAACTTTCTAGCTAAGATATTAACCCTAACTTTAATATATTAATCCTAATGATTTTAATAATATATTATCCTTAACTTTTTAATAAAGTATAGTTCTAATTCTAAACTTACTAACCCAATATATTAAGAGGAAAGTATATACAAAATCCTAATCTTTTAATTAATATACTAACTAATTAATTAAAAAGTTAAACTTAACTAATTAATTAAAATTTAAAACTAAATTTAACTTTTTTAATTAACTAAATACTACCCTATTAATATATACAAACCACGCCATTAATTGGATTACAATATTCTATCTTTTTAATTAATATACTATGTAATTATAAAGCTAACCTTAACTAATTAATTAAGAATTAACCATGACATTTTAATATTTATGAAAACCTATTAAAAATAAACTAACGTTAACATTAATTGAAATGCTAACTTAATTCTTAAAAACAAACTAACCTTACCTTATTTCCTTAAATGAATAGTGAAAAACTAACCATATATAACAACATTATATATAATCCATCTCTAACATGTAATATATAATTACTAAAATGCCTTAATCTAACCATTACTCAAATATATAACATCATTGTATAGACACAAAAATATCGAATCCAGCTCTAATGTATATTTTAAAACGTGAACCCTTACCTGCAAGATAACTAAAGTTTGAACCAATTCAAAGAGACAATTGTAGAAGGGATCTGGTTCGCTGAATTAATAAAAGCTCTATACCGACAATCATGTATATATATATATCTGCTTAGTGATGTGTGTGTTGGGATGAAGTCTATTTCTCGACATAGGAGGGGAATGTTATTAGCTCTGCAAAAATAACATAGCAACGTTGTGGCAGTCGAGTTTATTTATGTAGCATCGGACGCAGCTGAGGTGGATTCCGATGTTGCTATCCAAAAGCATACTCCTCCACATAACAATAGCTAATCGCCCTATTTAGTCGACCCTTCTCCAATTTTTAGATAGAATTATATTCTCTTTGAAAGCTTACTGATGTATTTCCGAAGTTAGTAGTGCTCCCATTCCCCGTACAAACTTGAAATAGTCCAAACCAAAGACAGCAATTGTAGCTGAGATAGTAGTTTCACAGTATTCGAAAAGGATTTAAAATTGAATCAATATTCTTTTTTTGTTGGCCGTATCGGAGTGGCGAGAGAGAATTTCATACTTCTGCTATCCCTCCCACTAATAGTATTTAAAGGAAATAGATCCCTTCCACCCTTTCATTCTTACGCTGAGGAACCCTTCCCCCCCGTCAAACATCAGGTGAATAGATATTCGGTTAAAAAAAATTTGGGAGGTTCTTTTCTGTGACAGTCTTTGGCATCGTGTGCTCACAGTCAAGTATATGAAACAAGTCTCTATGGTATTGTGGCTTCGGAAAAAAAATTTAAGACCCGTGGAGTTTCAGCCATTTGGAGGGGCTTCATTCAAACTATTCCATGGATGGGGAGATATTTAGCTTGGCAGGTGGGCAACGGAAATGATATATTGGTTGGCATTGATCCAGTGATCGTCTCTTCAAATACCTTCCACTTTCCGGATGGATTGAGATCCTACTTGGAGGATCTGAATATTATTACTCTTGCTCAGGTACAAAATACTCTTCCGGATGCCTGTAAGTATTGGTACACAGCGGATGAATTGCTTCTGGCTGGGGAATGGAAAGATATTTGGAACAGGTTTGTCAAGAACTTGGTGCAAAACAGTATTCGCTTATCAGATGATCCAGACTCTCTCCTTTGGGATTTTAATAAAAAAGATGGGAAACTATCTGCAGCAAAAGCTTATGAATGTATTGTGAGAGCCCACAATCCTGTTCCAAGCAATCGCTTATATACATCGCTCTGGTCCAAATCTCTTCCGCGAAAGATAGGTTGCTTTTCTTGGTTGGCGCTGAGGAACAAGGTACTCACATGGGACAATCTTCAAAAAAAGGGCAAAATTGGTCCGGGTATTTGCTCTCTTTGTTTCGCTAGTGAGGAGACAGTACTACACCTCTTCTCTCGCTGTATGTTATGGAAGAATTTGCAGGTTCTTTTATGTGATCAGTTTCAGTATTTTATCCCTCCTGAGTTTGATTCTATTGAAAGGTTTATGGATTATTGGGTCAATTTATACCCACGCAGCTCGCCTCTCTTACACCTACCACATCATACTATCTGGGCCATATGGAAAGCTCGGAATATGGCAATTTTCGATGGGAACAAATTGACTGTCTGTGGTGTTTTTCATCAGATTTTATATGATGTACAACAGCCCCTCTCTTGGCCTATTTTGATATGCAGGAAAACAAAAACTGCTAGACAGATCGGAAGTAAACCCTGTTTGATCTTCCCATGTGGGTTTTTTGATGGCGCCTCTATCTCATCAGCTGCTGGTATCGGTTATAGTGTGTTTTTCAATAAAAATCACCATCTGGATTGCGCGTTGGGGGTCGGATATGGTTCCAATACTGAATCTGAACTTCTGGGTCTATGGGACCTTTTGTTCACTTCCCAAATGATGGGTGTCCCGCTCTCCCACATTTATGGTGACTCACAAGTCATCATTAATTGGGCGAAGGGTCTTTCTGCTCTCACCCCACCAGAACTTCATCACTGGTGCCGGGAAACACAAAAGCTTTTATCAAGCTTTCCGGGTCTCACTCTCAGTCACATCTATCGTGAACACAACCGGATTGCAGACAGTCTATCAAAAACAGCACTCACACTAGCTCCGGGTATTGGTTGTTTCTCAGAATTTTTTGATGACCACTTGGTCACTTGTGACTCCTTTCAGCTCTTTTGAGCCTTGGTTATAAGAAGTTTTATACTCCATTGGATTTGATTGATGTTTTATGAGTGGATGCTTCTGGATTGTAGCTCTGATCCTCTTGGTTCACGATAGGTTGGATTGATCGATAGCGATCCTCTTTATGATGAGACTAATATCTGATGGGAAACACTTCTATTGCTTGCCATTCCCCCCTGCCGCGACTGGATGTGATCCTGTTCTGACTGGTTATTTATGTATTGTAACTCTTTATGGGTGCGTGTTTACACTGCCCTTTGATTCTTAATAAGAATATCAAGGACAGGCTTTTTTTTCCTGAAAAAAAAAATATATTCATTGAACTAAAACTGTCACATGATTTTGGAAGGAGGCATACTGAAAAGCATAGTAGCATAATTCGAATACTAATACCATTAGATATGGAAAATATAAGCAACCAAAAAATCTAGTATAAAAAAAATACATTAGTAAATTGCTTATAAATTAAAAAATACATTTTTTCAAATTTTAAAAAATTTGAAAATATAGATAGACCATTCAAGATCTTTATATAAAATTTATTCTTCAGCATTGACATGATAAAACATTGGAACGCTACACAAATAGGAGGATATAGAAGCCTTACAATGGTTTAGAACTCTCTGAAATATTTATTCCTGAAAATGTTAGTAACAATCAAATTAAATAAACTGATAAATGAAAAAAATGTAAAAGGTAAGAAAATGATGTTGATAAATTGAATGTGGAATAAAGTAAATGAGAAACTAAAATCTAAATATAGAAAAACAAAATCTGAATGTTCGCCATAACTAACACATGAAGTAGAGTGGTAGCAAGTGAAAATCTTAGAAAATAAAACCGTTCATAAGATAGTTAATGGTAGAAAAATATGAGTTAGAAAGTAAAAATTACAGAAAATATAATTGTTCATAAGCTTGTTAATTACAGAAAAAATATGAACATGAGCTTGTGAAAAATTTTAAATAAAGAAAATATCCAGAAACACATACATGTCTTTCCCTAGCATCTGCATTCGTGAGTTGTTGTTGCGTTGTCTTCCTGCGCACATTGGTGTGAATCGTGTTGTGCATTATGGTTGCGTGATTCTCTTATGTTCTCTTTGCATTTCATTATTGGCACATTGCCTGTACATGCCTACAATGGCTATCTTCCTCTCCCACCACTGTGAATGTTGTGCTTATCACTATATCTATATTACATCATATTCATGGATTTTTGTATTTGAATTTGCGTACAGGAAAGTTCAATAGATTCAAATTATGCTACTACACTGAAAAGCACTAAAACAATACCTCTATATAGTAGCCAAAACCATGAAAAAAACATTAGCTTGCATCCCCACGTCATAGGGAATGAACCAGGTACAGTGATTCATGCATATCAATCGAATAACTTGCAAAGGCCACTTTTAAATAGTGAAAATGTTCAAAAGTTGGAAATTAGAAAGCTAACTTCACTGTCAATGTGTTTGGAAGATCGTTTAAAGTGGGGCCTAAATTGAGAAGTGTGTACATATATTTTTAGGACATAGCCTGAAGAAAGGACTCTAGGAAGAGCACTTTGTTTACATCCCTCCCTTACTAGTTAGAGGGAAAAGATGGAGGGAATATATTTGAGGCCTAAACCTTTTCCTCAAGACTTGTATTCATTTACCAACTAACTTATTAATGTCCCTATACTGAATTCCACTCCTTTATAGATTGGTTCTTGAGGTACAATCAAACTAGATCCATTCCAGTAGAGGTAGTTGATCACCCAACACTAGAAACAAAGGTAGTTAAGGTAGCAGAGACGGTTCGAGATTGAATTCCAAGTTCAGTTTTTTTCCCTGATGGACGCCTTCACAGCCATTCTACCGGGTCTACAAAGGAGACTTTCCCTTACCGGGATGCCAAGGAGGAGCTAATTGAACATTCTTTCTCACCAACTCTTTCCAAGCTTTCTTTATGTTCCCACACATATATCTGTCGAATCACTTAAGTAGCTTCTGGCCCTCACCTCAAACTATGTGTTTCATAAATATCATAAACAATTGCTACTCCTAATTGGTGACCACCTCACACACTTGTAATATGTGTGTTAACCCAAAAAATCCCTCGAAAGCTCTACATGACCTACACCACCTAAAGACATCCATGCACGACCCTCATTTGACCCCCACACCCTCAGAAAGGATCAAAAATATGAAAAAGGGCTTAAAACCCCCTAAAAAGAGCCAAAATATCTCTCATAGGGGCTAAAACCTCCAAAAAGGGACTAAAAACCCTCAAAGGAGCTTAAAACCACCAAAGGAGCTAAGAATTGGGCAAAAGGGGCTAAAATCCCAAAAAGGGGGCTAAAGCCCTAACCAGGGGCTTAAAACCCTAAATCTCTAGGAAAAAACTATAAATAGAGGGGTGGGGGTCACTCTCAAAACACTCCTCTCCCTATCATTATGTTTCCCATGCGAGTGCCTTGAGACGATTTTCCTCTCAAGCCATTCACCCTCCCTCTCCTCCATTGCTCTACAAGCTAAGCTTCCATCCCAGAGAGAGAGGTGCTTCCCCAAGCTAGGGCATGGTGGCCCATTTCCACCCAAACATAAGGTATAATTTTGTTTTATTTCATGTTTATTGTAGTTTTCTAACCTATTTTTCTTGCAGATATGTTTTCTAATGCTTTGTTACATGTTTTCCAGTCACTTCTTGCAGCCATATTCTTGTTTGCTAACCATTTCATGCAAGGTTTCATAGTTTAGTTTCAATATTGTTTGCAAGTTCTCTTTCAACCAATAGGAACCCTACCCTTCCGTCATATAGATGGAAGGGAGTTGTTCCTACCTGTGGCTAGGGTGAAAGCCCTACTACAGAACTGGTGACCATACCAGGTCAATCTTAGAGGATCCCTAGATTTAATTTTCATGTTTCAGTTTTTATTTTCCCTAGTTTAATTTTCTGTCAAATCTAGTTTAGATCTATCTTTTTCTACATTTTAGTTTACAACCGAGCCTCCTTAAGGAAAAACCAAGCCCATTTGGCCACAGTACAAGTTACTGTCGGCTGTTCCCTGCTCAGGTTAAAAAAATGTCCTTTTTCGGGCCAGGTCGCACTTATCGGGTCGAAATAGGCGACCTGGTCACTTAGTGTTTCCCAAAAGATGCGAATTCCCTCTCAAGAGCCAGATCGCTAATATTTTCTATTTCTGAGTGACCCCCTCGCCTGTATTTCGGAAAATTTGGAGACGCCCTCGTCACATTGGCCCCGAAACAGGATACCTCTCTCTCAGATTCGGTTTTTTGAGTTATATAGACCGTCAGTGTGGCTCAGCCACATCTGTCTAGCCATCTGTGTTTATTTCATTTCAATTTGTTTAAATCACTGTTAAATTTAACTAGTTAATGGTTTAATGAATATGCTTAAGGCTTGCATAAAATTACTGTAGGTTAAATTTCAGTTCTTAATTGGAAATTAACACCTTACCTAGCCCTTCCTCCTCTACCCAGTCATCACCCTTTAGGGTATTCTAGGATAATATGAAGGGTGAAGCTCGTATAGTAATAGGCATGTTATCTCCCAAACTGATTTATTTTGATAGTATGAAGAATTTAACTCATGCAACGAAGGATGTGAATATCTCTAACTATTTGAAAGCCTCTGTTTTTTATTTGGGTGAAAAATTCACAAGTTGTAGCTTTCGGTGGCTTAGGCAAGGCTCAGAACATCTCATTAACCACCGAGAGGGGTCATCTTCGATAGATTAGAAAGGAGTGCAGCATATACACTGACCACTGAAACAACATTTTTGACAGCAAGTCATAGGTTTAGTCCTCTATGACACCGGTGCTTCGGAGGTTTAGTCCTCTATACCACCGACACTATGAAGAATCTTGCGGTTTAAAGCACCGACACGCTCATTTTTGGGGTTCTGATTGCTGACAAATTAGTGGTTTAAAGCACTGACACGTTCATGTTTGAGCTTTCGATCGCCGATTGCGACGTTAGTGGTTTGAAACACCGACACTGCGGTAGCGTTTAGGTGTAAAGTTCTGATCCTTAGTGGTTTGAGCTTTCGATCGTCGATCATGACATTAGTGGTTTGAAATGCTGACACTACGGTAGCATTCAAGTGTAAAGTTCTGATCCTTAGTGGTTTGAGCTTCCGATCACCGATCGTGATGTTATTGGTTTGAAACGCTGACACTGCGGCAGCGTTTAGGTGTAAAGTTATGATCCTTAGTGGTTTGAGCTTTCGATCACTGATCGCAACGTTAGTGGTTTGAAACGCCAACACTATGGCATTGTTCAGGTGTAAAGTTTCGATCCTTAGTGGCTAGAGCTTTTGATCGCCAATCACGATGTTAGTGGTTTGAAACGCCGACACTGCGGCAGCTTTCAAGTGTAAAGTTCTGATCCTTAGTGGCTAGAGATTTCGATCGTCGATGCATTAGTGATTAGCGATTCTGATGTTTTAGTTGCTAGAGATTTCGATAGCGATACTTAACTGTTGTTACGTTAGTATTTGGAATCGCCGACACTGTGGCAGCATTCAAAGATTCACCACGGCGACGAGGAAAAAATTCCAGCAGATTAAACAAGAAAGATCACATAAGTTAACCACCAAAACGCTGGCTTTTGGCGGCTAATTTATAGTAGACTAGCAATAGTGATCACTAGCAATTACTTCAGTTATTTAATGTTCAACCAGTGAACTAAATATTCATCATAGTTAGACAAATAGCTAGGTAGGGTTTGAAACCCTAATTTGGAAAAAACTATCCCTTTTGAGTATTTTTGTGAAAACGGATCAAAGTTTCAGGATTTGTACTTCTGTAAAAAGGCTATAAAGCCTAGGATCAATTTTATATTAAAGGTTCAACTTCGAGGATTTATAAGCTGATTCTATTGTCAAGCTTCTCATCTTGTTCATTCTGAAATATGAGCTCTTTTGTTATGATTTGTTCAGCCATCATCTTTATCTTTACTGTACTTATGCTTGAATGTGTATTTAGGTTATTTTCAAGTTGATTAATAGATAATCGTTGTCATCCTATTGGTGAGTTATTGTGATTTGATTTATAAGTACCATCCTTGTTAGGATTTAGCCATTTATATGCATCTGTTTTGTATGTAAGTCTGCTAGCTTGATGAGTTCGCCATCCCTGCACCTTATTGTCAAACTACTAAACAAGTTGTAACTAAAATCCTTGTAATTGAGTGAGCTTCATGCATGTCTTGAGAGTGGTAGGTTATATAGGTCACCTGACTTGATCCATATCAAAAAAACCCTAAAAACATTTTAAGTTACCAGGAATCCTCGAGCTACAACCTAGAGGATTTTCCTGGAGTGATAACAAATTGGCACCATTACCGAGGAGAGGAGACTGAATCTCACCTTCCCTGGGAGACGACATAGATCCTTGCTTTGATGATAGACAAAGCCTGGACACTATTCTGGTTGTAATCATCTATCTAGTGACTCCATTGATATAAGGTGGCTTCAAGAAGACCAAGTACCAGAGAAAACCCAAAGGGGCCACCAATAACACTAGTTTCAGATCCAGAAGAAATTTTGAGAAGACCTAGGGCTTTATTAAGACAGACCAGCAGTGCTACACAAAAAGATACATCAAGTATTTCGAGAAATCTTTCTGCTATTATTTCTTCTGCTGAAATTCTTAATTCCCAGGAATTTTTAGATCCATCAGAAAAATATAGGGTTTGGGCATCTTCAAGCACTACTGCTTGTGAAGATCCAATCCCTGGTGAATCCACTAGGATAAGTATACCACCACCTTCTCAGCAAGTATCTCCATCAGTGCTGCCTTCCTCAACCTAGCCCATAGCCATTTCCAATATGGCTGCCCCTCAATTGACCAAGATGGAAAGGATCCTGGTAGCTAGGTATGCACCCCTAAGTTTGCCAAATCCCCTCACATCCATCCCTACTAGGTATTATCTCAAGTATATGCCTAAGTTTACAGGGGAAGGGGATTTCACTGCTGAAGAACATCTAGAGGCATTTTACATCTATGCTAAGAATATTAACATAGAACAAGAAGATGTATGGACTAGGGTTTTTGTGCAAAGCCTAGATGGATTCGCAGGAAACAACAACGAGGGATTCTCCCCAGTCAACATTCCCAACTAGCCCGTGACTATTTGGTGTAGGGAATTCGTCTGGTTTCTGGTCTGGCTACCATAGGTCAAGTAACAAAAATAAAAGGCTTTACCAGTTGCAGCCCGATCCACCATGTATATTTTTTTGTTTTTTTTGTTTTAAGTATGACATGCAAGTGCCTATCTAAAAATGCAGATCAATTGAGAATGCAAGGAGTGGTCACAATGTGATGCACAGGTTCTTACCTCTTGTCTTAGACTCTCTTGCATCTAAATCACACACAGCAAGGAATTAAAACTAACTACCTAACCTATCCCTAGGGAGCAATATTATCATTTGTTAATGAGTAATGTATTTTCTACATGCAGTATGAAAAAATCACAGATAACTGATACTTCTTTCAAACACATGAACAATCAAAGATATTTGAACAACCAGATAGCCAATTTTTTATGAACAACATTCATTACTCATAGTGAAAATTTTCATGAAATAAACCAGAGATCACTCATACAAAAACATAGGTTCAAAGAGTTAGAACAATCTCACAGTTAATGGACACAAAGCTGAAAACGAAATAGTTCCTCTTCAACAAATCCATAGCACAACATTTCAACATTCCACCAAGATTTCTCCAACAAGCAAATTGTAATTATCTATTGCAAAAGGAAATAGTTCTTATTACAATATGTCTTCACAAATCTCACTGGGAAAACGTCCCTTCTCTTATCTAGATCTTCTATATTTATAAAAAGAACAAAACTGTTGGGATGCCCACAAATGACTCTTGGGCTTCCCCAACTCTTCACCTCCCACACTTTTCTTTCATTAAGTGCTTACAGAATTTACAATATATTACAATAAAATGAATAAAGTGCTCATGAGGAGGGTCCCACTTGACTATTCAAAAACTTCTTCCATGCTAAATCCTCTAAGGCAATGCTTTCGAATTCGGAAGTTTTTAAGAAACGAATATTTATTTTAAATTTAGCTGCCTGATTTCTTATTACTTCTATTCTGGCTGCGCTCAGGCAAAGTTGGTCCTCTAACAACTGCACACTAACCGCGGAATGAGCTACTTCATTTCTCAGGGTTTGCTCATCTATGGCTTTGATGTGTTGTATCCTTTGTTCATCTTCTTGATGTCTTCTTTCCAACATCTCCAAAAACACGCTGTGTTCTGGAAAGGTATCCATTCTCTGTTTAGCCTCCACCTGGCAGCGATTATAAGTAATCAAAAGTCTCTTGAAGAACTCTGCACAAGCCCCCTTTGTCTTCTTAACATCCTTCTTGAATTCTTCGGCTGTGTTTATGGCAAACTCCAGTAAATCATAGTCTTGCCTTAGGGCTTGTTGATCTTTTGATGGTAGATCTGTAGGGGTTTCTTCATTTGCTTCCAATCTCACCATCCTTCCTGTCAGGACTTCTAAGATGTCCTGTGATCTGTCTACAAAATATGAAGAGGTTTCCAAAATATCTTCTAACTAATTATCTACCTACAAGATCTTGCACCTTTCTTCCTCTATGGCTACTTACAGCTAGTGCATCTTGCTCCTCTGTGCCAGAACATGCTCCTTGAAAGGCTGAAGATTGGCTTGCAGTTCCCTAGCCTCTTCTAGAGCTACTGTTAATGAGGCAACATGTTCTCTCAGCTCTGCAGTCTACCCCTGAGATTTCCTTTCAGATTTCTCCAAGGTATCCTTTTGTAGCTCCCATTTCCCTATCTTACCTAGCAGTTGCTCATTTTTCGTTCTTAACTCTTGACATTCCTACTGCACTTTCTCCAGACTTCCTTGGGAGGCCTCCATAGATCTCTTCTCTACTTGGAGGAACTAGAGCTCAGCTTTTGAAGACTTTATTTAATGTTGTATGTCTTCAAAATTTCTTTTCAACCTACCACTTTCCTCTCTCTCTCTTCTCAAGGTGTCCTTTAGCTAGGCAACAGACTTCTTTTACTATTTAAGATCAATCAATATCCAATCTACATTGTCCTCAGAAGCATGGATCAATGCAGCCCCATCTCTAATGGTGAATCTGGGGTCCTTGTCTGTCCCATATAGTACAGTTTTATCATTTATCATTTTACCTGAATGCCCCCCAGTCTCGACCTTTCTCTCGGTCCTCTTCACTATTCTTTTCCTTTCCCTATCATAAAAAATAGTGTTGAAATCCAGTACCTCCTCCCCTTTCATCTGCTCAAAAGGGATTAGCCTTAGGGTAGGGACCATAGCCTGTCCTGTTGTACTCCCAACAGCTACCTCAGGATCTTGAATATCAAGGTTCCCCAAGTCCTGAGCTTGACTATCTACAGGATTGGAAGCTGATTGCTCTATCACTGCCCCTGTCAGCTTTAGCCTTTCTTCTTCCTGCTTCTTCAGTTCCTCATCCATCTTTCTTTTATTTTCCTCCTCTTCACTCCGAGTAGCTTCTTCTACCTTTCTAGCTGCTTCTTGTTCAGCTCTTCTCTTTTCTTCCTCCTGACCTTTGAGCCAGCTTTCGGCTTCATGTGCTAGTCTCCTAGCATCTTTATTTCTTTTTCTAGTTTTTTCCTCCTCTGTCTTTTCCTGCTCATCTTGTCCTTTCCCTCCTTTGGTGGTGATTTTCATTTCAAATCTTCTTCTTAAGGCCGTTATATTTTGTGCACTGCAGAAAATGGATTCCTCTCTATCCCAGTGGCTTGTGTATTCAAAATCTACATTTTCCTCCCTGCAGTGCTCTGCCACTTTATTTCGGGAAATGTTCCTATGGAAATTCATTTCGCCAAAATGGAATTTCCCCAATTCCTCCACAAATTCCTCAGCTTTCTTCACCCTTGTGAATTTATAGCTTCCCAACCTGAATGGTAAAGGAGGGTAAGCCGCTTTCTTATGTTCGAATAAAAAACTCCCTATGCCATCTAAAAATACTTGTCTAACTACCTCTTTATGGACTACATAGTCAGTGGCATATTTTTGCAGTAGTGAGGGTGCTCTAGAGCATCCATACATTCTGAAATACAATCCATCCTCAATTAAGTAGTAGTCTGCATATTCTTCAATAACCTACAATGCTTCTTCCGACATACAATTGCACTCTTTCAAGAAAATCATGGTATATAATGGCATGATGAAGTGCTCACACACTTCCCTATAGTGACTGTGGTATTTGTGTGCCCACAGTGGCTTGTATGCTGAGTAGACTGGTGTTCTCTCCCGGTCCCAGATACACCTTAGATTGGGGAAGGGTTGGTTGCATGGTATGCAAAAAATCAGTATAGAGCTCATATAGAACTCTGATCTCTTCTGGGACACCCCTCCTAATGCTGATGCAATGCAGGTTGAGACGCTGTTAGACACAATGTTTTCCTAGTTGAACACTGTCCCCTGTGTTGCAACATAGAAAATGATAGGCACCCATTCTAACTTGAAGCTTTTACTGTGGGCCCTCACGAAAATCCTGTTCAGCATCAGGGCAATGAACCTGTAAGGGGTTCTTAGAGTGGCCGTATCATATTCCCCGATTGGCCTAGTTCTAAAGTTCTTGCCAGGCACCAGCATTCTCTTCAGTGTCTCGACTAGTTCCATCTTAATTGCCTTCAGCCATTCCTCAGTCAAGTACACTTGTGCTTCTGGTAAGTGGTAGGCTAGTGACACATACCCAGGGCTATAAGCAACATAACCCTATTTATCAACATTTACCAAAATCATGGTGGTTACATCAACCCTGGGCAGAACCCACCCAATCACCTCTAAGCATGGAAAAAGCTCAGGTCTGGTAGAAATTTTCATCAATGCAGATCTCTCTATATTGGCATAGATGGTTTCTTCCTCAAAACCTATGTCAGGTACTTCTCAACGTGTTATTAATCTGTAAACTTCCCCCCATTTATATTCAGGTTCTATACCAACTATGCATTTGGTGTCCTCGTAGGTGTATTCAACTTTGGTGACGATTTCAACCTCGGGTTCCTCCTCTACTATGGGAGCCCTCTTCTTCTCCCATTTAGACATCTCCAATTCTACAGAATTTCCTTGTCATACACAGAAATTGCTTTTTAGGTTCTGTTGGGCCATTCCTTGATAACATTCAAAAATGGAGACAAAATGTATGAGCATTTTACCTCATCTAGGCTAAACATGATTGCTGCTATGAAAGTAAAACAAACAATACTCAAACCAAAAGTTCTCACATAAAATTAATCTTCCCAAAAGGCTAAAACCAGCTCATGATCATTATTTGTAGAATCAACTCAAAATATCATGACCTTTCTAAAACGACAAATATCCCCCTCTTCTCGTTAAGGAGAAAATAGTCTCGAAACCCCCTCTCGGCACTATGACCTAAACGTTACGGGGAAAATATGGTGCCTAATCCCAAGAGAAGGATATTGTACTATGATAGTGCACTTAGCTCATTGTACGCTCAAAGAAAACATAAGAGGAAACTGCTACTAGCATCAAAATCCGCATAGATTGCATTCTGAATCCCTAAATTGGTTTGGGGCTCATACTTGAGTTTGAATAGTCTCATCCTAAGCGAGGAGTAACTTCAACATCACGACCCTGGTTCACAAAACGAGGGCGACCAAACTGTGGAACCAAAACCTCGGCATCTCGAAATAAAACCATGAAAACGCCCTCCCTGGATGGCCAAACACAAACTGGGGGAAACTGGTGCGAACATCGTAACGGCCGTCTGCACCAGCTTTCCCAGCAGTCGAGTGCGGGCTGCAAACCCATAATGGCTGCGAAAGAAAACATCAAGCAAAACCACAAACACCCCCCACCGGGCCGCCAAACCATCTACCTAGAATATATATACATGCCGAGATGGAAAACCTAGGTAACCACTGACCGTAGAGGTAACGAACTGACCAAGGACAACAAAAATAGTTTGACCAATCGAATGGAATGTTAAAATGGGCATACGGGCCTACCTATCATTGTGTTGCACGACTGGTGGAGGAAAACCCATAAACTTCCATGGCGGAGCCACCTAGGAGCGAAGGTACCGACAGTGAATGCATTGGTCTGCTCAAGCAATAACAACAGCATGGGGAAATCGCCAAAATAACAATAAAATAATAAACCTCAAACCCAAAATATATACGCCCCAGTCAATAAATAATAAGCGGGAAAAATAAGATCATTGGGCGGCAAAAGACTATGGGATCGACGATCCTGTCAACATCGCCTCCGCAACGGCAGATGACGAAACAACTAGGAAACCCGCAATGGCATCGGCAGAGAAACAAATCAAAATTTGCTTCGGAGATCGTGATACTAAGGCTTCAGATCAATAGATGGTTAGATATTCGTAATGGTGAAACCACAAAAGAAACCAAGTTCCGTAGACCAGCAAAAATAGGAGTAAAAACAAACATGAATTCGGCCAAAAAATAACGGTCATGCAGAAAACAAAATCAAACTACGTTGAAAAGATAGTGCTTTCCAAAGCTGCAACGGTGAAAGATGAAATACAAAGGATCTGCGAAACAAAAATGGTGGGGATTGGAAGAGGATTAAACAACCCTTCAGGAAGCTTCGCAATACCTCCTCTGCAATGGTGGAAGACGTAGAGACGAATGTTCCGACGGGATCTTAAAAAGGCTATCGACAAAGAAAAACGCATCGGAAACCAATAACACTTGAATCGGACGTGATGTCTTGTTCTTTTCCGAAATGACGGGCATGCAGATAACTAGACTCCCAACTCAAAATCTAAACACTTCCAATAGCAAGGCAAAATCAATTCAAATGGTAAAACATGGCTAGCATACAAATAAATATGTGCGCAAACATCAAACAAAACAAAGAGCTGAGCAAAAAGAAATAAAAGGAGGGTCCCAATTTTTTTTTTGAATTTTGGGAAAATGTTGCAGCTGCAACAATTGGCGACTACCTGGTGAACCCCAGATTTCTGAATCAACTTCTTCCCAGTAAAAGACTATTTAATCATTTAGCTCATAAGTTGAATTCTTCTAGATGCTTGTATTCCTAATATGGCAAACACATGCTTTTAAATCATTGATGACAGTCCATTCTTTGGGAAGGGGAATGCAAAATATTAAAGTCCGAATAACTCTTTTGAGGCTTAGTAGGTGAGTTTTATTTTACCTCTGTCTTTGCGTAGTTTCTAGCTTGGACACCACATGATCATAACATATGGTAAACAGAACTATTCATTTGTTCCTCATTCCCATGCCAATTGCACTTTTGTGCCTTTTTGAACTTTTGTTCTTTTGAGTCCTCCATCTGCTTTTTTTTCTAAATTTTATTCAGGCTCTTCTATCCATAGTGTCCTTTTGTGTGAGAGATGTATTTACTTTTTATCTCATGAATGAAGAACTTTTGGCAGAATGATATTCATGTTTCTGATACTTTTCTTTGATATGTATTGCTTCTTTTAGGAGTTTTGACTCTTAACAGCCTTTAGGCTTTTGAAATCATGGCATGGGATCATTAATATATAATAAAACGTTTACCTTGATTCCTTTTCGTGGGTCTTTTTCTATCACTCCCTTGGACATCTTAGATGTGAAATGGATGGAGCCTCGAAATAGTATTCCAGACCTCTTAATTCTTAGTCATTTTCAAGGGTTAAGAAGGACTTCAATGAGTGCATAGCCATTTAAGAAAACTACTTACTAGAAGAAATTATATCATTTCAAAATAAAAACGCACAGTCTTATCCCAAATATTTCAGTTAATCGAGAACTCTGATGCTTTCCATGCAACCAAAAGTTTTCCTCTCTTATTCAAAAACAAACCAAAATAACCAAAAACAAAAGCGGTAAATCAAAGTAAAACTGCGTCATATTATTTGTGTACAAGGTCATCAAATCAAAATATCAAAATACAAATCGAGAACCAACCATTACATGATCAGTTATGTGCCCTCCCCTAACAATCTATCAACTTATGAGTCAAGGGGCAAGGCTGGATTGCAGACATGAGATACCTACCCGTGATCCAATTCTTCTATTTTTGAAACCAAAACTATTTCTACTGATTTACAATCACTCCCATCATCCTATGAAAATTGAAGGAGATGATGTTGAGTGTTAGTCGTATTGACGGCTTCTTCTAATGCATGATATATTAGTTCAAGCTCCATTAGGTAATTCCCAAAAATAGAATTAACAGATTCATTTTCTTCTTCCAACTTAGTGATAGTGTGTTTCATGTAAGGTTCCCTTAAAATTTTGATCCAATTAGGGACCCCTTTATGAGGCTAAACGAATAAGAACATTCTCCATTTCCCCCACTACTTTAACATTAGTTCTATCTAATTGAGTGACTTCCCAAGCAGTAGGTTTTGGTTTCCCATTAATTTTTTTGCAAACTGCGAGTGGCATGGCATTCACCGATGATCCAGAATCTACCAAACAGTTATGCACCTTATGGTTCAACATTTCCAAAGTCAAAAGGAATGGTGGGGTTCTAGCTTTCCCTTCCCCAATTGATTCGACATCTTCCTCCATAGGTTGGTTTTCGATGGGTATCTCTTCCTCTGGCTCTTCAGGATTTTTAGTATTTTCTTTGTTAACACCTACTTGTTCTTCCATAGGCTTAGCAGGCTTGCTGATTTGCTCTGGATCTTGGCTAATAATGGTAACTTCGGATACTTTGTCCTCAACATTGTTCTTTGGCTGTTTCCTGACATTCTCTTGCAACTTCTTAATTTTTTAGATTATTGAATTGTCTTTATTTACCAAATTCATGCCTTTTGTTGTCATTGGTATATTCTCAGGTTTAAGAGTACTTTTTTATGTATCAAACAGCGAGACACAATCCCATAAGAACATGGTATCATTTTCTTTTTTTTCTATGGTCTTATTAACTTTTTCCTCTTCATCACTGTCCTCAGTCAATTTAGAATCCAAAAGTTGATTCATTACCAATGTCATTGAATTAACCATTGAGGACAATTCTTTTCAGAATGAGGTTGTTGGTGAAAAGTACAGAAATTATCCATCCCTACCTCTGTCAGATTCATTGATGCCGAACCGTGCAGAGGCGTCTTGAATTGGTTGTTATCTTCCCTTTTTTTGTAGCAAGGTTTATAAACTTTCTGGGCTTCTTTTCCCTTCTCCAAATCTATTATTCTATTGGAAAGCTTTTGCATCATCTTTAACATCCCCTCAAAATCATGTGATTGCTCCTCTTTAGGTTTAGATAGCAATAAGGATCTTTTCTTGGAAGTTTTTTCTCCAGATAGCTCGGGATAATCTTCTATACTTTCCTTTTAAGCCTCTACTCTTTCTGCTTCTTCATAAGTTTCTGCTAACATAGGCTTAACTTGAGCTTTTGCAAACATAGCCAAGTCCAGACCTAAAGCTGAGGTATAATACTCAATCAGGACTTTATCAGAGGGCTTATCAGTTGCAGAGAAATTATTGAGGTAAGCAGAAAATATTTGAGTGAAATTGTGTACCTTTTCTTTCCTTTCTTTTTTTAAAGCACCTAATCCTTTCATTAGTGCTGCATGTGTCTTTTGGGCTGCATAATTGCTTCTAAAAATATTTTCAAAGGTATCCCAATCTGGGATAGAGTTTGCAGGCAAACCAAAGTACCATGATGTTGCTGCTCCTTTAAGGGTGTGTGGAAAAAGTCTACAAACAACATCCTCATGTTCCCCAGCCCTTAATCCTTCTATCGCCAAATAGAAACTTTGCAAATGGTCATCTACTACAACCTTCTCATTTGGATCAAACTTAGGTAGCAACTTCTGAAAAGATTGAGGTAAGTCATGCAATGGAGGTGTTAGGTTCAAAGGTGATTTGGCTTTCTAGGCCGGTGGTGGATTTGGTGGGTTAGGTGGTTGATTTGCATTTAAACCTACCATGAGTCTGGGTGGAAAGTGAGGAGGTGAATGAACAGGAGTATTAATAGGTGAACCGTAAGGTGTATCTAGTCCAACTTGATTCAAAGGCTAAACAACCTCCTGTAATGCTACTTCTACTAACTCTTCCCAATCTCCAACCAACACTGAATCTTCCGAGATGGGACGGTCTTTCTTCTTGTATTCTCTTTAAGGTAAATCAGGGATAATGGGTAATCCTCAATACTCTTTACATAAGCTCGTGTGTGCCTTCTCAGATCCTTTACCACTTGGTTGTCCACAACAAACAAATGTTCTCTATTCTCTTCAATATTTGGATCAAGAAATAAACTACTTTCAAAACTATCACTGGTGGAGTTATTTCGAGGAAATGGATTTCCTCGGCTAGCCATGCACTGGCGGCCCTCCTTCTAGCACCAGAAACTGTTGAGGCTAGGAAATTCACAAGCAACAACAACGAGGGATTCTCCCCAGTCAACGTTCCCAACTATCTCATGACTGTTTGGTGGAGGGAATCTGTCTGGTTTACGGCTCGGCTATCGTAGGTCAACTAACAAAAATAAATGGCTTTACCGGTTGCGGCCCAGTCCACCGTGTATAATTTTGTGTTTTTTTTAGTTTTAAGTATGAAATGCAAGTGCCTATATAAAAATGCAGATCGATTGAGAATGCAAGGACTGATCACAATGTGATGCGCAGGTTCTTACCTCTTGTCTTAGACTCTCTTGCATCTAAATCACACACAGCAAGGAATTAAAACTAACTACCTAACCTATCCCTAGGGAGCAAGATTATCATTTGTTAATGAGTAATGTATTTTGTACATGCAGTATGAAAAAATCACAGATAGCCGATACTTCTTTCAAACACATGAACAATCAAAGATATTTGAACAACCAGATAGCCAATTGTTTATGAACAACATTCATTACTCATAGTGGAAATTTTCATGAAATAAACCAGAGATCACTCATACAAGAACATAGATTCAAAGAGTTAGAACGATCTCACAGTTAATGGACACAAAGCTGAAAATGAAATAGTTCCTCTTCAACAAATCCATAGCACAACATTTCAACATTCCACCAAGCTTTATCCAACAGGCAAACTGTAATTATCTATTGCAAAAGGAAATAGTTCTTCTTATAATATGTCTTCACAAATCTCACTGGGAAAAAGCCCCTTCTCTTATCTAGATCTTATATATTTATAAAAAGAGAAAAACTATTGGGCTGCCCACGAATGACTCTTGGGCTTCCCCAACTCTTCACCTCCCACACTTTTCTTTCATTAAGTGCTTACAAAATTTACAATATATTACAATAAAATGAATAAAGTGCTCATGAGGAGGGTCCCACTTAACTATTCAAAAACTTCTTCCATGCTGAAGCCTCTAAGGCAATGCTTTCGATTTCAGAAGGTTCTAAGAAACGAATATTTATTTTGAATTTAGCAGCCTGATTTCTTATTACTTCTATTTTGGCTGCACTCAGGTGAAGTTGGTCCTCTAACAACTGCACACTAACCGTAGAATGAGCTACTTCATTCCTCAGGGTTTTCTCGTCTATGGCTTGTTAGAATAATCAACCCATAGTTTACCCACTTAGACATTAATTCATTTATTTTTGTCTTATTTGCCTAGTTCATGTGTCCCACCTTGTGCAAGTTGCTAATTGCCTATCCATAGAGGTCAAACTTGCCATATCCGACTCATGTAGTGCTTGGGAAAGCCTTAGGAATCAAATCTGCTTTATTCCTAGCCTCCTAGGCGCCTATCTACTTTTTCTGCTTTATTGCCTGCTTTTTCAGTGTTTTAAGGCACATGGGAAAGCTAGACTAGGTGAAGTGAACTTGTTTTTTGTCCTACACATCCTCCTCTCTTTTCTCCATGCAAAAGCATGTATGAGCTACAATTCCACCACTCTTTAGCTTGCCTATCCATTTTTTCCAATTCGTGAGCTCCGTGACAGATTTGGGATCCAGCTTTTACACCTATGGGGGATTTGCTTTTTTTGGTAAGCCTGCTTTATGCTAGATTTGGATGCTTCCTCATGCATTCGATTTATTCATGTATTCTATTTATTCAGTAGCCCATGATATTACAGGGTTGGCTATTGTACACTCAGTTAATATAATTTTGTGTTACAGCTCCATATTCAGTCTCCATTGTTAGCAATTTTGCATGATCAATTGATAATTGTTGTGGGTAAAATTAATCTACTGCTGGCTTGAATTTCTACATGGTATCAGAGCCATCGTAGGTTGTTACTCTCCTTCAAAAATTGTTTTGCAGGTTCGACATCAAGACTGGGAGCCTTCTACTGACAGCCGGGACAAATTTTCTAAAGCTATGGATTCACAGAAAACTATCTTGACTCCCTTCAACTATTTTGAATGGAAATTAGAGATGGAGATCTTGTTGAGAGCGAAAGGCCTCTACAGGGAGACTATGGCTACAGAAGCAGAGCCCAATGCTGCTACAGAGAAGATCAAATGGCACAATCGGAGAGATGAGGCCTATGGCCTCCTATGTCTCAGTATTTCCCGAGACCTCCTTTTCCATCTCGATGGATTAAATTCACTGGATCAACTATAATCTTTCTGATATTTCTTGAAAGACAGATGAGATGAGGGGACATCAGATAAAAAATGAGCTGATTTCTCTGAGTCCCAGTAGCTTTGAATCCGTGCAGCTATATTTCTCCAAGTTCAAAGCACTAGTTTTGCAGCTGAAGCAGTGTGGTATCAAAAATAAAGATGATCAGCTCGTATTGGCCATCCTCTAGAATCTAGGACCTGACTACTCAGTATTTGTTTCGACCTTCTATGCCACAAAACTCACAGCTCGAACCTGGAAGATGCCTAGCCTTGCAGATTTCATGGAATCTCTCACACAAGAATAAGACAAGCTGGTGATGATGGGCACCATCAAACCATCCAAAGACCAAGCACTGGTTGCTGGAGATTCGAGGGTGGATTCAAAAAGCAAAAATAAAGCTAAAAAGCCACCTGAGCAAAAGAGAGACAAGAAACAGTCTCCAAAGGATCAACAAAGTCCCAAGAAAAATACCCAGAAGAAGAAAAACAAAGGTGAAATGAACAAGTGCTCATACTGTTCAAAGGGAAATCACACTGAAAGCTCTTGTATGAAAAAGCAGATTGATATGCTAACCCAACTCCTGGAGAAGAATGGCATCTCCCTTCCAGAAATCTCAAAGAAGAGATAAGGAGAATCAAGTTCAGATGACAAAGAGAGAGTTCATGCATTGGTTGCTGGCACATCAAGCTCACCCAGTTTTATCATTGATTCTGGAGCTTCAAGACACATGGTTTCGACTAAGGAGGCCTTCTCCTCACTGGACAAGTTGAAAGGACCATCTATTGTACTGGGAGATGACTCTCTCACTGAAATTTTCGGCAAAGGGAGGATTGATCTTGATCATGGTCAGTTCAACAATGTGTTGTATGTGCTTGGCCTCGCCTCCAACCTTCTATCAGTGTATCAGATGACTCACACTGGGTCTCCTAAGATATTCATATTCTCCCCTGATGAAGTTGAGATCACAGAAATCTCAAGTGGTAGAGTCATTGCAAAAGGAGTTGCAAATCATGCTCAAAAGGTATACATGTTCTCACACTTCCTACCTTACTCAAACCCCTCTGCTCTTCTTATCCATGCTAATGAAGCTAGCAAGCTATGGAATGAAATATTTGGCTATCTAAATTACAAGTATCTATCTGATCTTAGTGAGAAAGAAATGGTCATAGGGCTGCCCAAGATAAAATTTTCCAAAGGAGTCTGCCAAGGTTCTATCCTAGGAAAACACCCAGAGCACAAATTTGAGAAAGCTAGTCATGAGAGAACTTCTGCACCCCTCGAGCTGATTCACAGTGATGTTGCTAGCTCATTCCCTCATATGTCCATGAGTCAGGCCAAATATGCATTGACCTTTATTGATTATTTTTCCAGGTATTGTTGGGTTCACTTCATGAAACACAAGTCTGAAGTTTTTGACCTATTCAAAGTCTTTAAGGCTTTGGTTGAAAACCAGTGTGGAAGGAAACTCAAGGTCCTCAGATCTAACAATGATGGTGAGTATGTCAAGTCTAAGTTTATTAACTATTGTGCAGATGCAGGTATTCAGATGTAGCATTCTATCCCCTACACACCACAACAAAATGGTGTTGTTGAGAGGAAGAACAGATCACTGAAGGAGATGGCAACATGCATGATGGAGGCCAAAAATTTGCCACCAAAGTACTGGGCCGAATCTATCAACTGTACAGCCTATATCCAGAATAGGGTGCCTCACAAATAGCTTGATGGCATGAATCCTTTTGAAGCATGGAGTGGGCACAAGCCAGATGTGACCCATTTCAGGATTTTTGGCTCAAAGGCTTGGGCTAGGATTCCAACAGATAAGAGGAAGGATTTGCAGCCCCAAAGCCAAGAGTGTCTTTTTGTTGGATACTCTAAAGATTCAAAAGGGTGCAAGTTGATAAATTTGAGCACAAACAAAGCCTTCATTGAAAGGTGTGTTCAGTTTGAAGAAGAACCCCTTGCAGCAGTGGAAGTTGGTGAAGCCTCTTCACCACCTGAACCTCAAGAAGTAAGTAAAGATTTTGTTGAACATGATGATTCTGATTTTTCTGATGGAGATGAGTTTATTGCAGACCCAAACAGCCCCACAAGGCCTAAATGGGCAGCCAAGACACTACATGCAGTAGGAGAGCTAGCTGGGGATCCCAATGACCCAAGGAGGACTAGATCACAATTTGTGAGTGGTCTATGCATGAAGGACCCTATGTTTGATAAAAAATGCTATTTGATGGTGGAGTATGATCCTCAAACATATGAAGAAGTAGTAGGAGATCCAAGATGGCAAGCTTCCATGAAGGAGGAGTTTAGCTCACTCCAGAAGAGCAACACATGGGAGCCAGTGGATCTTCCTCCAGGAAGAAAGTTAGTCCAGTGTAAGTGGGTCTATAAGACCAAGTTTTCTGCTGATGGTTCACCACTGCAGTACCAGGCTATATTGGTAGCTAAAGGGTACTCACAGGTTCATGGCATCGATTACAATGAGACCTTTTCCCCAGTGGCAAAGATGGATTCCATCAGGCTAGCTCTAGCCATTGCAGCCTCAAGGAAATGGGAGCTACATCATATGGATGTAAAATGTGCCTTCTTGAATGGATATCTCACTGAGGAGATATATATGTAGCAGCCTCAAGGTTTTGCTACTAACCCTTCTCTTGTGTGTAGGTTGAGAAAGTCATTGTATGGGCTAAAGCAAGCCCCCAGGGCTTGGTATGCCAAGATAGATAGCTTCTTGCTATCTCTGAATTTTTTTCGGTGCAAATCAGATCCAAATGTCTATTTGAAGTCTGTTAATGGTTCATTAATGATCATTGTATTATATGTTGATGACCTCCTCATTACAGGAAGCTAACAGC